>OZ010606.1:13269550-13422050 GCA_963932145.1 Acanthosepion lycidas
AAGGCAAGACACACTTCAAGTACTATGTGTGTAAGGTGGGGGGGTCTATGTCAGGGTTCAGATGTGCCACTGGCATCCTCTGACTGCCCATTTTTTCCTCGCCACACCCATTGGATCTTTCTACTGTCCACTGGGTGATAGCAGATACTTTGGGAATCACAGTTCAATTTTTTGGCAAAAGAAATTTACTTACTTTGAAAAGTTCACAAATTGAAAAAGGTGAAAAAGAGATGTGAAAGGAAGAGCTACCTCAGGTGATGTTGGTTCTCTGAATCCTTAAGATAAAATATTCTGATTTGAATCAGACATTAATAAATGAAATAACATCTTAGGTTTAAGAAAAGACATTTGACCAAGATAAATCTCTCTGGTTTAGGAAAAGACATTCTTATAAGTTTTTAATACTTAGCTGTATGTTGAACAAATAAACAGGCTCAAAGTGGCAATTTAATTGAATAGACCTGACCAGCAATGTGATTATTCAACATGACAATGCTCACCCTTACATGGCTAACATGACCAAACATGCAATTAATGAGTTCGACTGGGAAGTTCTACAACACCTACCATATTCTCCTGATTTAGCCCCTTCAGGCTACCACATTTTTCCGTTGCTTTCTAACAATTTGAAGGGTGTTTCATCCAACAATGATATAGAGCTTAAAACATGGCTTGATGAATTTTACCATCAAAGCATTGAAGTTTGTGCATTATTAGATGAAGGTAGTTAAAAAAGAAGGGTGGGATACATTGTCAAATGATTCAACAGAAACTATTAATAAATAAGCATTCAAATAAATTATTAAAAACAAAAAAAAACAAACGACATATTTATGTAAGAACCTACGAATAAATAATGAATTTTTACAAAAATTGTTTGTTTTTTTTTTCATTTGTATAATAATAATAATGTATAAAGTTTTAAATCTTATAAAATTATGCATTACTTTATACCAATTAGGTGATGTTGTTTCTAAGTAAAAACTATAATTACTAATCATAAATAAAAAAGCTTACTACAATTTGCTGACCCCAGTACTCAAAAAAATTTTGAATTGTTTTTTGTGTATAAATGTACCAATTTTTGTAAATATACACATACATACAAAACATTATCAGAAAATAAGAGCAGTAACTAAAGTAAATTTAAAATTTATTGGTAATTTTTTAAACATTTCCTCTACAAATGTCTTTGTAAGTAAGACTATTTAACTAAATTTTTATGATTACTGGGTAGTAAAAAAATTATATAAAAAGCCATTCACATTGTATTCATCAAGTAATATTTACAGTTATGCACCCTTTACTTAAATTTGCCAAACAATGTTATCAATAATTCTGTCAACACCTCATAAAAACACCCAACTCCATATAAAAAAATATGCATTTCTTTTTAAACGAAAAGTAATATTTACTTTAATTTAGATTAATTTAACCCTAAATCATTCCTCAAATAAAGTTTCAGAAAAGTTTTCGTTGACAAATTTGACAATATGGCCGATTTCAGGGATTTCAAAAAGAAAAAACATTCCAGTCAATCAATACAGTTTGAAATACACTAAGCATTTCTATTAGCTTAGAATTTAAAACTAAAATAAATCTTCAAGAGAGATTTAATTTTCAAAATGCATTTAAAACCTTAGGTATAGCTTTTTAGGGGAGGAATTGATTTTTGAGGTAATCTTTCTGAATATGTATACTACGAACTTTCTAAGTGTAAGTATAAGTAGTAAAAGTACTAAAACCTGCGAACGAGGTTACTTCCCCCTTATTACTAATTTTTTGGGAACTTAGTGACGGGAGTCGCTCCCTGAGCAGGGTTGTGAGATTGGCTTTTTTAAAGCCAAATTTCTGAAATCTGGCTATTTTATGTTGGTTTGGCACCACAGAATTGATTTGTTGTTTTTGGCTTTTTTCTTAACATGATAATACAGCTGCTATGCTACAATTCTTCTTATCTTCAGTGATGCGTCTGACTGAATTATGGTACATTTATTTTGGGCTGGCGTTTTTTATCATCATCCTTAAGGCTTAATCCAGAAAGGGAAGGGATCCCAGAAATTTACTGTTAAAAAAACAAAAAATAATAATAAAAAAATTCTTTTGCAAAATATATGCCAAATTTCTTTCATAATTCTCTAAATAATGACCGTTTTTTTTTTGTTTTTTTTTCTGGTCTTTCACATGCTCGACCCTTTAAAGTTTAAACTTTCTCATGTTTCTTTCATAAGTTCTTTAAATTAAAGTCTATACTACACATACTAAAAACAAAAATTGAATAATAAAACGGTTATTATTATATTTAAAGTTAAAAAAACAACTTTTCAATTAAAAAACTTATATTTCACGAAATTTATCTAAAAACGTTTTTAATCAAAGTATTATTAAAAAAAAAATTATTCTATTTCCAATAATCAAAACACTAAAAACAAAAAAAAAAGTTTTTTCTAGCGAATCAGACTTGTTTCACTATTGTTACTTAAATTAAATTTCCGAATTTACAGCTAAAAAATTTTTGTGCGTGTGTGTGTGTAAATTTGAAAGAAACAATGAATGAAGTGGTTTCATTATAAAAATGCCTAAAGTCCCACTGTGATTAAACAAATATGTTCATTTGTTTGTTTTCTTCTGGCTTTTACAAAAAAAATTAATCTGGCTTTTTATACGTATTATTTGGTTTTTAAAAATATTAATCTGGCAACCCTGCCGCCCTGAAGAAGACACGGATTGAGAAACTAACCGCTCGACTGATTACAATTTTCTTGATGAATAAACATTACTCGTCTTATAATGGAACTTTTCGATAGAGGATAAAAACGTGCAAATAGAGAGGAAAAAAAACAGTTCTCTTTAAGAAAGTTTTTCCTTTACATTCCACCCAACTAAAAAATAAATAATAAAAGAAAAAAATAGTGTTTTTTGTTTTCTAGCTTGTTGAAAAATGAAAACATATTTTTTTTATACGCATGTTTAAGTTTTAACAATAATAACGAATTAAATTGTGCTTTGCGCCACAAATAGAAAAAAATTCGGGGAGGGGCTAAAAAACGTTAAAAGTTGAAGTTAAAAATCAGATATTAAATAATTATTAAAAATTCCCCGATTGTATATACTTTTGTTTTTTTACCTAATCTTTTCAGATCTTTTAAAAGAAAACAAAAAAAAATAAAATAAAATTAATATTTTTTTTTTTAATCCATTGTAAACATTTCTAATGTTTTCATTTTAAATACACTTTTTTTGGTGGGTCGGGGTGGCTATTTCTTTGTACTTCTCTGGAATGCGACATATAGGTTTTTTTTATCTACATAGAGAAGTTTTAGATTTGAAAAGCTAATGTTTCGAAAAAAAAGGGGGGACTACTCATATAGACAGGTCCACTCATTAAAAAAGGAAAAACAATTTAGCCAAGGAATTTTTGTATATTAGAATTTTTGGAAACCTTTAGACCGTGACACTTTTCACAATCGAAAAATATTGATATTTTTATCGATTTAGACAAGGGATCTTTTTTTATAACATTGACATACAGTATCAAAACGATCATTAACTTTTACAGAGTTGTCGGCCTTAGTTATTTTGCGTACATTTTTTTAAGTGGGGTTATAGAAACAAGTCTCTTATATGCATTTTTAAGTAAAGAAAAACAATTACATAAATAAAATTATATATCCATTTATTCTTAATAAGATAAATAAAACTCAAGTTTGTGCACGTGCTTCTAAAGAAGTCCATACAAAAAGCTTCTAAAAATTTAACAAAGCACATTTTCCAATTTGACATTTGTAAATAAAAGAAACTTCGCTCAAGATCAGTAACTCTAAAAGTCAGGGATTGATTTATTTATTGTATATTAAAATTAAATAATTCTTTGGCTTTCTTTTTCACTTACCAAAAGAAGCAACTTGGGGAAGAGAAAAGGAATTAGTTACAACCTGATCGTTGTTAAAATAATAAAAAAAAGTATATAATTTTAATTACTAGAAATATATCAAGATATTTTTTTAAATGTTGTAAAAAATATTTTGTCAAAACTTTCCTTTTAATAATGGAAAAAAAATGTTCCATGAAATAAAGAGGCGGTCACAACAAGCTTATAATTTAGAAGAAATTTAACATTACTTGCAGAAAATGTTCATCATTCCATGGAAAATTCATAAGTTTGTTTTTTTTGTCGAGAAAAAATAAGAGAAGAAAAAATCGGTTGACATATAAAGAAGAGCCGAGGTTCAGCTATACTTCTTCAGTACGATTAAACTTTCAAAAGTAAGATTCCTTGCTCCTTTATTTGATCAGTGAAAAATGTGTCGAAATTAAATTATCTGGTTGGGAATTAACATGTATGCTGCCGTCAGTGTGGGAGCTTCTCGCATATGGTTACGGAATAAAAACATTTTCATGAGAAAAAGACTATTTAGAACTGACAAGAAATGCAAAAAAAAAAACAAAACATACAAGACAAGGGTCATGTGAAATGCCGTAAAAAAGTTAGTTTGGTAACATTCGTAAAATGCCCTGAAATTGTGACAACAGCACATTTCAATTTTATTCTAACAATTTGTTAGAATTTATTTCTGTAATCTAAGTGACTATAAAATATTTTGATTTGGTAATTAAAATATTTAACAAGAAAATATTTTTTTAACCAATTATTAATTAAACCTACAAGAAGATTTTAAACAAAGAACGCTGTAGAGGGAAAAAAAGATATTTCCTTGTTAAATATTTTAATTGAAGATTAGAATGTTGCATGCATTGGCCTTCTCAATCTTTTTGTAAGTCAGCGAATCTTGGATTTTAACAGCAGAATTAGAACACAGAATCCAAAATAAAATTTGTAAATTTTAAAACCAGTTTCATTTTTTTTGCCTGTTCCGCAAATGCGTAGTACAGAAACATACGTAACAAAGAGGAAAAATAATGAACCAAACGAATCGTTTTATTTTAGTGTTGAAAATCCTAACCCCGGTACTTCCTAAAGAATTCAGCAAAGAAAAATTCAGTAGATCCTTCAAAAGGACCCTGTAGAGGTCGCTTGCCTCTCGAATTTATATTTAACACAAAATACCACAAAATATGAAACAAGAAGATTTATTTGTACAATAATGTACATGCATAAGGGTTACTATTTTTGTTGGTGTTATGCCCCTTTAACTGAATGAAAGTTTTTACTAATAGAAATACTTTTTATCTGAGCTCATAAAAGTTGAATGAACTTGCCGCTCAAAATGTTCACTGTAAGAATGCATATTTGATAAATGGAACTTTGAATATTTGCATGATGTTTCAAGAAGTGTTGTTAGATGCTAAATAGTATTTAGTTTTGTACTTCTGAAAATGAATCGTGCCGCTAAAAAAATGTTCACCAAGATTCAAATTTTGTTAAAACTGTGTGAGAATGTTCTTGAATTATATCTTGAATAGCTGAAAATGCGTTTGGTAAACTTGTAGCTTCAGGAAAAATTCTTTGAAGAAAATTCCTGCTGGTGAATATCCAAGTTAATTTTCTCTAGCGTGGCAATGACGTGTCTGGTTGACTTTTCTTTTATCTCATTGTGAAAGTGTTGAAAGTTCGCATATGTGTTGATTAGTTGAAAATTCGTGTATGTTTGTAATGAAGTTTAGAAGTTCCGTACGTACGTGTATGTGTGTGAATATGTTTTCAAAGCGTCCGCCCGCAAGGGGGTCGAGACACTATTTCTTTTACGGCTACAATTTCGTATTACAAAGACTAGAGTAGAAAAGTATAGTGCAGAAATGAACTTGTGTCTGATATTTTATAATCAATGTAATCACATGGTAGGTTCCTAGAAGCATTTCTAATTTCTGGCGGGAAAATTTCATTTGGTCACGCGCTGGAAAAAGACTTGTACATGGTTGGATTGTAACGCCCACTTGTGTATTTATTGACCAATTAGAAGTTGAGGTTTTCTGAAACTATGTATGAAGCTGGATAAGCTCTGTGGTCCGCTTTTTGCACAGATCTGCACAAAAACTGAGATTGATAAAAAAAAAAAAAAAATGAAAGCGGGATGCTAAAATCCTATTTCGATTATTGGCGCCTTGAAAAGAATTAGCTTCCATCGTCTACCGGCTACCCCTTTCATTCGAAAGCCTACCACCCAGGATATCACTGGAAGTTCAACAGACTCCCCACTTCTTTCTTTCTCTCTCTCTCTATGTATGTATGTATATCCGCCTCTCTTTTTCGCGCATATACATACAGACATTGTAAACATCTTAAACGAACATTAATTTCACTCAAAAAATTTTCAACAACCAACTTTAAATTGCAACAACTTATTTTGCTGCTTTTGAATCTGAGTTATTTTGTTTGAACTATATAATAATAGTCTTTTTCATGCAATCGTCGGGCCATATATTTATTGCACAAATGTACAAATATGCCACAAGTGCAAAATGAGGAAAGGGGAAGCTGGTCCTCACTTTTCCTATCCTCAAACTTAGCTAGCTACAATCACTGACCCATTCGTCCTTAAGGACTTGACAAATTACTCTATTGCCTTTTCTCCTACGCTAAGTTCCCATAACACTGCTAGCAACACCCAGCCTTCTTTTCTCTTCCATTTTAATTTTTTTTTTTTTTTTTTTTTTTTTGTGGGGGGTATTAACTGATTTATTAGTGGGGTATTAAATGATAATTTGGGGGATATTAAAGTATTTGGGGGGAATTATATGATTTTGAGTGAATATTGTATAGCTGGCCACTTGTATTCGAGGATACCCGTCTACTAGGGCGACTAGCCCATCCCTATTGAAGACGGTTGCTCAAGCACATTTGTGTTTGTTCAACACTGCAACTATGCTAAGCAGACCTTAGTTATAATTTATTGGGAAAAAACGTGTTAAACAATCTGAACATGGCCAGCACGCTCAACCCCTCTGTCACGATGACTTTTGACTTCATGCTAGCACAGTTATCGACTACACAATTTCAACCCATGGTGTGGTTTTCAGGCATCGACCCCTCCAGTCCGATAACATAAGGAAGTCTCCTTTCTGACAAATCGACCATGGTGAAATTCGAACCCGGATCTCATGGTCAGAAAGCTAACGTTCTAATCACTCGGCTACGTGCCCATATAGGGGGGGATATTAAATGTATTTAAATAGCACAGGTTGTCGTTTCTTACTTAAAATAAAAAAAAAACTGTCATATCACGTTGAAAGACCGGTTCCGGTACGATCACCGAAGTTAAGCAACTTTGAACCTGTCCAGTACTTAGATGTTCGACCGCTTGTGAATACCAGGTGCTGTAAGCTTAAATGTGCAGGTGGTGTAATGGATAACGGCTTGGAATTGAAAATCGGAGAGCCACATTCCAATTTCAGTCGGATTCGTTATATTCACTTACGTGCAAATACCTTTTATAACACGCAGGACCTGGCCGATCCTGCGTCGCACATGGTTAGCAGTGACCAGATATGATCCTTGCTAAACGCCGCCTATACCAGAAGATGACTTGTTCTTCAGGATTGTAGGACGATGAATTGATTGCAGAGTCAATTCCTTGTTGGTCGATACTGTCGCTAGTCAACGGACCCTTGGTCACTGGCCTCCCAGGTCCACACTTTGCCCCGCCCACGTTGTGTTTCTTGATCACAGATTTGGTTTATGTAGTTCTTTGTATAACAAAATTCAACCTTCCCACTAAAATCTCTATAGACATTTTGTCTATTGGTGCTAATTATTGGAACAGGGTTCAAAGTCGAGGATTCTCTTGGCAGCAAATCATGTCCATCTCAGTAGCACATTCATCTGCTCTTCGCCAGGTTTCTGTATCGATTTGAACAATAGTTCTTTGTTGCCTGGTTCGTAATTTTAATTATCTTCCCAAATTTGGGAGAGCCATTCGCCTTACTGGTGATGGTTGCAGGTATCGTCCCGCCCTTATAACTCATTCCTTCTTTTATTTATGCTTCGCACCATTACTTCCAAATGGGCAGAAGTCATATCTCTTTCTTTCTCCTCTTAGTATCTTATCTAAGCCCGCCATTTCGGCTGTCTCTTTGACAAATCTGATTTTTAAATGAAGTGTGCGAAAGGGAGGTTCGTACTTCTAGTGATTAATTCTAATTATCTTAATTTTCAACTACGCATTTTATTCAGTCCCTGGCCCTGTTTATGCAGACTTACCAACCATTTTCTCCGACCTGCTATTAGTAAAATTCTTTTCACTTAATCGTACTCATGATATTTACATGTCTGTTTCTTATCGCAATTTCTTCGAGTGAAGGATAAAATCCTATTCCTCGATTTGTTTACATTTCTAAAACCGGCGAGGTTATTTCCGCTCTTTGACAGGCAAACATAAAGTTTCTCCATTCTGCCTTTGTGGTGAAAATTACAAAATATTGTAACACAACTGACCCCTTCTTCCGTCTGGTAATCATGAGACATGTTTTCGTAACTTCCATTTTAATTAAGCGGACATAAATCAATTTCTCAATTTCTACTTTCATTTCTAACATTCTCAACTAACCCCCAATGTATTTTCACTATTCCTCCTCGGATCTCTTGGGTTGAAGCCTTCCACATGACCTCTGATAATATATTTTCCTAAAACCAATAAATTCATTCTTTTGAGGTCATTCTTTTCTTCCTTCTTTCTGTTTACATGTTATTCTTTATTCTGTACTTTTAACCCTTCCCGTCTGTTCAAGTTCATATTTTAAATTAATCCTTTTCTTTTACCAGAGTAATATAGTGTCAGACCCTTGAGAAAAGTATGGCTCTACCTCTTCTCCTCCAGTTATGGTTTAATTAGTAAGATTTGCATTAGTAAATTATTACTATCTCAGAAAATTTTTTAACGATCTAAAAATATTTTCTAGTTTTAAATAACCTGCAAAAGTTTGATAAGGCGTAAAAATATCAATCAATTCTCTTTAAAAGCTGTTGCCCAGTTCGTTTGAGCACACGTGACCGAGCACTAATCTTTGCGTATTATCATAGATATAATCTCCACATCATAATTAGTATTTGGTGACGTCCACTGGAGATCAAGTGGCGGAAGAACGGAGCCGACAACCTTAAACGAGATTCCGCCAAACTCCGGCAGACTTTTTTCAGATTTTATTCATGCTGCCCTCTGAAGGGCTACGTTTCTCGATCAGATTTTCAGTTCTTTGCCTGGTTTTTGGTGACTATTCCAAGCTCACCAGTAATACTGGTGTGGCACCCTGCATTTTTTAGAAAGACTAAAAAGAGATATTCATAGAAATATGATTTAATTTTTATTCGGTTTATTAACCAGTTGTTAGTTATTTAGAAACGAAGAATAATTGAGTTTTGAGAATAATTCTCTAACTGTATTTAGGCGATCCAAAGAGAAGAAGAAAAAAATAATAATAAAAAGAAAGAGAAAGAGGAATAGATAATACAAAACCCGGTCATAAGTAAAACTAAGACAAGACAGGTGTCAAAATATATCAGGTCAAATTACCTGACCGAAATCCAGGGAAATAGAAATTGTTATATTTGGTTGAAGAAATAGAGTTTGGAGATAATAAAATAAAACAAAAAGAAGAGGAAAGACAGAAACATAATACGAAACCAGGTCGTAAGCGAAAACACACACGTACGACCAGCACCTAACAAGTGTCAAAATTATCAGGTCAAGCACTTGAACTAATTCCATGTCCGCGTAGGATGGAAGTTGTTAAGGTTGGCTGAAACAATAAAGATTTTTTAGAACAATGGAAACGAAATTTTAATCGGAGGAAAGGTGTTTTTTTTTGTGTTGAGGTGGTGACCGGTGGAACTGTATACAGATTCTGACCTGTTAAAAATTGGAACCCCACGATGATGAAGTGGAGACATTTTCAATTCAGATAATTAAGATTTTTGACTATCAGGTCTGACCAAAAACAAAGAAGGAAAGAAAACGATTGTCTCGGCTCACAGATAGCGCCAATATTCTTTCCTGAAGTCACATCTAATTAGCGGCAGGCTGTTTTGACAGAACCCAGGTGAGAAAAAGCCAAGATTATCATTTTTCGTACGTGTGAAAAAGGCCAAATTAGATTTTGTTTTTTTTTTAGAACAAGAACGATGTAAGCCACGCCCGATTGGAGACGGGAGGCGTCCCACCACAGTCTCATTAGCCGAAAGCGGTCACGTGATATGCGGAAAGAGGAGGGAGAATGCTCGATCAAGAACCATTGGTCGAAAACGGTCACCTGACATACGAGAGACCGGGAGAGATGGGTATGCGTCTTCCCCCCAGAGGCACTGTGAGGAAGTAGGGGTGAAAATAATAGCGATAATGGGAAATCAGAACTAATGCGACTTTTGGGATTATCGAGAGAGCCCTGACGCCGACAGACCCACCCCGGTTTGCTGCGGCGTCAATAAAAGCAGGACCCCAATCGACAAAAAAATGAGTTCAGCCCCGGACGGCAGCGAGAAGAGATCACCTCGGACGACAGAGAGTTGCGGCTGAGTTGCGGCAAGAAATCCTTCCAGCCCAAGTCGAAAACAAGAAATCCTTCCAGCCCAAGTCGAAAACAAGAAATCCTTCCAGCCCAAGTCGAAAACAAGAAATCCTTCCGGCCCAAGTCAAAGACAAGAGAAGTTCTATCTAAGTCGACGAAGAAGAAGATTACTCGAAAGCCGCGGAGAAGTTGCAGCCAAGTCGAAGACAAGGCCAAAGAGTTACTGGATGGAAGAAGAAGAAGAAGTTAAAATCAAGCCCAGCCGAGAACAGAATTCGACCCAACCAGATCGAAGTGAAGAAATACAACTCAAGTCGAAGAGAAGAATCAACTGCGAATGATTGATAGAAATTAGCCCCAGTGTCGAACTAAACCACACTCCGACATACACAATTCTAGAGAGTAGACAATTCGAAATCGTTAAGTTGTATGATAGAAGCTTGGTGCCATAGTCCACAGAGCGGGTCGGGAATGAGAACAATTTTTCTTTATGTAACGGACATTAGATATAAAAGGTTGTCACCTTTTTTTTTTTTTATCAGTAATTTTTTGTCTCGTGAGTTTTTTTTTTCTTTTACTTGTGTTTTGCCACCCCCGTCGGACTCAACTTGCATACGGCCCAATCCCTGCTGGTCCCGTCTGTCTAAGATCTAAACACAGCGTGGGTAGACAGACCGGAGATCAGTACAGTTGCTTTAGCAACCAGGTATTGGAAGCGGGTTGGGAAAGGCGAGGCTGGTGATCATCTAACCAAGAGGTTGGAGCGGCACGCTTGGAACCAGGAGGAGCGACCAGGAGGAGCGACGTCACAGTTGGCGCCGTAACCAAAGGATTCGACCCTGGGCCAGGTGTGTACCCGTCACACTGGGAAGCAAATAGGCTAAAAATGGGGAAAATGACCTCAGTGAATGTTAGGAACAAAGAAATAATTTTTCAAAATAAAAAAATACATAAATTAATTTAGACTGTAGCATATTCAGAACTCGAACACTTAACGTAATCTGTTTTTTTTTTCAAAGGAAATAGTTGGATTTTATCAAGATTAACGAACCCACTCACGGCAGAGTTTGCTAGTCTTTACAAGAAGATGATTGGGTTCGCTATGCTTTACATGAAAATAATCAAGTTCGCTGTTCTAGACATAAACATTTTGGTACAAGTAACTTTAAGATTCAATAGCTATTTTCATATACTAGTTTATTAATTCAGATATCCAGGGACCCTCAAGATGGATAGATTTACGTTCACGGAGGTTGTGAAGCCATTACATTTGGGAGAATAGCTTACCAGTGATTGACTGGATGAAAAACAAATCACTTATTTGACAAGAATTAATTTTTTTTTTTTTTTTTTGCTAAATGAAAGACTGTTTACAATACAAATAAAATGTAGCAATAAGAAAAGACTCATTTTTTGTTAAGTCAAAACGAAATACGGCTATCAGTTTATTGGGGTTCTGTAATGCAATCATCATGCAACATTCTTGTTACGGTAATGCTTCTTTTTTTGTACGTCGGAATTCCAAAATGATAGATTTTGTTCTTTTTTGTGTCATTACCACCAAACAAAAGTCTGCTTGATTTCTTTTGCACGTCGTTTTTGTTCCAAATGGTGTGGTGAACAGGATAGGTTTTATATCACGTCGGTGGTCATTACTCACATCATACCAGCAGGGATAGCCTCGTGTTCACAGGGATTAAAAAAAAAACATACAGAGAAATAACGCTAAAAAGCATGTTAAACTGTAAATTAAAATCATAGAATTTTATTTATTTTTGTGTACTGGTGTGTGTTCATTTTAGTTACAAGTGTTTTAAGGATGCAGGTGACAAGGATGAAGTCACTTCGAATTATAACAAGCAGTCCCGAAGAGAGGAGATGCACGTCTTGACTTTCCAGCGTTTTTTTGCGCGAAGTCTGTTTTCATGCAGGAAAATTTTCTGTTGCATTCTGGGATAACTTTTATTGTTTTGGTTTTATTTAATTTATTTTAAACAAAGTTTTAATGTTATTTGTTTTATTTTATTTACGGTATTCACTATTATTATTATTTTATATTTTTATTTATAAATATTAATAATGTCCCTACATCCTTTCAATAACAAAGTTATTTTAACTGTTTTTTCATGGAAAGTGAATAACGTTATTTTAATTGTTCATTCATCAATAAACGAGTTCATTTATATTTCAAACATTGCGCTTAATAAATAGAATATATTCTGTCAAGGGTTTGCTATTCTTTACATGAGAATAATTGGGTTCGCTAATCTTGACATTGGGATAACTGGTTTTGCTTTCGAGACATCAGTACCAGCATTTCAACAATATGGAACCATCTCAAGGAAATTGGCAAAGTGAAGAAACTGTGTTCCACATGAAAGTCAGTGAAAGTCAAAGAGTTCTACATTTTCAAATGTGTTCGATGCTGCAACTAGGAAATTCGAATGATCCATTTCTTGATCGAATAGTGACTTGTGGTGAGAAATGAATCTTTTATGACAATCGTAAACGATCGGTTCAATGGCTTGATCCTGATGAAGGACCCAAACACTTTCCCAAACCGAAATGACACCAACAGAACATTATGGTGAGTGATTGTTTGTCGGCCATTACAGCTTTCTGGAATCTAATCGGAGCTTGCCGAAGTTTACTGCTAAGCAACTGGAGGAAATGCAGATTCACTTAAACAAAATGCGACCAGCATTGCTTAATCGACGACGTCCATTTCGGCTTCGTGACAATGCTCGGTCAGATGTTTTGGCATGATGACACTGCAAAAGCTCATCGACTTCGGATACGGAACATTGCCACATCCGCCATATTCCCCTGATTTCTCACTCACTGAATACCACTTTTTCACGCATCTTGGCATTTTTTTTTAGCTTGTAGGGGATTCACTCACATCATAGCAGCAGAAATTAGCCTTGTGTTCCCGTAGACAAAAGCATATTTGACAGGAAATAAAACGTAACAAGAAAAGCATAGTAAATTGTATATTATTAATATTTTCATACAATTTATTTATATTTGTGTGTATTGGGGGTGTATTTCCAGGTTACAATTGTTTTAGGGCACATGTGATAAAATAGAGTAATTACTTCATTTTATTATACGCCATATCACAGAAAGAAGTCGGACACATCCATACCAAAGTTCGTGGTGAAGAGATTGAATTTAACCTCTTTTGGCGTAATGTCCGTATTTCTAGCAGGATCAGTTTTTGTTGCATGCTGGGAGTATTTTTTTTTTTTTAATTATTTTAAATTTTTATTTCATTCATTTTAAACAAAGTTTAAAAGTTATTATTTTATTTTATTTATAATTTTCATTATTATTATTTTATTTTTATTCATTTATTGATATTTATAATGACTAAAAGACATTCCGTTTAAAAAAAAATGCAGAATCTGCATTGAAAGATTTCTTGGATTTTTATTGCAAAGGCATAAATAATCTTGTATGTAACTTGATGGCATAAAGTGTATAAATGTCCTATTTTGACTGATTTAAACATTGTTTATCAATTGAGTAATAAAAGATGATTCTGAAATCGGACATTAATTTCCAAACAACCTTATTCGGCTCGATTCTTTTTGTCAAAAGAGAATCGAGCAAATTCGATCAGAAGCGAGTTATCAAGAGAACGACTGTCCTGGTAGGGCGGTGATTGTTGATTATTTTTTCTTATAAATATGTTATTTTTGCGGTTTGAAAAATGTTACCAATGAATAAAATACTTAATCGTCGAGGTTGTTTTTTTATACACTCTTTTGAGAGAAGTATATGAAAGCCAGGCGTTTTATGTTAAAAATTGTTACACTTGTATATCTTTTTTGGCTCAGCGGTTAAAAACTGCCAAAATTTGTGAAGTATCCATTTCTAGTTTATGAAAAATTATTTTTTCTTATATGCTGACCAACACTTATTTTTTCGTATATACCGACTATCCAACAAATGAACAACTAAGAACAAAAAGAATTCGAAGAAAAATTTCCCAATCATTAATTTAAAAGGGTCTTTTCTAACATTACTATGTCCAAGAGACCCTCAACGGTTAAAACCCGCCAAAGTTTGTGAAGAACCCATTTCTAGTTATTTTACAAAAAGAAAGAAACAGAGAGAGAAAGAAAGAAACGGTAAAGGAGGCGATGGGTTTAACGTCTGCTTCAGCGAAATGATTGATTTTTTTTTTTTTGTTTAACAGCATATCAATTCTTTATGGATCATTTTATACCGAAATTTAATTTTCTTGGGAGGTTTGACGTAATAAAAAGATGATTGTTATATATATTATTATATAATTATATAATATATAATTATTAATATAATTATATATTATATATATTTTATATATTATTCTGCTTTCGCAATTCATTACATGGTAGATGATACTCAGTTTTTCTGCATATACATTGCGTCGACATAATTACTAGAGGTGGTTGGGTTTTTGTTTTTTGTTTTTTGGAATACAGTTTGATTTCTCTTAGAAACTGCAGGATATTATATGGATTAATATCCTAAGAGTTCTTTCATGTTGGTTGTTTGATATTTTTTTTCAAAGGCTAGAAATGATGGGAAACTGTAGCAGCATCGGTGGGGGCCGGATGATACGATCTTAAAATTTCCTATTTTACGTCTCCTGCCAATGCTATGGTTTGGTTTGGTTTGGCTGATTTTGTTTAGCGGCATATCAAAACTTCTATGAGTTATTTAATGCTGAAAGATAAATATTTTGACCATAGTTTTATGGCTTCAACTACAGATAAAATGTATTGTTGGTTATTTTGCTATGAAATTTATTGTTGATAATTCTGCTTTAAAAATGTGTTGTTGGTAATTGTACTATAAATATGTATCGTTGGTAATTTTTTTTTAATATAAAGTTGTATTACTGGCATTTTACTATAAAAATGTCTTTTTATACTTTCATAATGTTTGGGGGTTCGCTATTTGCCCATAACCGGGACCCTAACAGGTTCTACCACCCCAAGTCAGAGCAGGCCTATTAACAACAGCAATTAAAAGGTAGTTCCACACTCTTCAAAATGTCCAATCTCTCGATCAAAGACATTACTGACGGATGTAGTTTATCAGCATACCCAAGACGAATTCAGCGAAATGGAAAAACTTTCAATTTTGAATCTTTTCATGTGTACCCGCTTAAGTCTTTAAATAATGACCTGTATTTATATTCAAGATTGTTTTTGTAATATTTTGTTAAAGATGTTAAGCTCAAATATTTAACAAGGAAATAAGGGAGTTTCCACGCGTATAGTCATGGAAGCCACAAGCAGCAGCTTATCAAATCAGTAAATTAAGAAGTATGATTCATCAGAAAATTAAAATAGAAAAATCATGTAATTTTCACGGGCATTATTATTATTATTAGTAGTAGTATTATAATTAGTATTATTATTAGTAGTAGTATTAGTAGTATTAGTATTATTATTATTAGTAGTAGTAGTAATAATAATAATAATAATAATAATAATAATAATAATACAACAACAACTTCTCCGGAACTTAGATAATTCGATTGGATGATGATGGCCATATCTCAGCTGCTAACCGTTCCTAGCCAAGCTGCTACCTGCGCACTTAGAAGGCGTCTTGCAATGGAGATAGTTTCTTGGAAAAAAAAAAAAAAAAAAGATCTACGAAAAAAAAAAACAAGAAAAAGATCTACGAAAAAAACAGTTCAAACACACGTTTTAGATAACATTTTTAATTTATAAAGACACACAACGAAAACAGACGACACGAGCCGAGTTTAAAAATCAATAGCTACATCATAATTCTCATCATTAATTGTAAGATGCGGAATTATTTGTGCAGCATAGCCCGTTAAATATGTCTGTAAAAGTTGTAATTTTAGTCTTAATTACAAAGTTCTTGAATTGGGCCATGAAATTTTTAAATGCGAATTTATCCTTTTCGTAGTCATTTCCACCAAGAAAGGGGCATTTGAGTTTGGGGTTCAATGTACCAGGAAAGGCTGTCGTGTCCACTAAAATATCAACTACAATATTTATAAACCAATCACACTCAAGAAAACACTTACATCTTAAAACACACCAATAAAATCATAGATTACAAATCAGAATATTTGTTCTATTAGTCATAATTATTTTTAGGTAGATACCGACCAATATCGTACGGACGTAGTAGAAGACATACCACGTGACTTCTTAGGGACAATTAGAAATAAATAAATAATTTAATTCTGGAGCCGATATTGTTCGGAAAAAGTGTATAAAAATATACGAAATCCGTTCCCGAAACAATATACACGCGGCTGCCACCAACCTACACACACCTCTCGCCGATGACCTTCATGAGCTCATGTCAAAAACGACAGCGTTGACAAACTCCAGACCACGGCATCACCGCCAACAGTAAGAAACAATTCGTATCTCTCGTATCCGTTTTTTACTATGAATCACGCACACACATGTTGACTTTTTCATACAAACACACATATCACAACATTTTATTGTTTCTCACACACGTACACAAAAACAGTTTATATTTTATTTCAGAACCTTATCAACCCAAACAAAAGACATTACTTTCAAATCTATTATCAACTGTTTGTATTCCTATCGTTATATTAAATTAATGTTTATTTGTTGGAACTACGTCGTCTTTTCTACTGAATTTTATTCCTTCAATGAAAAGCGTTTGATTATTCTAGACGGCCAAATTACGAGCGACCCTGTAACGATATTTTGTTAATGTATTGAATCCCGACACTCCAAATTTTAACATTCAACGAAAAACCGAGTAGAAGGATTCCTACAAATGGTGACCACGACTATTACCTTGTGAAAACACGAAAGTTGGTAAATAGAACACACAATTTTACGCATCTTAAAAAAAAAAAAAAATGGAACAACAAAACACAAATAGTACGGAAGCTTCGTTGACAACAGTCAGCCTGAATTTACCTGCATATAACCCTAACAACATAAAATCATGGCTTATACAAATGCAAGCCATATTCAACGCGAAGAAAATTGTTTCGCAAAGAGCCCGATACTGTTATTTAGTAGAAAAACTTCCAGCAGAAGTTGTAGAAGAATTGACGGACTTACTGGAAACAATGCCAGAAGAAACCCCTTACTATACATTAAAAACGGCCATAATTAAACGAACTGGAATTTCGAATGAGACAATGCTGCGCGATTTGTTTACCCGAGTTGAACTAGGTGACCGAACTCCTTCCCAGTTATTAAGACATATGAAAACTCTGTTAGGTACCAATATCATGGCAGAAAATATTCTACCGAGATTGTCGTTGGACAAACTACCCAGCACAATGACGCAAATTTTAGCACCTATGGCAGAGGAAACTGAACTGGAAAAACTTCTGCTGACCGAATCCATGTTGGTTTTAGAGACAGGGAGGTGAACACATTGACACCGCAACGTACAAACCAACAACAAAACGAACAAATTGAGAAACTGCAAGCAACGGTTACAAGTTTAGCCAAACAGATGCAGTCTATCTTGAAGCTACATCAACAACAACGAACTTCTCGTAATACTACCAGACCTAAGTACAGACGAAGGAGTAACAGCAGGAGTTTCAGCAATGATAGAGGAAGACGAAAATTCGACATCTGCTACTATCATTATAAATTTGGTGCTGAGGCAAGACGCTGTTTGAAACCTTGTGCCTTTGTAGACCCGGCATCGGAAAACTTAAATTCCAGCCAGAAGAGACGACGACTGTTGCTGTACACTCACACAAAGGTCGTCTGTTCTATATCCTTGATAGAAATCACGGATATAATTTTTTAATAGACACCGGAGCCGAAGTGAGTGTTTTACCGCCGGATCCAAAGCAAAATTTAAAACCAGGACTCTACAAATTGAATTGATACCTTTGGCGAGAAAGCAGTAACCATCGACCTGGGTATGCGGCGAAATTTTCTATGGGGTTTTACTCAAGCTAATGTTACCACACCAATATTAGGTGCAGACTTTCTAGCTAAATTTAATTTATCGGTTAACATGACCACTCATTCCTTAGTTGACAATCTGACAGAACTTTCTGTGAGAGGAATTTGCTCCCGATACCAGTCAACTGGAATTAGTTCTGCCTTACCACAAGTTAGCGGTATTAAGGAATTAATACAGAAATACGCTGAAATCACTCAACCTTTTAAAAACACAGACACAATTAAGCACAATGCCAAACATCACATAAAAACAACAGGACAACCGGTACACTCTACACCGAGACGATTAAAACCGGACAAATATAAAATAGCCAAGGCAGAGTTTCAGCAAATGCTACAGTTGGAAATCATACGTCCTTCCAAGAGCGCATGGTCATCACCATTGCACATGGTCCAAAAATCCAACACGACAGCATGGCGTCCATGTGGCGATTTCCGCAGATTGAACGCCAAAACCATCCCTGACAGATACCCAATTCCACACGTACACGATTTTGCAATGGGTCTCCAAGGTGCACGCATTTTCTCGAAGTTAGAACTGGTAAAGGCATATTACCAAGTACCAGTTGCCGAAGATGACATCCACAAAACTTCTCTGACGACACCTTTCGGATTATACGAGTTCGTGCGAATGCCTTTTGGGTTACGTAACGCCGCTCAAACCTTCCAGAGACTAATCGACGAGGTATTTAGAGGTTTACCATTCATATATGCCTACATAGACGATGTTTTAATCGCCAGGAAAACCGAGATGAATACAAACTGCATTTGGAACAAGCTTTCCAAAGACTTTCGCATTTTGAACTGAAAATCAATGTCCACAAGTGTGTTTTTGGAGAACCAAAAATAAATTCCCTCGGACATGAAATTGACCACGAAGGTATTTCACCATTACTAGACAAATTGGAAGCAATTACCAATTTTCCGCAACCAACGTCACTAAGACAACTGCGAAGATTTATAGGCCTTATCAATTATTACAGGAGATTTATACCCAATTGTTCAGCGGTACTGTCACCTTTGACAAACCTACTAAAGAACAAGAACAAAAAGATTATTTTACAGGAAGACACTCTAGAAGCATTCAACAATGCCAAAACAGCTTTAGCTAACTTTACTAAGTTGAATTACATCAAGGATAGCGAGAAAATTAAGCTTACCCTCACAACAGATGCTTCATCAACAGCTCTAGGTGCGGTTTTACACCAAATCTTAGACAAACATGTCAGACCTATATCTTTCTTCTCCGCTAAACTAAATAAGGCACAAACTAAATACAGCACATTTTCGAGAGTGCTATTAGCAATATATCTTTCTATTAAACATTTTCAGCACCTCCTGGAGGGCAGAGATTTCATCATATACACAGACCACAAACCATTAATATATACATTACACACACATACTGACAAATATAATCCTCGGGATTTCAGACACCTATATTACACTTCCCAATTTTCTTCAGATATCAGATATGTAACAGGTCAAGGAAACATAGTGGCAGATGCATTATCACGTGCCACAATTGCTTCTTTAGATTCTAGTTCTTTGAACTTCGAATTAATCGCTGAAGAACAAACCACAGACACTACACTCCAGGAAGTACAACAAAGCACATCACTAAAATTAGTTGAACTACCTGTTTCCATTCAGTGATACTAAATTTTATTGTGACATTTCACAAACTCAACCACGACCTTACATACCACCAAATTTGAGACAGCAAATATTCCAACACTTCCATACATTGTCTCACCCAGGAAAACGTGCAACTGTAAAGTTAATTACTGAACGTTTTGTCTGGCCAAATATGTCAACTGACATAAGAAATTGGACAAAATCTTGTTTATCATACCAGAAGAACAAGATAAATAAGCACACCAAATCACCCGCAGACACATTCAGCACACCTGATGCAAGATTCACGAACATACACGTTGATATTGTAGGACCTTTACCTTGTTCTCAAGGATATACATATATCCTTACTATCATAGATAGGTTTACTCGCTGGCCTGCTGCAATAGCAATCAAAGATATTACAGCCACAACAGTAGCTAAAACTATCCTTACTGAATGGATCACAATATTTGGTGTACCTTCAGTAATAACAACAGACAGAGAAGCTCAGTTCCAGTCTACATTATTTAGAGAGTTCAATCACCTACTCGGAACTCGACATAAAAACTACAGCCTATCATCCTTGTTCAAACGGAATGGTAGAACGTTTTCACAGACAGTTGAAGACAGCTCTAGCAATGAAACTAAACAAAACTAATTGGCTAGAAAACTTACCACTGGTACTTTTATCAATCAGAAACATTGTAAAAGAGGAGTTGGGAGGTGCACCAGCTGAAATGGTTTTCGGCACATCACTGACTCTACCTGGTCAATACTGTGATGACAACACGAATATTTTACCGACAACAACGTTTGTACAGGAATTAAAACATAGAATGTCATCATTAACGTTTACACCAACACGGAAAGCAAACAAAAATATATACGTACCAAATGACCTTTACACTTGCACATATATATTTATAAGAAATGACGGTGTAAAAAAGCCTTTATGTTCAAACTACACAGGTCCATACCAAGTTATTAACAGAAAGGACAAGTATTTCACCATCATGAAAAATGGAAAACAGGACAATATTGCTATCGATCGGATTAAACTGGCTTATGTTGATAACCAATTCTCACAGCAACTACAAAAAGAAAAACATGAGCATTCAGGCTCAAATATCACACAAAAGACGAATGAACAAACATCCAACAAAACAAATGACACCTCACCAGAGACAATAGCAGAGAAGAATGTTACAACAAGATCTGGGAGACACGTGCATTGGCCAAAACATTACAAAACATATCTGAGATATTAAATAATTGTTTCCTACATATCATTATAAATAAATTTCTTATGACCTGGAGGGGGCCTATGTCGTGTCCACTAAAATATCAACTACAATATTTATAAACCAATCACACTCAAGAAAACACTTACATCTTAAAACACACCAATAAAATCATAGATTACAAATCAGAATGTTTGTTGTATTAGTCATAATTATTTTTAGGTAGATACCGACCAAATATCGTACGGACGTAGTAGAAGACATACCACGTGACTTCTTAGGGACAATTAGAAATAAATAAATAATTTAATTCTGGAGCCGATATTGTTCGGAAAAAGTGTATAAAAATATACGAAATCCGTTCCCGAAACAATATACACGCGGCTGCCAGCAAGCTACACACACCTCTCGCCGATGACCTTCATGAGCTCATGTCAAAAACGACAGCGTTGACAAACTCCAGACCACGGCATCACCGCCAACAGTAAGAAACAATTTGTATCTCTCGTATCCGTTTTTTACTATGAATCACGCATTCACATGTTGACTTTTTCATACAAACACACATATCGCAACATTTTATTGTTTCTCACACACGTACACAAAAACAGTTTATATTTTATTTCAGAACTTTATCAACCCAAACAAAAGACATTACTTTCAAATCTATTATCAACTTGTTGGGGACGTGCAGAATTTATTAAATATGCTTGAAAGAATCAGAAGGAATTTGTGTAGGTTGCGTGACTTTCTGTTGCTAGGGTTGATAGGTAAGAAAAAAAGGACGAGTCTACAAACTGTTTGTATTCCTATCGTTAAATTAATGTTTATTTGTTGGAACTACGTCGTCTTTTCTACTGAATTTTATTCCTTCAATGAAAAGCGTTTGATTATTCTTGACGGCCAAATTACGAGCGACCCTGTAACGATATTTTGTTAATGTATTGAATCCCAATACTCCAAATTTTAACATTCAACGAAAAACCGAGTAGATGGATTCCTACAAGGCTACAGAACCAACCTTTTTCTCAATATCGACTTCATCGCCTTCCTTTTTCACTCGACGTTCGATTTGTTGAGTGAGGCTCATGAATACATCCCTTTCAAATTCTGTTTCCGTCAGAAAATCTTCCCTGTATAGACTTTCATCTGTTTTTTTTTTTATCGTTACAGGCTTTATATTTGATTGCTTATGTTTTCTATGTTATCAAAACATTTTTAACAATGTTATTTTTACGCACAAAATAATCCTTACTAGGATTCTGCTCAGTAAGCCGTCGAAATAGGTTTGAGTTTTAAATTTAATCTGATTCCTAAGAACTAAATTCACACATTTTTATATAGCATTTAAGTAAATAGGCTTCTACAGTTATTGGCCAGAATAATTTGTTTGAGACTTGTGTCGTTGTGTCTTTTAAAAAACGGTGTAGCTATTTTAATTAGAAAGCCACAGTTTCGATTTTCAAATAATTGAAAAGTGTTTAAACTTTAAAGTAACACATTCAACAATCTTAATTTGTGTAAAGGATTTTTTTATTTGGTAAAAAAATTACGAAAAAAAATAGTTCAACTTCAGAAACATGTTTGAGGTCATTTATTTTAATGTATAAGGGCACACAACAAAGACAGACGACACGAGCCGATTTTTAAAAAAACAGACGATAAATTTATTGTTAAAACATAAAAATGAAAGAATTACACAAGTGCATTGTGTGCCAAATGATGACCAATAATATGTATGTAAAAAATAATCAATGCAAATGCAATATGCCTCTTTTACAATAAAATTTACAATGCTGCAAAAGGTCCTCAGAAAAGGTAAACAACATAAAAATAAATGAAGGAGAAAATACTTTGAATAGTTTTCGAAGAATATGTACAATTTTCGAAGCAAAGTTCGTGGTAACAGCGAAGAACAGAACAATCACACCAGCCGAAGAGTTGTCTTTGATGTTGGAGCGACTTTGATATTCCTTTCAATTCTTGTCTGGTGGTCGTCAAATTTTTTCAATGTTTTTTTTTTTCTTCTTCTTGGACCGGAGCGACCTGGGTTCATGCAGCAGCTGTTCGTCAACTCCTCCAATTCAATTCTTGGCCCTCTATTTATTCATCCAGATAGGTTCCAGATTCACTTCTCGGGATTTGGGGTGAAACCATTTCATTGGTTCCAAACTAAAAACAAACTCAGCTATTTTCCCACAAATCGAAATGTACCATAAATATTTTTGAAATTCAAAATTTAAGCAAAAGCTCAACGCAGCACAGTTTTATCTCAAAAAAGCAAGCAATACACGCTCAATCAGCTTAATTTTCTGATACTTGATGTTTCTGTATTGTCGCTTTCTCCACCTTCACGATGTTCTTCTCCCAAGGTATTGCAAATTCTATCAGGTTCTGTTCATGGCTGCTCTTGTGCACAAGTATAATATCATTTTATTATTATTATTATTATTATTATTATTATTATTATTAACAATGTATTTCTCAACAAAATGCAATCATAAGTATGAAAAAAAAAAATTACCCAAAATATTTTGCAAGTTTAACCATCGGACTGGAAAAAAACCAGTCTGTCAAAAGTGCGATTTTTCTACTGACATTGATATTAACTGATTACTCCATCCACAATGGGTTTTTGATTTGTTTTTGTTTTTTGTTTCGTTTTTTTTTTTTTTTAAATCTATGATTAGAATTTTAAGGTAGCTGGAGTTATCTCTCTTTATTTGTATTTAAAATATTAACAAAAAATGCACGGTGCAGTAATGGATAGCGGCTCGGATTGAGGAATCGGAGAGCCGAGTTCGAATTCCAGTCGAATCCATTACATTCATTTACGTGATAATACACTTAGAAAAGGTATGAATCCTCTTCTTCTATGAGTAAATAGCAGCACTGACCGGATTCTATAGCCTTGGGTGGCAACTGGTCTACTGTAGAAAGAAATAGCAGCCTACTGCGGCAAAAAATGGCTATTTTTTTTTCTTTTAAATATTGGTAAACCTTCGAACTCGGGAAAAAAAAAAAAAAAACGATTTCTTAAAAGGAGATTTTTTTTTCTTTTTAAACTTGACAACACCGCTATATAACATATACTCCTTCGGCAATAATTATTTTTTCAAAGCCATGTTTAGAAATTTAATGAGAATCAAAATGTTACATATTTTTAGTTATTAGAATATTTACCATTCCATAAAGAAATTTGAAAACAAATCTTTTTATTCAAAATGTCCGTGAACTTGTAGGGTTCAGCGTACCCGGATTAAAGGAGAATTTAATACAGGATACCCTGCCCACAAAATACAACGCAAATTTCAAGAAGAAACAACACGATAAGGAACGTTTATAGAATCGTCAATGTTTGTCTACTCACCCCCGTTAAAAATAGACTCTTCTATAAGAATTAGCTTTGACCAATCAACACCACACATTGTGAAACTCGGCTTGTTACTGGTCGAGACGACCGTAGAATGTGTATCCATGGTCAAAAATCTGTTTTCCCGCCAGGCCACTGGGAGCCTACTTTGGTTTCCCAAAACAAATAAAAGGACGAATTTCAGTCCAATTCACCAGTCAGATCTACATTCCTAGAGAGATACCAAACTGACTCACGCAAGTCAAAACTCTGACCAACCAGGACTTTGCCGCGCAAAATATCTGACTCAACAATCCACAAACACACTCTATCTCTCTCAAGAACATCACTTACAATACTTTGAAAAGGTGACATTTTCTTCTCACTACTTAATAAGTATTAGTAAACAAACAATCAAATTCTCACACAACTAAAGGTACGCAACTCCTGCCAATTATACAAACATACTTACGTACACACACTAGTAACTGAACTAGCACAAAGGACAATTTAGTACGTAACTGGACACTTAGTTTAATTTTGTGAACAAATCGAACATTAGTGATATCTCACCATATGTTTCTATCTTTGATCCATTTGCTGCCTGCAATGTGTATGTGGAGAATGTAGGTTTTTGTTTTGTATTTGGTGGGATAACAATAACACTGATCTGAGCGCCGGTGTCGACTAAAAAAATAAATATCCGTTACTTCTGTCCCGGATGTAAAATAGACGACTCTCTTGTTTTAATCCAGCAGCTAATGTCGTCTTTACTTGCTGCTGGCATAGTCGTTTCCCTGGTGTTGTGTAGAAATGTGAGAAGTTTTCGAATTGAAATTGCATGGTTCAATGCACTTCCTTGCATTTCTTCCAAATTTATAATGATACCAACAGGTATCGTGTGTAATTTGCTCTCTGGAGAAAGAGTTCGATCTACTTCGACGTCTGTGTAGTGAGTAGAATCTATTTCTGAATGTTGGACGAGAACGCTGAGATTTCTGTGCTTGTACCAGACTCTGTACTTGTAAGCTGAGATTCGCCATTTGCTTATACAGCTGCGACAATTCAGATGACTTGTCTGGTAATGTTGCTGTATCTGTCGATGCATGTGATGTGGCGTATACATTTTTGTCTTGGTTGTTGTCATGTATTTTGTCTGCTATTTCTGCTATTTTCTCCAGCTGTAAATCATCGGGGAGTGATGCGAGTATCTGTGTTGTATGTGTTTGTAGTTTAGCCATCCACAGTTTCTTTAACACCACTTCGGACATGGTGTTGTCTCCTAATAAGGATTGCATTTTTCTTAAAAGCTGTGATGGTTTATATCCCTGGTTCACATTATTGAATAAGTCGTGTAACCTTCTTTCCTACGATTTACCGACACGTCTAATAATTGCAGCTTTCAACGTGTCATAAGGTTTTTCTTCCGGCATGTCATTAAGTTGATCCACTACCTCGGATGCTACATCTGCGGGAAGTTTTTCGACAACGTATGCGTATTTTGAACTTTGCGATGTAATTTTCTTTGCATTGAAAATTGCATTTAACTGTGCAAACCAAATTTGTACGTTACTTGGGTTGTAAGTTGGTAAGTTAATTGTTATAGCGGCTTCCATAGGTTCCATAGTGTGTGTATCCATTTTCTATGTGTCTTGATGATTATGGTTATATGTTAAAAAAATGTGTTGCTTATTTTGTTGGAGCTTTTCTTTCAGTTGGAAATTTGCGAGTTCATTTCAGGTCGATTGGTCACCACTTGTGGGGTTCAGCTTACCCGGATTAAAGGAGAATTTAATACGGGATACCCTGCCCACAAAATACAACGCAAATTTCAAGAAGAAACAACACGATAAGGAACGTTTGTAGAAAATAGAACATTGTGTATTTATTATCTTGTGAATAGGGTAAAAAGGATTAATGCTTTAGTTCGTTTAAGCGTGATTTTGACAAAAAATATCTGTGTTCGCTGTCTTTCAACAGAGTAGCAGAGTAATGTCATCATGCAACTCGAATAAGTTATTTAAAAACCCTGTCATTTTTCTGAAGCTTCTCACCATCTATATATACAATTTTGTCATACATATATACAAATCCATATACACTTTTAAGCTTTTAAAAATATTTAGTGGTGGTATTTACGACATTTGTTCATCTACACTGGAAACGTTCATATTTTTAGTAGTTTATAGTATTACCAACAATACACTTTATAGCAAAATGACGAACAATATATTTTATCTGGAGTTGAAAGCATGCAATTGCGTTCAAAATATATTTAATTGAAGGCATAAAATTGTGTTCAAAATATTTAGATTTCGGCATTAACCCATAGAGTTGTTTATATGCCGCTAAACAAAATCAACCAACTCCAGATCACAAATATGAAAATAAACAAATTTTATAGAAGTTGATAAGGGTGGGAGTCCAATTTGCTATTTAAATTCATTATAAATTAACCAACCCACCCCCGCCCCCTAAAAATAAATTCTCATCCAACATGGTTCTCTTAAAATGTAAAAATAATACCAAAATTCAGGGGATTATTCGACTTATTTATTAACGAATGAATTGCATAATGGATAGGTCATTTTGTTATTAGGTTGGTGCAAAAATAATGACGTAATAATGTCGTTTTTTGAGCTATTTTTTAACGTCAAAAAACGACATTATTACGTCATTATTTTTGCATCAACCTAATAGAAAACTTTGTGAAAATATTTGGGAGGTTTATTTAATTGGGGAGGATGTGGTGAAATCTTTTTACAGTTATATATAGAAAAATCCTTAAAGATGTTATTCCAGTATAAAAAATAAAAAATAAAAAAACTGGCAAAGTTTAACCACCCTGCCCTCAATAAAACCGTTTGTCAAAATTACATTTTTCTCTTGGTACCGCCAATATTTTGACTACCTTTGTGGTGAAGCCAAATGTAAAATAAAATAAAACATTGAAATAAAATATATAAACAAAATTAGCTTAAAATCCTATCGGGCGCATTTAAGCTAACTCCTGCGGAGGAATCTTCATTGCGCCGTCATCACAAGGTAGGTAAGAAAGAGTAGATGTGATAGGCAACACTAAACTACAGAAGAACTCAAAATTGATCGCTGCCTTTAAGTATTGCATTAATATTTAAGTTTACGTTTTAAAAGTTCAACTATAATTCTTATGCCGCCACTTAATTTAAAAACAATTTGATGTACGTAGGTCCTTACTTTCCGTACAAACAATTATTTTTATTTCATGGGAGACTTCCCCTGGATTTCGCAATTAATTTCGATTATTCCCAAATTTATTTCCAAGTTATAAACATTGTTATCGTACCAAAAACAAAATCGTCTCAAAAAATCAAGTAAAAAAATCGCCGAAAACAATCGCAGTAATGAAAATTTGGGCATCTAAAATTTTAGGATTGCGGGTTCGGATCCAGCCTGGAATGTTTTTAATTTGCTCAAGGAGTCGACCTGATTCCAAAACGGTATGATATGTTGGGCTACGGCCTCTAGGAGTAAAGTTGAAAACACGGACACTTTTATTTTGAAACACTGTAATTATAGAATAGTATTTTTTTCATTTGAACATGAGCTATTAAAAATTTGAGTTGTGTCCCTTTAAGTTGAAAAAGTGTGACATTCGCATTTATTATATAGAAGAAAGAATTCAAATTAAAATAAGGCATTTGTGCTTTCCTTTAAAACACTTCTCTCTCTCTCTCTCTCTCTCTCTCTCTCTCTCTAAAATACTCTCTCTATACTTCTCTTTCAACTAATAAAAAGGCAAGCGTCAAATAAAGAAAAATGAAGAAGAAGAAAGACTGAACCAGACCGAAAAAAGGCAGAAGTTTACCGGACTAGAGTATAGCAATTTGTGACTAGAAATCTAACAAAATAAGAGAGGCAATATAAAGAAGAAAAAAAACCTAAAAAAGTAAAGAAAGCCGGAAAATAAAATAAATTTGGATAATCAAAAAAAATAACACAAAGAGAATGTTGATGTTAGCTCAAACCAAGCTGCATTCCAATAGTCTGGGAACCTTGTTTAAAAGGATATAAAACAGAGAGTCGAGAGGCAAAAGAAGAGAAGGAACCGCCAGAGAAACCAGCTAAGCGTGTCGCGTGAAGTTAAGCGGTCATCTGCTTAAGACATTTTCAGCCCTTCTTAGTGCCGAGAAACACAGCAGATTGACGTCGCACCTATTTCCAAGATGACAACTACTACCAAAGTTTGATTTCTAAACTATCAACTACAGAACCGAAACTAAATTTCTACCGACTGCGACCAAAAGATCTGACTTATAAACGAACTTTCGCTCCCCCGAATTACAAAGGACTCACTTCAATCTAAATCAAATAAATAAATATATATTATTTATTTTATACCTTTGAGTTTGTTCGTTTTATTTCCGATAAATAATTGCTAAGAACCTCTGGCGTGGCTTTTATCCACATCTTCACTCTCTCGGCAATGATATCCTTTTAAAAAGCGTTTATGAGAATGTTAATAAAATCCAAATATGTAAAAGTGAATTTATACATTTTCTTTGTTCGTTGAGAATTTACGACAAAAAATATTATTTATTTATTTATTAGATTGTTTATTTGCTACATCCTTAAAATGTGAACACTAAAATGTAAACCAATTAATATAGCATGATATAGTGTAATGTTCAGTTTATTATTTATCAAAATATTAAGAAATAAATAAGGGATGTAACTTATTATTGATGGAGTTTCAGGTCTTGCATTTCAAGATCACGTTTAAAAACATGGACAATTAAAACAAGAAATAATCTGAGATATAAAATAATCTGGGAAGAAGTATTATGTTTAAAAAGGCAATAGTTTATTCAAAGTGTGTTTTATAATTGTTATGGTCCGGTTCCTTGTACCACAATGATAGTCCAAGGTAGAACCAATAAAGAAGAACTCGAACACGCATATGGAATAACACAGATATATTACAAACAGGAATATATACAAAGAAGTAGAAAGTGTTAGTACGAACAATCAGGTTTAGTAGTAATTGTCTAAACGCGACTCTGTTTCGGTCTGCCTCTGACTCGACTGACTGACTCGCTCGCTCTGACTGACTGACAGACTTCTGACGGACTTCACTCCAGACTTCAGACTGAACTCCCTGCTTCCTCTTGAGGCGCAGTATTTATTACGTATGGAATAGTCCATTATGTTATTATGGGTAAGGTCCCATAACAATAATTTATTGATATTTTTATAAAACTATGAATAAAAACTTGTTTTCATTGTTGTTCATAAAATGGTAGATACATATTAGCACCCTGCTACCACTTTTCTATCAATGTCAATTTTGGGGCAAATCTGTGCAAAAAGAGGATCACAGAGCTTTGATATTTTTCTCACTTCTCATTGGTCAGTTAATATTTAAATCATGTTCTCGCCTACGTCCATACAACGCCTAAGCTTTATAGAAAAACGTTTTTCCGCCAAAAATCAGAAATGCTCTCTGGAGCCGATCACGTGATTACGTTTATTATAAATACCAGGCACAAGTTCTTTCTTCCTCTTTTTGATTTCTCTCACTTACTAAAATGTAGTTGTTTAAGAAATTGCGTTCTGACTTCTTTCGGGCGGATGCTATGAAAACCTCACACACATACACGCATGTACGGAACATTCACGTATACGGAAACTTAATTACAATCATTATGAACATTACAGAACATTACAATCATCATCATATTACGAATATTCAACTACAAGCAACGAAAACTAATTAAACATTAAGGAACATTCACTCCTTTAACTCTTCTGAGGCTAAAAGTTTATCAACATATTCTCAGCTTTACAGAATTCTTTCAACTCTCTCGCAGTGAATATTTTGAGCGACAAGTTCATTTAACTTCCTATGAGCTCAGATAAAAATATTTCCTTAGTAAAGAATTTAATTCCAGTCAAAGGGGAGTAACTCCTATTAATTATGCTTGTATATCATTGACATACATAAATATGAATATTGTTCTTGTTATAAAAACCGTTTTGTGTTCTTTCTTATTGTCTCATATTTTGTGGTATTTTGCATAAATATAAATATAAATTCGTGTGTGATGGCGTTTCATAGCGTCCGCCCGAACTGGGTCGAAAGGCTTTTTCTTAAAGTCCTACAATGTTGGTAGGCAAGAGAAATTAAAAGAGGAAGAACGAACTTGTGTCGAAGTATTTATAATAAACGTAGTCACGTGATCGGCTTCGGAAAGCATAGACAATTTTTTTATTTTTGTTCAGGTCAGCAAATAGGTCGATGTTATTCGGACGTAAATGAGAACATGATTTAAATATTAACGGACCAATGAGAAGTGAGAAAAATATCAAGACTCTGTGATCCACTTTTTGCGCAGATTTAACATTAAAAGAAAGTGGTAGCAGAATACTAAACTATTTTTGTTTTCAATTTCCGCATTTTTTATATTTTGATTTCCAACTCTTTATACTTCGATAATTTTTCAAATTCCTTGGCTACTATGTTACAGAATGCTGGGCAATCTATATCAATTGGTACGCAAGTTTTTTCTTTCCGGTTTTTGACAGTTATGTCCGGCCTTTTTGCTTCAATCTTCCTGTCTGTAAAGATTGTGTAATCCCATAGAATTGTGATGTTTTCTATTTATGAAACGGGTGCTGGGTGATGTTCATACCAGTGTTTATTAACATCTTTTCCAAAGTGTTAGGACATTGTCCAGTGTAATTATTGCCCCACTCTATCGTGACGATTTTTATATTCATTTGGCGCAAGTACATAATATCCTGAGATTAGATGATCTATGGTTTCCTGATATTTGTCAGAGAACCTGCATTTTGGAGCCACGCTATTATGTGTAATATTCACCTGAAAGTCTCTAGTGAAAAAAACTCTGATCTTACGCTGCAAGAATAAAGACTTACTTTAGAGCCTTTCATCCAGATGCTCGTAACCATCGATGAGTGTTAACTTTATCAACATCGGCTTTATTAGCCTCGTTCTGGATATTGCCCATGTTGAGCTTTGTCTTGCCAGCGTTTTTTTTTTTTTTTTTTTTTTTTTTTCATTTGCTCAAGATCTTTATCCTTGATTTTCTTTTTCATAATTTTTGTTGCAAAAGTTGGTTCTTGGGTTCTGTTCTGGTTTTCCACAGAATCTACTAAATGTAAGATCTTTTATAACATCAAAAATAAATGCTATGTATAAAACTCAAAATTATCATTCAACTAAGAAATACTTCTGATGTACAGTATTTACATTACTCGGACTATTGTCCTCATCTTTGTCGCCATATTTGTCACAACGTTTCGGCCGTTGTACGCTCCGGCCTTCTTCAGGTGGTTGGAATTTCGAACTGAACCCTTTATTTCGATCACTGGGGTAGACTGTTCTAGTTCCACGTGCCATGTTTGATGGATGTCAGTTATCAGTTATCTCCTGCAAATTTTCCCTCTGAAAGTTCTCCACTGCCTTAACCGGGTATTGAACTCACACTCTTTTGGGTCTGTCACTGGATCTAACCAACGCCTTTATCCACTGTGCCATGTGTCCTGAAGAAGGCCGGAGCGTACAACGGCCGAAACGTTGTGACAAATATAGCGACAAAGATGAGGACAATAGTCCGACTAATGTAAATACTGTACATAATACCTCATATCAGAAATATAGACAGACTTCTGATGTAGTATAAAAAAAATAAAATTAGAATAAAATTAGAATAAAAACAATTATTTTCTTAAACCTATAAGGTTATAGATAATTTATTTTTAAAATAAAAATATCAATTTCTTGATTATTGTACAGACGGTTTTGCATATTTCTTTAATTTTTCGCAGCTTTTTAAGAGTCTGGGATGGCAGTAGAGACCTACTGTTGTTGACATCTAACAAGCTACCATGCGTAAAAATAAACGTCATTTTCATTATGTTTTAAGTAAACAGTAAGAATTAATTTTTTTTAATCCACTTAATTAATCATTAAATTTAATAATTTACTTTGAAAAACATCTCGAAGACATTGGATTTTTAACAGATTTTTAAATTTATTGTTTACCGTTTCCGTCTATAATTTGAGATTTAAGATGATAAGTGACCAATGAATGTGCCAATGTTTTTAAAATGTTTAAACGCGTTAGTTAATTAATTTTTCTTTTCATACGGATTAACTTTAAGCTTTCAAATAAAACTAAAATTTAACTTATAAATTTAAATTATCTAAAACGCGTTTGTCTTTTTTTTATGGCTTCTGTACAGGTATACCTAGTAATATGAGAATATTCTTAGACAGATCGTCAAAAGCAAATAGCAGGACTACAAAGAAAGTCATTATCTCATATGCCTCATAGAATTGGCCATAAACGACCACCTTCATGGACACTGTAGCGTACGTACCAAATATAGCGTCGGGTCTAATTCACTAAATGTAGCAGGAACACCAAATATATAGGTACGACTACTATTTATATTAATGATTCTTCCACGTACGGGATTCAAGAAATAATAACAACTCCAATTTATTAACCAACAAATATATATTGAATAAAATACAACAAGCATGAAATAAAATTGTATTCACAATGTAGATTAAAGAGTAGTAAGTTCTTTCCCTTTGACTGTAGACTGATTGTAATCAACCGTTTGAAGAAAGTTCTCTTATGAGATAAATATTCCGAAATAATTGTTAGAGCAAAGTTTGCATGGGAAGAATGAATAAACACCAAGAATACAATTGCTTGAAATGTGTTGTGAATAAACTGGTTTGAATCCACAAAGTTCTGGTTGATTGTCCTTGGCGAAAGATACAGAGAGAAAATGTAAGTTTGTAGTTATGAAATTCTGTCTGTGTGTGCGTTAAAGTGTGATGAGCAAGATCGTAGATTTATGTTGACGGCGTGGATCTTAATGGCGACTTTCGAAAAGTCGCTCTATTTAAGGAAAAGAGGTAGACTCCCACGCAACCGCGGAAAAACTTGATCTTACATTAAAAATATGTGATTGGTTAAAAATTAACCAATCACTACAGACGTACTAAAGAGAATAGGTAAGTATGCTCAGAGCCAAAAGATTCAAAGGAACGACTGCGATGCCTAAATTTTCCTATACAAAGGTAGTAATAATTTATTAGCCAATCGCAGGCGAATAAAATGACTTAGAGTGTATGTGGCTGTGAAAAACATAGCAACTGCTATAACACATCTCCTCCCCAGTCTTTTGAACATGTTTTTTTGTTTTTGTTTTTTTTTTTTTTTTTTATCTCTTCTTTTCTGTTTGGGATTGGGTTTCCGGTTCCTCCTAAAGTCTACTTCAACTTAATACTTCTAACATCTCTGCCCAAACTTTGACATTTCATTTACTATTTTTTTATTCCCCTCAATAGGAGTAGATGTGTTTCCCCTATCGTCCGCTTCACAGTTCTCCCTGGTCTTTTGAACAGGAATAGAGGTTTATCCCTTATTCCCTTTTTAGGATTGAGTTTCTGGTTCCTTCTAAAGTTTTTTCATTCTTATCAACTTCCAGTAGCCCCTTGCTTCTTAGTGGCATTATTGCCTTGCTTGGGGTGAACTGATTAAAAAAAATGGCTCAAGCACTGCAAAGGATTTCACAATGTTTTTCTTTTTCAAATATGACAAATACACATTGCGTACTAGCGTAAATAAAATTAACTGCTCCATTATAGTACACCAAGTACGGTGTATATATATATATATATATATATATATATATATATATATATATATATATATATATATATATATAAAATTAGAAGATCAGCCGATTCCGCTTAGCTTAGTTTCAACCTTTCGGTATCTTCAGTCGATTCATGCCAATTGATTTCCTAACGCTTTATTATTTAAAAATAAATAAGGGAACGTACGAGATGAAGTGTGATAGAAGGGGGAGGAGGAGGAGGAGTGGGAGGAGGAGTAAAGCAAGAGTATTGGAAATGTATCGATGGGCGGTAAATGAAATATACATACTTTCTTTTCATCCTGGTTCATACGAACTCAAAAGGAACTTTTTAATGTGGATGAAACGAGTCCTAATTCCCGATCTCTCATTCAAAAGGTTAACAAATAACAAAGATCCGATTGCAAAGTGGTATTTTTTTTTTTTTAAGCTAAGCCTTAGAATACAACAATCATAGTAATAACTGCAACTTTTCTCAACAAGAAAATTTAGCAATAATAACCCTCTTGAACACAGTCTTCTCTTGGTCGGACTCAATTCTAACCTACAAAACTGGTTTATATATATATTATATTATATTGTATTATATTATATTCCGTTATATGTGATTCTTTTACGATTTGTAAAAATTAAAAAGTATAGAGTTATTTCCCCTTAATTTAATTTACGCCTAACTGCATCTGGGAAATCCCAGACGGGGATTTCCTGACTCTTTGGAAAACACAGGCCTTTCGTTTTCATTTCTTTAATCAATGTAGTTGACCTAATCTTTTTTCGTGAACAGATTTGAAATTCACTTTCAACTTTCAAGTTAGTGGAGCTGCAAATACTTATTGTTTTTATTTTTTTCTAACTGGGACAAAATTACAACAAAATAAAAGTGGGGATTTTACTGATAGTCGACCATTTGTAACATCACCAGTTGTCCCTTTCGTGCCAGAAGTAACATTTAACGCGGGATTAAGTGACAACAAGTGTCTTTAGTCTTGTGTCTACCAATACGTTTTTTGTTTTATTTTTTGTTGCATTTTTTTTTTTTTTTTTTTTGACAAAAGTCCCCAAATCCATTCAAAACGTTCATATAAGAATCGTGAGTACAATTTTTTACTATATCCTATTATTATTTTTATTTATTTTATTTATTTTTTTCAGATTTCCAAAATTGTATTCGTTTAGTGAAGTCCAGTTCGAAACTATGTCGTTGTACTATGAATTGTATTATTAATCACCTGTTTTAGTTAAATAAGATATCCAATGTCAAATGTAAGACGCGTAAAAAAACGAAATCATGCTAATCTATGCCAGGATCACATTGCTTGGTAATAACAATTATCTCTCCCTCTCTCTCTCTCTCTCTCTATATATATATATATATATATATATATATATATATATATATATATAACATTAACTACGAACACCACAATGTGCTGACAGTGTTTATAAAATAAAAACTTTCCTATAACTTCAGACACATACATAAAAAAAGATAGTTGGTAATTTTTGTTTTAGAATGATTATGTGTACATTGCAACAATGATAGTTTGTTTGCTTGCATGGAAGATTGCTATGCAATGATAAATTCGTGCATATGAAACGCATATGAAAAATTACCAACCATCTTTGTTATATAATTTATTATTTAATTTATTGTAATGTACTTGTAATCTCTGATGACGGCTTAAGCCGAAAGCTTAGACAGGATTAACAATAAAAACATGTATCAATATAATGATTTTCTTTCGTAATTCAGTGATAATGCTAAAAAGCTCATTCGACAATATAAAAGGAATTTACTTAAAATAAATAGGCAAAGGTTGTCTATATTAATGAAACATGCATTAATATATGCGCAATTGTTCTTGTAAACATGTCTTATTCAAAAGAAGAGATATTTTATGCCTATTAAATTTATTAGTCATTTTTCTAGTATGCGAATAAAATTTTGAAAATGTGGTTGTTGTTAATGTATAAAATAAGCAAATTCATATTGGGTCCAAGTTTTAGATCCCCGTGGGTGTCTGTCAGAAAACAAGGAGACGAAAATTCAAAGGAAATTTTAAGCAACGCAGTATTTTAAAAGTATCGTTATTTTATTTTTTGTTTGTAAAGCCAAATTCAGATTCACAAGGAAGCATATGTCAGCAATATATATATATCGGTGAGGGATATATATAATTCTTTATATTGTGTATTTAAGCAGCAATCCTTCTTTCAAACAAGCCTCATTAAATATGACAGACAAGGTGCTTTTTTATATAATTTCTCATATGATCGTATTTTTTTCTTTTCCGTAGATAAATTATAAAACATTTGGACAGTTTTTGTATAATTTATCTACGAAAAGAAAAAAAATTTTAAGATCATATGAGAAATTATATAAAAAACTTAATCAAAGCACCTTATATTTAATGAAACTTACACACACACACACACACATACACACACATATATATATATATATATATATATATATATATATATATATATATATATATATATATGCATGTATTTTGTAAAATAATGGACAGTGAAAGAAAGACGTTTACATTTTTTAACCAATTCTTGATTTCGAAAAATGGAGTCAAAAACGCATCCACCCTTCGTTGTCTGTTTTTACAATATATTCATTCAAGAATACATAAAAGAAAACAAATCTATGCCATTCAAGATATGAATCATGGCGCTATAAAATAAAACGTCTGTCGATCGTTTCTGTTAATTCACCCTAAATAATATAAGTAAAGTTACTTATCGTAAATATTAATTCTCAGTTTATATGGCTTGACTCGCAACAACTGCAACTCTCAGAATGAAAAATTACCAAAAATCATGGAGTCATTCGCATTTCGTAAGTACGGATGATATTCGAGATATTTACAAGGAACTTTTTTTTTTTAAATTTAAAGAAAAAAATCTGTTTTTAGCTTGTTTATCAGGGTGAATGTAACAAAAACCCGACACTTAAAAATAGCGCACCCAAGTCGCAAAAGTCAATTCAATCGGAGTGCAATGGAAGGGCTTCCTCCTCGCTCTGTGAGAATTTGGTGTGAATTTTAGTAAATATAAATTCGTTTTATTTGGAGATGAATTAATATTTTGGGGTGAATTAACAGAACAGACCTCGTCGGGCAGAGTGCCAAGTTAAATAAATATTAATTAAATTTTAAAGATTGCTGATTTATATTATTTTTTATTTGATTCTCTCATTTTTAAATTATGTTTTTTATCTATCCTACTGTGTTAAACATTTTAATTGTTTCGATTTTAGTTCCATAATTTTTTCTGTTCGTTTCTCTTCTCATTTTCTCAAGTAACAGATTTTTTCCGTATATAAGACTTTTACTTAGGCGGAAGTATTAGAAGCTTTCGCAAAACAAAAAAATCATGAAGCTTTATTTATTTTGAAAATTATTGGCAGCAATGATTTTTGATTTTAGAGTCGACGAACGATACAGTTCAGCTCAGTATTGGCATAGACTGAGACCAAGAAAAAAAATAGATAGATATGAATATAGATAGATAGATAGATAGATAGATAGATAGATAGATAGATAGATATGTGAGAGATAGATATGAATATAGGTAGATATGTATAGAGATAAATAAACAGATGTGAATATAGATCGATATGAATATATTATAGATAGACAGATATGAATATAGATAGATAGATAGATAGATAGATAGATATATAGATAGATAGATAGATATGAATAGAATAGATAGAATCAATAGAAATAGGTAGGTAATTGGTTTTACTGCTTTGATTAAGAAAAATTGAATTTTGAATCAGAAACAATAATTTTTTACAGCAATGGTTGGCATGGTTCAGTTTTGTGGGTATTTATTTTTAAATTTTATTCAAAGAATTTTAGAACAACGCAAATATTATTACGTCTCATCGTCAACAACATTGTTACTATTTATATTATTATTATCATTATTATTATTAGTAGTAGTAGTAGTAGTAGTAGTAGTTTTTTCACTAATGAGTTTTTTCCCAAACAATAGTAGCTGATGTCCTTTTTGCTGGACGTTAAATGACATGTTTTCTCAGTACGCACAAAGAGGTTTCGTGGGCCAAAAAAAACTCAAAAGTAAAAAAAAAAAAAAAAAAAAAAAAATGAGGGTGTGGCGTATTTACTGTTTGACTAGTTTTTCTAGTAAAATTTTGTTTCTTTTTTGCGGGGTTGATTTGCATTTCATTAATTATACAAGGATAAGTAAACTGAATTTCTCACTTCATTATTCCTGTCTTAATATCTGGGAGTTATTTACATTCGGACCAATGTCCTTATTTTTGTTAAATGTTGTTATTATCACGACGTTTTAGCTGTTGTGATCTCCAGTTTTCTTCAGCTGTCCGGGCAACTTTCAGGGAATTTGGACTGAACCGTTTGCACTTCATCGACCGATATAAATAATAATCCTCACTTCATACACTTGAAAAGCCGTGAAAAGTGATGCTACTGTGAGATTTAAGGCAGAAACAAAAAAAATGTATGTACTGTATTTCATGTATAAATCATGTACACATAACAAGAATTTTATATTTTTTTGTTCAAAGAAAATGTGAAGGAGAAATACCTGAAGGCAGGGCCGGCACATACAACTCCCGAAATCTCCGACCGTTGGGCAGCCTGATTGGGTACCCACCCCGTGCCGTCCTTTGTGACCCTCGCTATCTTATCAACATTTGCTTTTTTTCTTACCTTTATTTAGATACGTTACAAATTAAACTAAGCTTATCTGCTATTATTAAAGGACGAATTTTTTAGCGAATTTTGACGTCATTCTTGTTTTTTTTTTCTTTTTTGTCCAAATCTGTGAATTTGTTTTACTCGTGTTCAGTCTCGAAAAAAATTCTCTCTCTCTCTCTCTATCTATCTATCTATCTATCTCAATCACTCACTATCTCTCTCTATTTCTCTCTTTCTTTCTCTTTCTCTTTCTCTCTCTCTCTCTCTCTCTCTCTCTCTATATATATATATATATATATATATATATATATCAGTGGCGACTCTAGGTCATTAATGTTCATTGGGCTTATTACAATCTTTAACAAAATAAACTATTGGTATAACTTAAATGCTAAAATGATTCCTTTACTCAAACTAAAATATATTATTTTAAAAAAATCTGTAGCCATATGTTTTTTTTAAATATCTCATGTGTGTGTTTGTATATATGTCTATGCGTTACCTTGTTTATGTATCTCTTTGTGAATTTTTAGTGTAATTTTTTCTAGTTTTTGAGCAGTACTGCTGATTGATATCATATTTCCTCAACACTACCCCAGTCGACACTCCAGTCTACGAGTTAAGGCGGTCACTTTCTTTGATTTTCGCCGAATTGAAATCGGGCTAAATTTAATTTGGCCTTTCTCAAAAGATACATTCCGCTAAAAAGAAAAAAACAAACCAAAAAAAAAAAAAAAAAGAAAACTTACAGAATAAATTATTTAAAATGGACATTAGGAAACAATAAGTTGAAATAAAAATGTGTTCTTTTAAAAACAGGGCATACAAATCATTAGAAGATTATTTATAAAATTAAAGCAAGAAATACATTGCCTATTATGTTCGTTTCCAGCTCAAGTAGGGTTCAGACCGACCCCACGAAGTTGATATATATATATATATATATATATATATATATATATATATATATATATATATATATATTAAAAAGAAGAGAGAAACTGCAAACGTTTTTGTTTGTAATCTGGATTTTTTTTTTTAAATATGTATTATGCTTTATTTTCCATAATTTTGCTTCACGTGCTTCCGGTCTCGCGACCCTCTTCAAGCAAAGAGTGGATATTTCCATATATTATTAAAATGAACTAATTTTTCTTATGTTTTTCGATGTTAAACATTCTCTTTTTTGTGTGGTAGTGACACAAATGTCTTTCTTGAACGGGCAGTGAGAAAGTTCTGAGTGAAGGGTAATAAAACAATTAAGATTGGTCCGAGAAAGGATGAGGAAAGATATGACCCCTCAGGGGTCATTAAAAGATAAGAATAAAGATATCTTTCCTCGCCCTTTATAAAGCGAGAAATTATATTAAAGGGATTAGCTGCAGTGTGTGTGTGAGAGAGAGAGAGAAAGAGAGAGAGAGAGTGTGGGGGGGGGGGCACGTGGTTTTGGAGGACGAAAACAAGAGGGATGCTGATTTGAAGGAAAAAACGAAAATATTTATTTATTGTCCTTCTTATACCGCTTGTTACTACGCCACTATGTGTATTAAGAGAAGTTCACTAGCATAGACAAGCTGTGTTAATTTTATCGTTAAAAAATTATTACTAATAAATTTTATCTTTCTCCGTTCACTTTTTGTTTTTGGATATACCATTTGTTTGTGCGGTAAAATCCTAACCGTTTGCAACGTTCCCTGTATATCACATTTCACTCCCAATTCTGTCTATTTTTATATTCTTTCTAAGTTTATTTACTGTATTCTCTAATTATATGTGATCAAGTTTCGCTGCAGTCTTCACAGAATTAAAATTCGCAGATGTCTTGTTTATCCAGGTTATTTTCGTTTGTAAATGCTTTCGTTATAAAAAATCGTTCCTCCAACCACTTTTATCCTCATTTTTCATTGTGTGTCTGTATGTTATCTATTCTAACATATTCTTTTTTTCAATCTTTATTTTTTTAGTTTTTTGGGGATATCATCATATTGTAATTCTGTTTGCTTCTTAGTCAACAGATACGTTCCGCCCTACTAATAAATAATGGACTATTCAGTTTTGATCACAAGGAAAGACAAGACGCTAATTGGTTTCAGTGAGTAAAAGAATAAAAGAAAGAAAGAACTCATGAAATAGAAACATTTTTCATTTGTACCCTTTCACTTCTTTAAATAATGCCCTGTAGTTATACCTGTCATCTCTATTGCAATGTTTCCTGAAAGTTGTTAAGCTCAAAGCTCTGTTGTGTGTCGTCTGCTATTTCTTTGGAATGTCGATCCAGCTAAAGCTCTTTCTCTCATTATTCTTCACGATAACAGCGTCTCTTAAATGTCAAATTTTATTCGGATTTTATTCAAAATCATTAATTTCCTGATATTCTAATACAACTACTTTACTACTTCTCTTGTCCAGTTTAAGATGGCTTCAGAATACTACGAAGTGCTGTCCACTGGTTATGCATTATTTCTTCTTTCGTCTCATTTCGAAATTCTTTTTTTTTTTTTGAATCGGTATCACCCCATGCAAGGCAGTAAAGCCACTAAGATACATGAAGTTATTGTCCGTGGAAGAATTAGGAACATAAACATTAATAATGAGCGGGAAGAGAAAAGAGTAATCAGGAGGATAGTAGAGAACGATTGACATTGCATTTAAATTTCTGCAAAATAATGTTGGCTGGAAAGCATGGTTTTCAATTCTAAAGATCCTGACGATTTGAATTCATTTTTTCCAATTTAGTTTTTATTATTGACAAATAGTTTTACATGCACCCTATGCATGGAATGGGGCGTTCATTTTCATTGGATTTGTTCTTCAATTCGTACACCACCACCGAAGGTCTACTTGTGCGAGTAGTGTAACTGTTATAGGAGCGAAAATGAATTCGGCAGTCCGAGTTCAAATTTTAGGCTAGCCTGTTACATTTACTTTTTGCACTAATGCCCTCGAGAAAAGCGTGAATCTTTACTTTCCGCCTCTACTTAAGGGATAAATGGCAAGGTAGACTGACCTCTCTACGTTGGGTGGCAATCAGTCAAAGAGAAGGAAAACTCGTAACTGTAGAGAAGGCAACATCAACTCTCTTTCCCATGAAGGCATGGCAATTCACAAATTCTAAAGAAAAAGGAATCTGTGGAGAGGCATGATCACCTACTGGCATACGTAAAAGGGGGATGTTGAGCGATATCATTGCTGTTAAGGAAAGCGAGTCTCATTGGTAATGTTCTCTTTTTATACAGTCCGACATGTTTAATCCGACATCATTGACGCCATGTTATTACAAGACTACAGAAAATAGGGAATGACAGAAATCAGAGTCAAAGTTCATCCGAAAAATTTTCTGGCTGCAGCTTCCGTGTTAGCAGTATGACTTTCAACCTTACACTATGAAAAGAAATGCTATGTCTCCACTTAAACTTGTGTAACCATTTGCACGAATAATCACTCTCATACGACAAGTCGAGTTCTTTATGAAAATTCTGGTCTACTACATAAGGATCTCCCCGGAAATGCTCACACCTTCGCTACGTCGGAGCTTAACACTTCTTTATAATCGCACCGTTTAATTCTGATATTTTCAATATATTCCAACACTTCAATCAAACCTGGCTTTCATTTTCAGTATATAAAAAAGAAAGTTTAATATCTGCTCCTTTTGTTTCTTTAATCCTTACACAACGGATGATCTGATGCTATATGACTCACACACAGTCTTTACAGACGTTTCTTTTTGTAATTTCTTCAGTAACTCTACCCTTTTAAGCAGAGATAAAGATTCATGCTTTCGCTTCTTTCCTCTGGCGGCATCATCTACACCTCCTGCTCTCTTGGCGGGGGAGGGTATCCTGAATGGGTAGATATGCAACTATATCTAAGAAATGAACAAGACCGTATCAACAAAACATTCTGCTGTTGTCGGGTGCTGCGGAAAGTCGTAAACAACATGTAGCATTGCCCTCGTAACCGCTCAACGAACTAATGTTGGCTGATTCCAAAAGTACCTGGTCATGGGAGTTGCCGGACACATGACTCTACTGCTCTCAGCTACGAACCGAAATAATAAAGTGAAAAATAAATAAAACATTACATGCATTGTATTAACAGCATGCAAAATGGAGTAATATATTAAACTCAAACTGTTGTTTTGGGGTTTTTTTAATTTGGTTTATTTTTAAATAAATTTTATTTCATTTTGTTTTGTTTTTTTTAAATAAAGTTTATTTTTAAATAATTTTTATTTGGTAAATTTGCAGTGTAAGCACCAAAAGCCCTCGGTATTGAGAATGTAACATTCTGATGTGAAATTGCCTGATTATTTCGAAAATAACATTAAAACATTGCGCTCGATTACCGTTTTCGATTTATCGTCAATATAAGTTCGATCTCTTTCGTGTTGTCCGGCCGCCATTACTGGCATTGTTTTAGCTGTAATGTGCTGTAATGTGCGGAAGCTTACTTAGTTAACGGCCTTTTTACAGCTTTTCGTATCTTACTCGTCTTGATTACTGCGCGATTTTCGCGGATGTTATTTTAAAATGTGCTTATTTTTTTAAAATGAAGTTTTAAATGAATAGTATTTTTTCTTTATTGTCCTTAATAAATCTGCTTATAACTAATGAAACAGAATCTCACCCGAAAATGTAATTTACGAAGCTTTAAATTCAAGAAACTTTCACAACACATGAAAAACAAAAACAAAATACATCGTAAAAAAAAAAAAGAAAGAATCTTTTTTTATACTTTTCAGGTACGAAATGTTTATTTTATTTTAGTTTAATTGTCGGATTTTATGCTTCGCGCATTGTCCATAATTTCTAAACGGTAATCGAGCACAATGTTTTAATGTCATTTTCGAAATAATCAGGCATTTTTACACCAGAATGGTGCATTCTCAATACCGAGAGCTTTTCGTGCTTATACTGCATATTTACCTTTTTTTTTCTCTCTATAGAGCTAATTTTCGAAACAATTCGTGTTAAAGTGACATTAAACCTATCTGATGCTAGTTCACACAGATTCATTACACGCGTTGTATGCCAAAATTGTGGTCGGATACTACGTCTCACTTAGCGACCAGGTCGTTAAAACTTGGTCGTTAAGTTAGGAGTCACTGTTTTTGTATATTTTGTCTGTAATGTTTGTAACTTGTAATGTTGACAGAATTATGTCCCTTGTGGCGGCGATATCAGTGTTGTTTTTTATAAAAATGGCTGACTGCTTCAAGATATTTATGAAACCGGAATGTAAAATGGTTGAAAATGGAATGACAAGAGAATAGGAAATAAACAGAAACCCGAAAACAATAGAAAGCATTATGGTGGCAACATAATCAATAATTGTTTATGCATTGACATGTCGAATTATTTTTACATCTATTTCGTTGTTAGAGAAACAAAATATGCACATTTGCTCTCAGAATATTTTGCTGTGTTCACCGCAAGAACAAAAAAAATCAAATGAAACATTTCCTCTACTGTCCGATCACGACTCTCCACACCTTCATATCCCTTGTTTTTTGCTCTTACTATCCCTCCCAGTCCTTATTTTATTCTTTGACACAAGATCGTTAGGTTGGCAACTCGTTGTTTCCTCTGCACCTTTTGCCTTCAGTATGTACCGTAAGTGTCAAATTCTCCAAAGCTTCTTTCCTTATCGTGTACTCCAGAAATTTCAACTCTCTGATTCTAAGTAAAAAAGTCCTTTTTGTTTCCGTTTTCATTACTCAAATGTCCCGTCATTGTTATTCTCAGCATCCTTCTGTAAAACCACATTTCAGTTGTCTCAAGTTTCCTTTTTCATTTCGAAGTCACATTTACCATCTTTTAAACACTTTCCAAATATTTAAATGTTCGTACTTGCCTGATTTTGGCATCTCCAATTCATAGTTTGTATCTTTGATTGCCATTTTTGTTGACAACCAAACATCCTGTCTTCTTAATATTTAATGTTTAGCCCCTTATTCTCACTTTCCTTTACTATATTCTCGAGGAGTTCCTGCAGTTTCTTTTATGTGTCTGCTACTAACATACTGTCATTTGCACCATGTAAATATTGTGTCTGCCAATAGTAAATCTTGTTGGGACATAGTTTTCTCTAGATCGCTTCGCTGTAAAGAACATATTTGTTAAAATGTTAATCCCAGTGTATAAAGAAGGTGGCTATTATTAGTAATATCATAACAAATATATTAATTCATATCTGATTCCACAAATCACCAAGCTTCCGTAACACTGTTTTGTAGGTGAATGGGCAGCATTTAGATCCGGTTATATATTTGCATAAATATATTATATCCTTTTACATTAAACTTAAATGTGTTTCCTTTCGATTATTATAGCCTTTATAATTCGTCGTATTTTTCATGATGCTAACCTTCATTGCGTCTTTTTGATCCAACGTTTTCCGCTGACACGAAGTGGAATAATTATTGTATTTTCCGGATTACAAGACGCATTTTTTTTTCCTAAAAAATACCCTGAAAAATACGTGTGCGTCTTCTAAGATGAATGTAAGGCAACACCCAGGCTCAAGTAAGCTTGGACGGTGGCCTAATTGGCTTGACTGATAGGGACGTGGATTTATATGTTGAGTCATTACACTATAATGTTAGCTATCTAACTCAGCCACTTACATGATGTAAACCTCAGTACTTATCTGTTATAAGTGTTTCCAAGTCTATAAACCTTCCTGGAGTCAAACCACAATCATGAACATGCTCTGTTTACTAGCAGTGGCGGGAGCCTTTCTGCTCTTGACTAGTATGCCATTGCCATACGAACAAAATCGGACGAGTGATTAATGTAAACAATACATGGCGCCAGTATGTGAGGGACGTATGGTGAATGCGTTGTTGTATGAGAATCAGTGGCGTAGCTAAAGTAAACGTCACCCGGGGCAGTCCGCTCAAATGTCACCCCAATGATCCCGATTCACCCTATACTGAATGGTTAGCTGTAGCTAAATTTTCATACATGCTCTACTTCTACTTTACTCTACTGACCGGTACGTTACTGTTTACATGTATGATCCAAGACAAAATCCAATACCACAAAATAATCAGTTGAAATCAAAAGATTTTAAAAATGCAACTGTTCACTTTCAGAACAACTAAATATAAAACACGGCAATACACAAACGATACTATGGTCTTAGAATGAATGTTTTCTTGTTTTCATTGTGGCAAACTGGTCAATGACATCGTCAAAATCTGTTTGTCTTGTAAGCTCGTTTTCAATGGACAGCACAGCCAGATTCGACAGTCTCGACTGACTCATGGTTGATGTAATTTTCTGTTGCTAATTTTCCGGTGTCCAATTTTCCGTTGCGTCATTTTCTGGGTACCATTTAATTATCAATGATGTTTGAAAGTATTTTTCTTGACAAAAATGTTCTATTTAATTTTTAAGCATTTTTCGGAACATTGTAAATCAACTGCATTCTTTTAAATGTTACCTAGAGAATTTATGCAAAGTTTATTTTTTTGTTTTTCTTTATACAAGTAAAATAAATTTACGTCGTATTTTGATGTTATTACGATTTTAGTTTTAGTGATAATTTAAAAACAATAAATATTTATCATTAGTACCAATAATGGAAAATTAAGTTAAAATTTAAAAGAATCGTTTTTGGAATCGGAAAATAGGCACAAATTTTTCCGATTCCAATACCCTAAAAAGTTCCGATTTTTCCGATTCTCGATTCCGATTCCGATTAATCGTCCCAACACTAGTAGATATATTCAAAAGTATATCGCTCACTCAATGGAAAATTGTATCTCAGCGAATTGATACACAGGCAAGACTGAAATTGTTGCACTTTTGGCTTCGTATTTCGCTTTGTTGTTATTAATGACGCAGAGTTAAAACACCATATCATCCGATAAAATGTTACAACAATGTTTCTTGTTAGTAACCAAGATTGTAGCAACTGAAACACATGAAAGCTGAAAACATTGCTATTTTTCCTACTCACAAATTTCCCGACAATTCATTAGAAAATTTCTGACGGCGTGCAAAACTGGAGCTCATAAATTATTTCTGGGGGGTCATATGCCCGCCTGCGAAACCCTGTGTCTCCACCACTGCTTTCAGACTATTTTTGGCACATTAGCCTGGTTGAAAAATTTTGTTGGGGGTGACATTGTGTCACCCCTCCTGTGCTGGTACCAGGGGCGGTCCGCCGTCTCGCGCCCCCACCTTATCTACGCCACTAATGAGAATTACTTTTTTTTTTCTTAGCAATGTCTTTCCAATATTACGGTGCGTCTTCCAAGCCGCAGCGTCTTGTAAGCTGGAAAATACGGTACATCGAACCAATTGCTAGGTCGGCTGCTAGCAAAGTTTGTTCAGTGTGTCATTCTAGACACTTTTTTTTCTCGCAAAAAACTTTCCCTATACATTTATAAGTCAGCCATTAGTCTGTGCGTTGATTAGAGCTGCCACATCTGGTCTGGGGCTTCTGCTATACTTCTAGAGATTCTTGACAAAATCCAAAGATGTTCATCTCAGCCTCAATTATTTTGAATCACTTTTTTTTTAACTTCTTTGCGACTTTACTCTAAATATTTTCGTGGTAATTGTTCTGATGAGCTTTCATCTTTGGTGCCTTGACTTCATGAATTTAAGTTCAGTACTACATTGGCAGTTAGGTCCCATCATTTTACTATTGAACTAGATATAGATGCAACCGCAAGTTCTATGCTAACAGTTTTTTCTTTCGCAATTCTCGCTTATGAAACTCCCTTCCGGTTTCACATTTTCCAGTCAATTACAATATTCAAAACATTTAATTCAACCTCAAGCGTCAACTTCTGTCTTCTTGAATTATATTCTTTTTATTGTCCTCAATAACATTTTCTCAGTTTCTTTCACATCTTAGTGGCTTTATCGCCTTGCTTGAAGTGAAATAAATAAAAAAAAATCTTTTTCTGCTTTGAACTTTTTGAGATTGGTTATGGCTGACGCGCTAGTCTGATTAACCGTTAGTAAATTGTTCCATCAGTGCTAGATTGGGCTAAAACCTGGTGAATATAGTAGTCATACTACGTCGGCAGTCTCCAGAGGGCTCCTCAAACCAATCTGGAATACCTACTGGACTAATCCAATGCTATTAGGATCAATAGGGTTACTGAATGTGTGCAAAAACTCATGAAACAATGTTATATAACGGTCATAGGTGAATGACATGTTTAAACGAACCAATTCAACACTACGAGAACACACCCAACACCATTCTGAATCACTGCCAGTCTTTTAACAACTGGGATCCATCAGCCCACAACCAACTGGAACCGTGACTCGTCACACCAAGCTACACGTTGACAGTCCTACAGGATCAAATCAGAGAGGTCATAAATCCAGATGAGTCTGTGTCTGGTGTCAGCAGGGTTAGCAGAAACATACCCTTCATAGAAGTTAATAACACTGAACTGGCGCACAGGGTAAGCGTCTGGTACCGTCTGCATTGAATATAGATGTGATCTGAGCCAATTTCACTTGTCTTTTCCTGCAGCTGATTCTAACCAGAAGAAGCCTCTGGTCCCGATCATTAAGGACTGCGCTCTCCACAGTGGCGAAGGTGGAGGACAGTAGTGCTCTCCACCAAATATACCCAGTACACGTGACACCGTATATCGATTGATTTCAGATATGTCCACAATTTCAGAAATGGTATATCCTATCCTTCTGGCCCCGTTCGAACACCGATAATTCACGAGCATTCAAAATGATGTACTTAATGATACGCCCACACGTTGGAACACAATTGGAATCGGTGTGAACATTTCTATGACGTCAATAAAATATATTTTGGCAGGGTGGTAGAGGGGGGAAGATAGTGGAGTGATTTTCTCATTGCTTTCTCTGCGGTTTTTAATTTAGAAGTTCTGTCCCTCTATTTAAATTCAAGCTGAGCGAGAAGTGGGTTCATGCCTTTTCCAAGGGCATTAGTGCGAAGTGAACAAATGAGGCCGGAACTTGAATTCAGAACGTCGATTATATTAAGACTAAAATGGCAGCGTCTATTCTTGAAATCAAAAGAAACACAGAAATGTAATCTAAATAAGCTTAACAAAAGAAACTTTTCAGTGATTTCCTGTTTCATGCAATTAGCGAACATTTTTTATATCAAACCCTCATTATACGATACTAGTTCGGTATATGGTCTCCTCACTGGCGGTAAAATGATCAAATTTCGCATCTAAATTCTTTGTCCATTTGAAATTTTACATTTATTGGGAAATATATTCAGTTCAAATATGGAAGGAATCATAAAAATTAATTATTAAAATACATTTTTAAGTCGATTTTTTTTTGTTTTATTTTTTCAAAATAATGTTTCAGTGTGTTTATTTACTTTATTAAGAATGGCTATTATCACTAGGAATTGTTATATTAGGAACATTTAATGCATTGTATTTGTTAAATTACTTATACACTGACATGAATAAATCTATATTTATATTTAAACGTAACATTTCTAGTTTTTTTTTATGAAACAGGACGCCATTTTCGAAATTGTAGGAAATGCATTTCGAGTCGTAATATTTGTTTTGTTTATTGCTGACGTGTTTTTAAATTTGTAGGAAAAGTCGTTTCGAGTCATAAGGTTATTTTTTCAGTAGTGAATTTCTTTCGTTATTATCTATCTCTCAAATGTTTATTTTTTTGCAACAACAATAATAAAAAAATGTTCTCATATATTTAATAATAATTTCATACTTTTATTCTTTTCTTATTTATTGATTATTTTTCTATTATTGTCATTAAAATATTAATAAGTCAATGTCGTACATTTGATAATGAACTGTTCACTCCGACTTCCAGTGTAAGATATGGTTGTTCCTTGTCATGGTAAAAGGCTTACTTGTCCAGTGATGCCAAAAGTGAAGCTGTCTTGTGTTCCAACTCCTGTAGGGCTACAAGTGGCTGTAAGGTCAATGAGAGAACACCAGACTGAACACGACCAACTCCCGAGGACCCCCAACTGCGGAATAGGCAAATTTATAATTAAGAAAACCAGATTTAATGATCCTTTTGTTTCCCACTTCCAAATAGAAACTATCAAATTTTGAAGCATGCCAATTTCAGTGATAAATTTTAGAAAAGAAAGGAAATAGATTTTGCAGACTGAAAAGGATTCTTTCTTGTATATACACATAGCTTTGAAGAAATGAAAGCGTTTTAGTAGTGGGGATTAAAACCATGTAAAAAAAGAAAGGAATGAAATGATTGTGATTAGAAGTGTGATTAGAAGTGTGATTAGAAGTGTGCCAAATATGTTGTGTCTTTGCATATAAGATGATAAAGTGACACATAAAGTGACAGTCAAAATATGAAATATTCCTTTTTGAGAAAAACATGTCCTTTTTAGGGAGAATTAAAGATTAAATTAATCTTTATGATTGCACTAATTTTTGTTTTACTTTCATGGTTCTAAATGCCCTTACAAATTCTTGTACTTTGGGGTTCTAAAAATCCTTGAAAATTCTTGTAATTTGAGGTAACATTCAATTTTTATAAGAGCACACAACAAAGACAGACGACACGAGACAACTTTAAAAACAGACTAAACATTTATTAACACAAAAAAATGAATGAATTACACACAAATGAAGTTCATTGTTTGCCATATGATGGCCAATAACGTACGTAAATTATCAATGAAAATGAAATCTGCCTTTTTACAATAAAACTAATTCTGCAAATAGAGTCCTCAGAAAAGAAAAGTACCTAAAATGAAGAAAAGGAGAAAATACTTCTCTGAATAGTTTTCAAAGAATTGGTACAATATTCGAAGCAAAGTTCAAAGAAACAGCGAAAAAATTCACAGCAGCCGAAGAATTTTCCTTGATGTTCCTTTCAATTCTCGTCTGGTAGTTGTCAAATTTCTTCTGCGTTTTTCCTTTTGGACCAGGGTGACTCGGGTTCTTGCAGCAGTGGTTTGTCTACTCCAAAATTAACTCTAAAGCAACCCCCTCTCCGCTTAAATAACCTACAGTCAGGCTTCAAATAAACGTCTAGGAAATTGAAGAGAAAACCTTTTATTGTTTTTGGATGAAAAATAAATTCATCTGTTTTTTCTACACATCGAATTGTACTAAAAATATTTTCGAAATTCAAAAATTAAGCAAGATCCCAACGCAGCGTCTGCTTTCTCCTGAAAGGCAGACGAGACACGCTCAAGCAGATTAAATTTCTTATAAAGGTTAAAGAAATTTATTTTGGAAATTCTAAAATCACTGACTTTTATTTTAAGCCTGAAAATTAACCGTGAGATGACATTGGCAAATTATATTCAAGAAAAATACCAAATACAGTGTAACCCGGATATAAGAGAGTTGTCGAGACCGGGAAAGTATCTTATATCCGGGTTTCTCTTATATCCGGGTTTGGTCTATTGTATATACATTAACACAGGCTCTAATTTGGGACCAGAGAAAATATCTCTTATATCCGGGGTCTCTTATATCTGGGTTACACTGTATATACTTAGAAGTTCTAAGTATACAGTGTAACCCGGATATAAGAGAGTTGGGGCCGGAGAAGAAGTCTCTTATATCCGGGTTTGTTTTATATCAGGGTTTGGTCTAATTTATATACATTAACACAGGCTCTAATTTGGGACCAGAGAAAATCTTTCTTATATCCGGGTGTCTTATATCCGGGTTACACTGTATTTGGTATTTTTGCAGTGTTCTGCAGTAAATTCATTTCATCATGTGTTGTTTGTTCAGTGATATGTCACAACCTATTTATAATTATAAATGGTTGTATTAATTGTATTTGATGAATGAATAGTGCGTCATAGTGAACTGACACAAGTGCAATTCGCATTGGAAATTTATTAGATACTTCTCTGACGTAAATGAATGACGTAATCTTAAAGATTTTCTTCAGCAATTTGTTTATCAGTGTAAACGTCAAAGCTGCGCCCTAAATTATTTAGAGCAGAAATTCAAGGAATGATCAAATCAGCAAAATTCATGAATGAGTTTCAACTTTCAATTCACAATAAGTAAATAAACAGATACAATAAAATAAAATAAAAGTTATTAAAGATATTTTCATCTATTTTAGTTACCCAAAATGTCCGTTCAGTTTAAAAATAAAAAAAAAAATTTTTCCAGATTTCGACGTTAACTTATTTTTAGCGTATTTATTAATACTCATCGTAAAACATTGGTATTTAAAAATAAAAAATGAAAATTTGGTATTAATTATACTATAGGCTTCTAAAAAAAAGTCAATACCGTAAAACTTCGTATTATGAAAATTAAAATTAAAATCCAGTATTAATTATAGGTTTCCAAAACCAAAAGGAGATATCCTGTATCAATTATAAGTTTCTAAAAAAGGATATCTGATATTCATTATAGGTTTCTTAAAAAAAAGGATATCTGATATAGGGTTCTAAAAAAAGATATTCTGTATTAATTATAGTTTTCGAAAAAGATAGAAAAATATCCTTTATTATTTATGGGTTTTCCTGAAAAAAAATTATATCGGATATTAATTAGGTTTGTAAAACAAATCCATTATTAATTTACAGGTTTCTACGGATGTAACGGAAATGTGTTTAACGGACTTCGGTTGCATGTATCGACTTTTTAAAAATAAATGAATAAAATATAGATTTGGGCAGTTTTTATATATATATATATATATATATATATATATATATATATATATATATATATATATATATATATATATATATATATATATATATATATATATATATATATATTACGAAATGGACAAAGTCCGACAATTTATATTTATTAAAGACATTTTTATGTTTAACGTTCTTTTTATACTAAGTAAATGCTCTGTTTATAATAAACAGTATTAAATAACATTTACCGGCCTGAATGTCCGAGAAATTTTCATAGAAAATATTCGTCCTTGGACAGGATTCGAACCTGCATCCTATACGGAATATATACAAAAAACAACATAATAGTTCTACTGTTTTGTTTTATTACGGCCTTGTGTATTATTTATTTTTATTACGGCCTTGTGGGTTATTTAGTTTTATTACGACCTTGTGGGTTATTTAGTTTTATTACGACTTTGTGGGGTTATTTATTTTTATTACGGCCTTGTGGATTATTTAAAGCCGATAAATATTTTGGATTGTGAGAATATTTTCATTAATTTTGCGTGTGAATATTGCATTAACATTTTTTGGGGAATAACAATGATTTCCCAGATTTATTATTTAAACCTTAGCTAGGAAGGAAATGAATTCATGCCATTCTCAAGGGCAAGGAAACACTCTGGTTACTCATTCCGAGTTGATATCCATTACAGTGTTTACACCACCCACAAGTTAATTCAGGTAAGAAGAGAAATTACATTTATGGCTTTATCTGCACTGTGTGTGTGTTTGTGAGAGAGAGAGAGAGAGAGAGAGAGAGAAAGAGAAAGAGAGAGAGAGAATGTGCGTGTGCATGCGCGTGTGTGCGTGTGTGATACGCCACGTAGTTCAATAAAGGGTGTGTCCACATAAGGGAAAATGAGACGGGTCTTGTCGCTACTGCATCCCTATGGCTGCGAGAGCAAAAATGGAAAAGAGTTTATGTCCTTTTCTTTTATTAACATGTCACCTAGCGACGGTTAAGAGAAGTTTTCTAGCAGACAAGATAGTGTAATCCCAGTCAAAAATCGATCAATACACATCGTCCCATTTTGTGGACAATGGCCATTCATGGGTTAATATATTTTAACTTGTTAATTAAAAATGAAAAAAACATTTCCTATGGATGATAATAATAATGAAGACTCTTCAAAATAGAGGGTCAAGTTATCACATCCGCTTAGTTGACCTTCCTGCCCACGAAGAGAACAGACGGAAAATATAAGGGGCAGTCGTTAGCATCAACAGTTTCTGCTTCGTCATATCTAAAATTAAATAAATAAATAAAACGAAACCGATAGAAAAATAAATTCGGTTCCAGATTTATAGAAACAAAGTATGGATTACACTTCTTGCAAAAATAAATAGGATACGAAAAGATTTCGTCAGAGAAATAAAAACAAAAAGCATGTTTGCCAGACAAGTAAAAGTCTACCATAACATTACTTCCTAGGTTTATGCAAATGAATTAAGCAATAACACATGATACACGGTCGTCGACATCTACAAACAAATCCACCACAATAATGGGACGATGGGCATTAATCAGGTAAACAATATATTTGTCATTTTGTTATATTTTTCATGTTGTCTAATACTTATATCATTCCATAAGTTTTTTAAAAAATCTTTCTTGAGTATACTAAATATATGTGGACGGCTTTAGTAATACATGCCGTAGGTACAGATATATATGCAAACATTCATAACAATAAAAATAAATAAATAACGACGGTTAGCGCGGAATCGAAAGAACATAAATGAAGGTTTCATTTTATAGAAAGAGAACATGTTAACAGAGTACAAAATGTATTATATACCTTCTCTCTGACTCAGAAAAGGAAAGGTAGTTAATGTTACAAAAGTCCCTGGAGGTAACTCTGAAGGACAATCACCTGATGAACGCCGGAGAACATAATGACCGAAACGTTGTGATAACAACAATAAAGACAGCGACGGAATTCTATGTGTAAATAAATCTGTCTTTATGCACAAATCCAGCACGTCATGCTGCAAAAGTTCATCATTTAGGGAAATTATACAATTCAGGTCTCAGTACCATTGGCAAGAAGATAAATTTAGTCTTCTCTTTAATTGACAGTTCCGGCAAAAATTGGGTGGGGGTGGTCTTCGACATCGTCTCCTCCCTAGCGCCGTAGATTGTCAAAGAAGCATCGAGGATTAAGCGGGGCAAAATCTGTATTCATTCTGCAATCCATTCCTATCGAATTCTGAATCTTAGTTATCACATGCACTACTACACCCTGTCATTATCACGGTGGAGTAAATGTTAGAAGCTCGGAGTGAAAAATCGGAGAGCCAAGTTCGAAATCCAGTTCATTATATTCATTAAATTGATAATACCCTTGGGAAATGTATGAATTCATCTCATGGGTAAAATAGCGGGACAGAATGGGGGTTTATATCCTTAGGTAGCAACTGGGCTGGGAGAAGGGCAACTCAATTCAAAACCGCATGTAGCCCTGGTGAAGCACATTACTATGTAGCTAAAGAAAGGATCATGGACGCTATAATGCCTAATGATACTGACTAAGGGTGGGGTGTCTATATTAATAAAAAAAAATATTACCTCAGATAAATAATTAACCATTTCGTTTTGGTTACGAGAAAAGCCGGAAGAAAAGATATATCACAGACGCTGTTTAGTTTTTGCGACCTAAAGAAATCAAAGAAAGAAAGAAAGAAAGAAAGAAAGAAAGAAAGAAAGAAGATGGCAAAAGCGGTAACGCTTGCATGCGTTTAACGCTTGCTACAGTGAAATGGAAGACCGCGTCACTTTTGAGTTTTGTACCTTCTTACTTCTTTAAAAAAATGACCTGCATTCATGCTTATGATTGTTATTGCAATATTTAAAAAAAAAAAAAAAAGAAAGGAAGTTATTAAGATCAAATATTTAACAAAGCGTCAGGTGAATTTCCACTCGTATTTGAGCGTCTTGGTCTATGCATGGAGCTTATTCAGTCATTAAATTACGAATTATGATACATCCGAAAATTCAGATTGGAATATGGTGTATTTTTAATTTTATATTATTCTATTATATTTATTCTTATCATTTCACCCCAGGCAATGCAGGAATGCCACTAGTACGCAGGGGGTTATAGGGAGTGAGTGAGAGAAAGGACAGAATATAGGGAGGATTGAGGAAAGGACAAAATATGAACGGAAGATAGAAGAAATCATATAGGAAATGCGAAAAAAAGAAAACTGTTAGACTAGAAATGGCGATTGACTCTTGCCAGTTCAACATTAATACGGTGAGGCCTAGTTGATAATCTAGTAAGCCGCTTAAATTCATGTGGTCGGGTGCGACAGGGCAAAAGGCTCATGTGAGCAGTTGCCATGAAAATACTTATAGAAATTATAGAAAAGACAGAGGGACACTACATCACGTCGGTGAGAAAATGACTGAAGTAGAGATGACAAGTCAGGATCGATTACAGGCAATTTTTGGATTTTGTCAAGAATCGCGAGATGTACAGCAGGAATGTCCAAACCAGATATGGCAATATTATTCAATGTACGGACAAATGGTAGATTTATAAATGTGAAAGATCTCTTCTGAAGAGAAAATTTTTCTGGCACGTAACAGAGAACCAAATTTCCTTGAAGTAGACAACAATTGATTAGGTATAGTCGTCCCACTTCATGAGGCCAGAAAAGGCCAGAAAGGCGTAGAGTGTTGATCTCCGGGAGGTTAGCATCAGCCATACTGATAGCAGGCAGAAAAGTTTCTGTGTGGTGATTAAAGAAAAGCAGTTTTATTTTGGGGGCGTTAAAATTTACAAACCATATGTTGGCCCCACTTTTTGAAGGTCCTTTTCATGAGTAGTTGCCAGGTTTAGGGTCTGTCGGGTTTGCTGCTTAGACAGGAGTAAATAAATACCTATTTGGGAAGTGATGACATCCGAGAGATCATTGATGAAGATCATAAACAGCGTAGGTTCAAGGATAGAAACCTAGGGGATCCCCGTGCTAGTATGAAGAGTGCCCTTTCAATACGATATTCATTACTGTTATTGTTAGGAACGATTAGTTATTCGAAAAACATTTATTCCAATTGTAAATTGTTTCAATGAAAATTAATCGATAGAACAATTATACTAAATGATAATTATTCGAAATACCTCTATTTGAAATACGTATGTGGTTTTTCTTTGAGAGAGTCAGTGCTGATTTACCTAGAACTAATAACGCCCTTGAAGGATGGCATAGGGTTTTTTTGAAGCAAGTGTCATCCCATCATCCTACAATATGGAAACTCTTAGATGCTCTTAAAAGAGAACAGGACTTGCAAGAAATAGTAGTTGACTATTTGTGTGCAGTATCATATAGCATTGTCATCGGTATGAGACCGGAATACGATTTGAAGGTCGGGAACACTAGAATAAAGAAGACGCGGAAGTTTAAATATCTGGGAAGTGTCTTGACAGAGGATGGTAAATGCGACACTGAGATCCGTAGACGTATCGGGATGACCAAGGACACATACCAAAAGCTGGGCAGAGTATTGCGAGACAGGAGGATTTCTTTGGTAACAAAGAAAAAAATACTGAGATGTTATGTGACATCTGTTCTTCTTTACAGCGAATATTGGACGATTTCTTCAAAGATGAAGAGACTCGATGCGACGGAGATATGGTTCTACAGAAGGATGCTAAGGATATCATGGACCGAGCATGTAAGCAATTATGAGGTCTTAGAGAGGATGCAAACAAGGAGGAGGCTTATACTTAACATCAGGCAGCTGAAGTTCCTAGGACACATAATGAGGAAGGAGGGCCTGGAGAATCTGATACTCACAGGTCAGATAGAAGAAAAGACAGACAAGGGAAAACAGACTTAAACAAGTGGATAACAGAACGTGGTATGGCGGAGGAAGCAGAGGGAAGGAACTTGCTGAGAGCTGCAAGGGATAGAGGTAGGTGGAGAGCCATGATCGCCTACGTCCTGAACATAAAAAATTCATATAACTTAAGGTTATGAGGATTTTCTTAACGAATTGTATTATTAACGATATTTGTATATAGAATAATTATCATTTAGTATAATTGTCGTTTCGATTAATTTTCATTCAAATAATTTACGATTCGAATAAATGTTTTTCGAATAATTGTTTTCAAATAATTATTTTCGAACAATGTTCGCATAATCTTACGAAGATGGATAAATTAAATTTGCCTACATCACCACTGCGCAAGGCCAGTTTAATCCAGGGTCTCGTATACAGAGTCAAAGTTACAAAAACTGCCAGGGTCACTGTCAAACTGGTGTCGGTATCCACCAGCCCACCCTCATTAGTGCAATGAGGCAGGTGCTGTGCAATCAACCCTCAGAGATTCTTCCGTGAACTGTCCAAAGAACAGACACTACACTTACTTGCCACCCACACTGGCAGGATGTGACACAAGGCCAGTTTAATGTGGGGAGCCTGAGCGCATGCACCCGGGCCAGGTGCAAAAATAGCAGAGACCCAGCAACCATCAGTTGCGCTGGCCTTGTTATGACTACCGATCCCTCCTCTTTGGTGAAATGCGGGAAGAAGCTTCGGGTACTTGTTTCCCAAGAAACACCTCTCAAGATATATTTTCATTTGCATTCTGCCCGAGACAAAACTGGGTTATGCTCTGCTTGCAGAGAGAGACTCAACTGGTTCCATTCTGTCCGAAGAGACAGACACAACTAAGTTGCGCTCTATCCGAAAAACAGGGACACAACTAAGTTGCGCTGTTTCCGCAGGCAGAGACACAATTGATTTGTGTTTTGCTCGAAGACAGAGACTCAAACGTATTGCGTTCTGTCTGAAGACAGAGACACAACTGAGTAGAGATCTGTCCGAAGACAGCGACGCGACTGAGTTGCGTTCTGCTCGAAGACTGAGACAAAAGAGTTGCGTTCTTTCCAAACACAGAGACACAACAAAGTGGCGTTCTGCCCGAAGACAGAGACATAACTGAGTTGCGTTCTGTCCAAAGACAGACACAACTGAGCTCCGCTCTGTCCAAAGAGACAAGTGCAATTGAGTGGAGCTCTGTCCAAAGACAGAGACACAACTGAGTTGCGTTCTGCCCAAAGACAGACACAACTGAACTCCGCTTTGTCCGAAGAGACAAGTGCAACTGAGTGGAGCTTTGTCCAAAGACAGAGACATAACTGAGTTGCGTTCTGTCCAAAGACAGACACAACTGAACTCCGCTCTGTCCGAAGAGACAAGTGCAACTGAGTGGAGCTCTGTCCAAAAACAGAGACATAACTGAGTTGCGTTCTGTCCAAAGACAGACACAACTGAACTCCGCTCTGTCCGAAGAGACAAGTGCAACTGAGTGGAGCTCTGTCTGAAGACAGATACACAACTGAGTTGTGTTCTGTGCAAAGACAGACACAACTGAACTCCGCTCTGTCCGAAGAGACAAGTCCAACTGAGTGGAGCTCTGTCCAAAGACAGAGACATAACTGAGTTGCGTTCTGTCCAAAGACAGACACAACTGAGCTCCGCTCTGTCCGAAGAGACAAGTGCAACTGAGTGGAGCTCTGTCCAAAGACAGAGACATAACTGAGTTGCGTTCTGTCCAAAAACAGATACAACTGAACTCCGCTTTGTCCGAGGAGACAGGTGCAACTGAGCTCCGCTCTGTCCAAAGACAGGGACACAACTGAGTCCCCCTCTGTTCGCAGAGTCTGACTCAACTGAGTTGAGCTCTGTTCGAAGACAGAAAAACTACTGACTTGAGCTCTGTCCAAAAAAAAAAAAAAACAGACACATTTAAGTTACTCTCTCTGTCCGCAGACAGAGACTCTACTGAGAGATGAAATGTAGGTTATCCGCCCAAGGGCAGATATTACAGCCTGAATGCTGGGCTAATAAAATCAAGAATATTATGGATAAAGGATACGAAGGTGGATAAAATATTAACAATGCAATGAAGTAAACTTTTTAATTACGAAAAACACTTGTTGAGGAAATGTTAGAAAATTACAAGTAAATTTTAAATTTACAATAGTTACAGTTTTTATTTTCTGATAATACTGTGTATGGCACATTTATACACACAAAAAATTCAGAATTCTTTTTTAAATATTGGTGGTCTCTGAATTGTAGCAAGATTTTTCATTTATTATTAATAAATATAGTTTTTAAAAAAGTTCTAGAATGTTAAAAGATTTACAATTTGATAAATTATCCTAATTAAAATTTGAAAAAAATGAAAACAATTCTTGTAAATATTCATTATTCATTATTCATCGAAAAAATTTTCTTAGGATCTTAATAATCTTATTCATAAAAGCACATAAAAGCGTTTCTAATTATATAATCACTTAGTTTTATTGCATTTTTTTTATTTTACGATTCAGAGCAGATTTTCTTGAACTGGGTGTACTGTTTTACAAAAAAAAGTTGATGATTTAAATTCTCCAAGGATTTGTGCTTATAATTAATATAAGCATTAAGCGGCACAAAAATGAATTTCTCAAAATGTTATAAAATTAAATAAGTGGTGGGGGTGATAACAGATATAAAAATATTTTTGCCAAAACTTTCTAAAAAAGAAACGTTTCGCAAATAATTTAATTCATCTGTGAATAAGTCATGAAAGTTTCATTAAAATCTGACAATTATTTGATTTTTGCAAGAATTTCACCAAAGAAATGACGCTGAACTAATCTATGGTAACCCGATAATACAAGAAAAAAACTTAACCCAAATTTTAAAAGTTCTAAAATTATATATATATATATATATATATATATATATATATATATATATATATATATATATATATAATGAAATAGAAATGGTAATCCGTATGGAATTTCCAAGAGGATAAAGATCCAAGTGGAGCTCTATGTCAGAGACAGAGCAAAATTATTAATTAATGAATATCAAATATTTAAAATACCATAGGTAATAATATTTATTTCATGAAAGCTATAAAAATAGCTTCCAATCTTTCTGAGCTGCAAACCAAATATAAAGGCAAAAAATTACTGCAGGTTAAATTCAAGAGATACAGGTATCGTATTGAGGGAGAGCGAGAAAGAGAAAGAAAAATTCAAATTTATGAACATGTAATGGTCGCGGAGTGGGGAGGAGAGGAGAGGAGAGGAAGAAAACCAGAATATTTAATCTCAATAGACTTTAAGGTTTGAGGTGACTTGATTTAATATGACATTTATCAACAATGTTGCATTTTGATTAAGAGGTTGATGGAAAATATTGTTAAGTCAATGAGAGTTAAGTAATACTGTCTGTGTCTCTTACTGGCTAAGAATCTGACGTATATATTCAATTTAACAAACTTTTATAAATTTATTTTAAAAATAGTGTTTGGTTAAGGACATTTTAAAAAATATATTCAGAACTTAGCGAAAAATTTAGAATTTACCGTACAATAGTATGTTACTTCCCCAAGAGATTTAAATTAAATTACCCGAGAAATTTAAAATGATTATTAATTATTAAGATATCCAGAGAAACTTAGTTTATTCTATTTATAGTAAGCAGGACGTTTTTATTGCATTTTAACAGGGTACGCAGGTACTTTAAATTAAAAGTAAATTACGAGATTAGTTCAAAAAGTATCCGAAATTATATTTATATGAAACCCGTTTTATATAGATTAACGTCTAGTACTTAATTCAGTTAAAAAAAATTTTTCTTAAACCTCTTTCCATTTCAGATATATACATTGTAACAATGACAGTCAAATTTGCAATATTATGAGCCTAAAATAGTAAACAATATAATAAAATAAACACATAACAGATATGGTTAGCAATAATTCAAGTTGGCCCTATATATTTGCATATTCCCATATACTGTCTATATAAAAATTACAGATCTATAATCAATTTCACCCATCTATATAGATATATAATTAGTATATCCTAAATCACAACTAACATGCCTATAATTCCATATATATATATATATATATATATATATGCACACACACATACATACATAAACATATACATACATATACACATATACATCCACATACATACGTACATATAATATATACACACTATTTATGTAATCACACAAATACACGTACCCATGCATATCAAGTAATCTCATATATGCCAATATGTAAACACGTTATCATATTGTCAAACACACCTAATTGTCTGTCTATATTTCTGAGATGAGGTATTATGTACACTATTTACATTGCTCGGACTATCATCCTCATTTTTGTAGCCATATTTATCACAACGTTTCGGCCGTTGTACTCTCCGGCCTTCTTCAGGTGGTTGGAATGTCGAACTTAACCCTTTATTTCGCTCGCTAGGGTAGACTATTCTAGTTCCACGTGCCATGTCTAATGAATATCAGTTATCAGTTATCTCCTGTTACTTCCCCCTTCCAAGATCTCCACCGCCTTAACCAAGAATTGAAATCATACTCTTTGGGTCCTGTCACTGGATAAAGGCTTTAGTTAGATCCAGTTGTTCAACACCCACAGAGCCCACCTGTGGTTTATACTGCAACTATGTTGAGCAGACCTTAGTTACAGTTTCTGGGAGAGAGCGTGTTATCTAGCGTGATCAACAATTTGAACAAGGCCAGCACACTTAAGCCCTCAGCCACGATGACGTGTGGCTTTGTGCTAGCACAGCTATAGACAGCCCTCAAGAGTTCCGTCTACCCAATTTACCTCACACGGCTTGGGTCAGGAACATTCCAAAGATGCCGCACGCTGGGATCGACCACGATCCATTCTGACAACATCAGGAAGTCTCCTTCCTTACAAATCGACCATGGTGAGACTCGAACACGAGTTTCATGGTCAGAAACCACTCGGCCACGCCCCCACCCACGCATATATAATACTAGCAGTAGAACCCGGCGTTTCCCGGGGATGTAACAGTAAGAGATAGATCAAGTATCGACCATCATAAAGACTGAAAAATAAAATTGACAAAGATTATTGTTTAAGGTTGACGGACACGCATGTCTTAATTAGTTCTTTTTTTGTTGTTTTTTTTTACCAATTGGTCAAACCCAAACTCAAACAAAAACATTGTTTTCAATCGTTATGAGTCTATCGATTGAATAGAATTTTATTATAAACAATTGTCTTGTAAATGGAATTTTTAAAGCATTCTGAATGTAAAAATAAAGAAAAAAGTGTGCAAGACAATAAGAAATACTACCTGCCAAAAAAAAGTGAAGTTTTGTTGAAATCGGTTGAAAAATGTAGGAAATCCGATCCCATATATAAACGAACACACACACACACACAAACCACCTGCGTTTTATAATAAGTATAACTCGATATGAGTTGTCCTCCTTTCATTCTCGTGATGCCTCTTAATCGTGTTTTCAAATTGATTTCGTGCAAAAACAATTGTGTTTTTCTAATTTTTGGCGCTGTCAGAACGACCGCAAGGTAATTTTACGTAGTCCTGTTAAGTTTTGTTGAAATCGGTTGAAAAATGCAGGAAATCCGATCCAATATATAAACGTACAGACACACACACAATCTGAGTTTTATAATAAGTAAGATAATATATATATATTAGACAGTAGAAATCAACCTGCTTTATGTACAAATAAAAAAAAAAGAGACTGAGGAATATGCAAATATAAAGAGCTCACACAGACTACGAAAAACAAAAACTAAAAACAAAGAAAATTGAAATGGAATATTTCTTCCAGGCAAAAGAGAAATCAAATCTAATTCAGAAAAAAATGAACGACCATACAACAAAAAAAAGTAAAAACAACACACCGCAGCCACACTGACCACAACACAACAAATGCAAACAGAAAACAAACCACACACATACACCAACAGACAACCACCAGCACCACAACTAACAATAACGACACCAACACCACCAACATAAACAATAACTAGAACTTGAAAACAAACACACACACACAAAACAAATTTAGGCGGACATCTTTAAGGTGGCAAACAAAAATACACAAACCAAAACACAGCAGTCCTCAGACAGAACACATAACCCCATCAAAAATCCCAAACCACCCAGATTAGCTCCTAGTAGACAATCAACAGTAAAGTCCAAACCTTCAAAAAACGGGCTAAGCCCCCAACCAAAACACTTTAAAAGCGGTATAGAATCCCTAATAGGGGACATGATGCAAGCTTTTGAGCTTTTACGAAAGAATTTTATCATGCTTGCAAATACAAACATGACCCATACGGGCGAGTTATAAATCTAAGTAACAGTAAATTCTCGCTCGACACATTCAGATTACTAAATAAAGGACTAAGCTTTTGCCCTTGTCCCGCAAGGTTTGATAAGGACACTTTGGAAAAGGACCTAAAATCCATCTTTAGAAGAAGACGACGAAAAGCCAACTACGGGGAAAATAAACACACACCTTCCATACTGGAAACATTAAAAGAGAAGCACTCTACATTCACCTCACAAAGTACGGACATCACTATACAGGCATTTAAAATGGCAATAACAAATGATAGATAAAACAATAATACATTTGATGCCACATAACAATATCACTGAAGGGGAACGGGCGGCCTTTGACACGCAGACACCTAGGGATGACCTAATCATTACACAGGCTGACAAAGGTGGTGCCACAGTGATCTGGGGATTCAACGAATACCTTAAAGAGGCCAACAATCAGCTTGCCGACAAAAACACCTACAGAAGCCTACCCACAGTCCCTCTCCCTGCATACCAAAAACATGATGCTTCCAAATAAACTAATTGGCAAAGAAACATGCAAAACGCTTACACCCACAAATATTACACCTGCCCGCTTTTATCTCCTTCCCAAAATATACAAAAACAACAACCCAAGAAGACCGGTCATTTCATCATTTAACTGTCATATAAATAAAATATCCAAATATGTCGACTACTACATACGGCCCCTAACTAAAATGTAGATGTAAAATCCTACATCAGAGACACAACAGACCTACTAAACAGAATTAAACAAATACAGAAAATACAACTGTAGTAACCATGGACATAAGATCACTTTATTCAAACCTCAAACACATAAAAAGACTAACCGCCCTTAAAGAAGCACTTACTAAAAGAACAAAAAAGGACCGCCCAGAAGCAATTATGTTCCGCTTATATTTACAAAATTGTATAAACTTTATTTCAAGCAAATGTACATTTATACGATCCCCTCCGCATAAATTCTAACGACTATTGGAAGCTTATTGAAATATAGTTAAATATTTACGTTTTAAATAATCTATGCAGAGATTTCCCACGAAAAAGTTAGTAAATGCATGATTTGTATTTTTGATAATTCTCTGCAAATACTTCTGCTTACTTGTATTAGAAAATATTAAAATTCATTAAAGCTAATAAATACTACTGTTGAATATTATTCCGTTGTAGTGAGTGTCAGTCCTTTCAAATTCGGAGGAAAAGACGGAAAGGAATTCGCAAGCCTATGTGAATTTAATTTGAACCAATGAAAACCTTGCTTTCACAGAGATAGAACTGAGAAGAAGGAGAGGAATTCGCGAGCATATGTGAAGTTGTTTTTTGACCAATGAAAATCTTGTCACAGAAATTAGACGTTGAGCCAAAAAGAAGAAAGAAAATAAAGTAGCGAGCTTATGAAAAAACCTTTAATTAAAGATTAAATTAATAAGAGAAGAATGTGAAAAGATTTGTTTCGGTTCATCGCGTCCAGCGTTGAATTTTCGTCAGCGTAAAATTATTCGCCAATTATATTATCGGTTTTTAACCAAGCACGCGGTACTTTAGAGAATGTTCTCTCAACAATCCAAGAAAGTTAAGCATTTCAAACTATCTCTCTTAGTCTACTTTTGAAAGTGTGCAACCATATATAACTTCTGTAAGCCACGAACTCTCTTTGTCTTAAACATTTTAATAATATTTTATGTCAAATCATTTAATGTATAGACATTTCCCCTTCATGACAATTCGTTAAAACTACGGACTTTAAAATTTTCTGGTTTATTTTCCTGTAAAAGGCTACAACTATAACTTCAAACGTATAAATTCGTAAATAAATTTCTTATCTCATTTTGTTGAAATTACCTGTTTCCTCGTCGTTACCATCCTCCATTAATCTTCATGGTGTGGGTAAATCAATTGTTCATTTTAACCCCTAAGCCCCATGCCACTATACCGTATATATATATATATATATATATATATATATATATATATATATATATATATATATTTGGTAGGATTGATGTGAGTTTGTGACCCTGGGTTTCACGCTTTTGCGATCGTCAGACAAACTGGTTAATTTTTTTAAATTTTTGGGTTTATGTAGATTGCGTGTATTTGTGTTATTATGGAAGTGGTGGGGGGAATCGTCGTCGTGATGTCACTCATGCTAACGCAAACATAGATGCATGTCCGTACACCCGATGAGGTACGCAGACACACATACACACTTGCTCGTCCGTCGGGACTCATACATATATAAACATATGTGGACAGTTTGGGATTTGACATATGTATGTATATGGGTGGTGTTGTCTCTATACATACGCATTTGTATGTTGAAATGCAAAGATTGGAAGTGTAGCGAAAATTTCTCGTGAATGTCTCGTGAATGTATATATGTCAGCAATCAGAGCATTTTTCTATTTTCTCGCTGAATAATATTTCCTCGCATGCACGTATATACGTGTGGTGGGGACTGTGTAAAATTATGATAGGTAAAAATTGCTATTATTTTTAATTTTTTAAAGTTTATTTGTTATTATTTTAAAGCTGGTTATTTGCTTGTTTTTGATGACTGCGTATATGCAACAGGTAGAAATTGCAGTTCGTAATACTTATTGGTTATTTTTATGGTGGTATTAAATATGCTGGGGGGAGTAGGGTAGTATACGTTAATAATTATAGCGGGTTTATATGATAATAGTAGATGTGATGTGATAGTAATGTTGTAGAGGGATTGGTGGCAATGATAATATAAGTAGCTAATAGTTATTGTAAATTGGTAGAAGTGATTAGTAATGGTGGTGGGAGAATGATAAAAACAATAAATGTAATTATTGTGGTGGTAGCTTGAACTAAAAAGTGATTCTTGGTGTTTTATTTTATTTTATTTTCTATATATATTTATTTATTTATTTTGGTATAAATCCTGGTAATAGTTATTTATTGTCATGCCTACATTTGGAAATTATCTCTGATCTTATTGGTTTTTATTTGGTGGTATTAAATATGCTGAGGGGAGTAATTTACGTTAATAATTATAGTGGATTTATATGTTAATAGTAGATGTGATGTGGTATTAATGGTGTTGGGCGTTGGTGGTAATGATAATATTAGTAGTTAATAGTTATTGTAAAGTTGTAGAAGTGATTATTAATGGTAGTGCAATGATAATAACAATGTAATTATTGTGATGGTAGCTTGAACTAAAGAGTGATTGGTGTTTTTTTTTTTATCCATTTGGTATAAATTCGGATAATAGGTACTTATTCTCATGCCAACATTTGGAGATAATCTCTGATCTTTTTAGTAAATTCTTTTGTGGTGTATGGGATATTATTGCTACTTTTTCGTGTAAGCAAAGTAGGCATTTTTTTTGTAATGTTGCTGTAGGCAAGTGCTTTTTTCTTTTTAAAAAATTAATCAGTTTGTCTGACGATCGCAAAAGCGTGAAACCCAGCGTCACAAATTCACATCAATCCGACCAAATGTGTTAGCTCTATCTCTGATATTGAGCGCTTTCTAATAAGTACCGTGCATATAATATATAAATAATTATATATATATATTTATATTTATATACACACACTTTTCACACACACACACACACACACATACACGCAAACACAAACACACACACACACACACACACACACATATATATATATATATATATATATATATATATATATATATATATAGTTTAAGCAAAACTAGGTAATCCGTATGGGTAGACCCAAGGAGGATGATATCCAGAGCTCAATGTAAATTCAGAGCAAATAAATTTGAATAAAAACAGACCACTTTAAGGTTCCATGTAATAAATTATTTCACCACAGCCCTTTTAACGGGCTCTGGATCATCAGACTTTACTTCCAAATGTTGAAATGAAAAGAAATTTACACATTTTTGACGGGCCGTATTAAGCATATGTAAATTAATGAAGTGGGGAAGTGAGGGGGGAGAGAAGACATGAGTGAGTTAGATGTACCATTTCAATTCTTTATCCTTAAGCTCCCTTGGTGTGAGCCAGACATCGTTTAACTTAACGTATGTTATCTCTAGATATAGATGGGTAAGGGGTGAAGAAGAAAACCGACATAAAAGGAAAATGATACAATAAAATAAATCATGAGAGAAGGTTTCACTCAATTTCTTAGACGCTGTTATTTCGCATTACTTTAAAGGGCATATTTGGGGGTTAAAGTTTGATATAAATGTAAAAGTCTAAACAATCTACGAAGAATTTAATTTGATGTTTGTTGGAGTTTTGGGTATTTTCTATGAAATAGTCGATTGATAAAAAAAGGACGAAGAAGGACCTAATTTTCTGTTAGTATTGTTCTGTCCAAATTTCTCCTCTAATATTCTCCAATTAAAAGGGCTGTGGTGAAATAATTTATTACAAGGAACCTTAAAGTGGTCTGTTTTTATTCAAATACATACATATATATATATATATATATATATATATATATATATATATATATATATATATATATATATATATATTATTATTATTATTATTATTATACTAATACTGGGTTTGAAAAATCCTCGGATGGCACAACTTCTTCTTTATTATTATTTGGCACTGCTCTCTCACACCTGAAATGGTGATATCTTTTTGTGGAGTTAGGTGAGGGTATTTAAATCCATTCTCCCTTTCCCGCGCTTATATAGTGACTTTTATTTGAACTCAGAAAGGAACATTCATTCCACACATGATTTTTATCAGCCAACTCTAGATTGCAACTTTCTTTTTTGTCTGAATTGTTTTTTGAAGCCTACATACAAAATTATTTTTATTCTGTATATCCGTGTATGGGCTGCATTGAGTTATTTTCAAATGGTTATTTTTTTAACGCAATTTGACTCAAGGTTAGTTTAAACTGGCCTCCAAATAATAAATATTACTGTTGACTTCCGCTATCAAGTAATTTCTCACAAAACAAATCAATAAAAAATAATTGATCTTTGGAGAAAATAAAAACTATGTTATATAGAATTTTTAAACAGTGTTTTTTTTTTTTAACAAAGTGTAATTTATAGAAAAATAGGATAAAAATAAACAAGGAAGTTTAATTTAAAAATGTTATCGACATTAAAACTCGATAAAATTACCGGATCTCGTGTTAAAAAAAGCTCCACCCTAAAATTTATATAATTTTGAAGAGGGTAGAATTAAAAAAAGTTTCTTGAAATATGATTTTCAATTTGTCTTACAATTAAACCATATACATTTTTAATTATATCATGCTTACCCGCATTTTAATTTTTCTTACACATAAAAAATATAAAAATAAAAAAAATGAGATTTGTGTTTGATTCGTTTTTTTACGGCTTATCGACACTTCACAGTTTATAAACTTTATTTATTTTAAAGCCAGAAAATATTTTTAGATTGTAAGAAAGTTTTGGAGGCAATCTTCACAGAGCAAGAAGGGACTTGAAGCAAAAGAAAAGTGGTTCTACAGAAGGATGCTGAGGATACCATCGACAGAACATGTGAATAACGACGAAGTTCTAGAGAAAATGGCAACAAAAAGGATATAATAACATCAGGAAGAGACAATTGAAATTTCTGAGGCACATAATGAGGAAAGGGGGTTTGGAAAATTTGATACTTACAGGACATATTGAAGGTAAGAAGGACAGAGGAAAAGTACGCACAATCTACCTGGAAGGCTTGAGTGAATGGATAATAATGGATTGTAAAAAGATTGTCGAGAACCATGATCGTCAACGCCCTGAAGGGACACGGCAATAATAATAATAATAATAATGATGATAATAATAATTAGCTTGAGTAAATGGATAGCGGAGTAAGGTATAGGAAATACAGTGTAACCCGGATATAAGAGACCCGGATATAAGAGAAACTCGGATATACGATACTTCTTCTCCGGTCCCGACAACTCTCTTATATCCAGGTTACACTGTATAACAAAAAGACAAAATTTATGAAAAGCTACAAAAGACAGGAAATTGTGGAGGGCCATGATTGCCAACATCCTGAAGAAATATTGGGTTTGTTATATTCACTTACGCGCAAATACCATTGGGAAAGGCTTGAATTCACCTTTTCTTATCCCAGAGTGAATTAATAAGACTTCTATCACTAAAACTATTATTATCTCCAAAAATAAAATAAAAAAATAAAATTACGAACAAAACATTTATACAGTGTAACCTGGATATAAGAGAGTTGTCGGGACCGGAGAAGAAGTCTCTTATATCCGGGTTTCTCTTAGATCCGGGTTTGCTCTATTATATATACATTAACACAGGCTCTAATTCGGGACCAGATAAAATATCTCTTATATCCGGGTTTCTCTTATATCCGGGTCTCTTATATTCGGGTTACACTGTATTGCGTCATTGAATAACTCAGAAAAATTAATATGCCGCTAAACAAAAAACAACCAATAAATCTTACTAATAATATCCTGTGGGTGTCAAATTCTCCATGCCTTCTTTCTTCATTATGTGTGCCAGAAATGTCAACTCTTTGTAACTATGTGTCCTTTCTTCTTACATTTTCCTTAAAGCGTTCCCGTTGTATCGTCTGTGGTTTTTCCAGTTTCCTTCTGTGGAACTACTTTTCTTTTGCTCCAAGTTTCTTCTTCATCTGTAATAAAATTGTCCAGCATTCATCGCCATATTCACTGATATTGCATAACAGTCCAGCAGCATTTATTCTTTAATGACATTTTCTTGTTTCTTAATACTTTGCTTAGCTTTACGAAAGCCTCTTTCATTATTCCAACGCGCCTTGAGATTTCGGTGTCAGATTTTCCGTCCTCTGTTAAAACACTTCTGAGATATTTAAATCGTCGTACTTGATTGATTTTGGTGTTTGCAATTTGTAGTTTGTATCTTGGGCTTTTCCTCTTGCAGACAACCATAGATTCTGTCTTCTAACAACTGATGCTTACTTCTTTCTTCTCACTTTCCTTTACTACATTCTTGTATTTTCCTTGCTGTGTCTGCTATAAACAACATGTCAGCTGCATATATTATCTTGCTTAGATTATGGCCGCTAATAATGAATCATGGTAGTGCTTTTAATTTTCTTAGGATCGCCCCGCTATAAAGAACACATTTTGTTAAAATGTTAATCACAGCGTATAAAGGTGGCCATTATTTATTTGTGAGGAAATTGTCCAGTATTCACTATCATATAAGAGGGATTGATTCAATAATTTTTTCTTTGTTTCAAATGAAATTTATGTGGTTTAATTTTACAACATATTAACTTTTGTTGAGATTTGTATAGAGCACCTAGTGAGGATCGTTCTTTTCAGCGTCTCTCTCCCTTTTTATACTAATGTTCACTATATGCAAGGCCCAAGAAACACACGAGGTAGAGGGTTACTGCATGACATTGTATTAGCCGAGAAGTGAGGTTCATGGGGTTATGCAGGAAAGATAATGATGAACCCTTGACTTGAAGGGGTCACGATGCCGTGAGTCTGTGTGCGTGGCGTGATAGGCCCAAGTTTTAAAGGTCAGGGCTGACACGACAAAAGAATGTAGCTCGCCAGACCGCATGCCATGGAAATAGAGACAGGACAGCGATAAACTCGCAACATTTTGTCTGTGTGAAAGGGATTGTAGTATTCAAAAGAATCTGTCATCCACAAGGCCGTATGGACGCTTTTGAACTCAAGACAGGCAAGCGGGGACTGATCACCTCCAGCCTAAATATGGCAACGATATTCCATTTTTATTCGGATCTGGCTCTTTTTTAAGAGAGAGGAGAGCGGGAGGAGTCAGATACTGATTGGATCGCTAAAATGAACCAATATTTTTTTTCAGCACCTTTAGTAACAGATCGAATATATATTCCGCTTGAGGTCTAGGGAAAATATGCCTCATTTCACTCCATATTAAAAGCAGGCTTTGCATCGCATCCTGCCACTGTGATGAAACTGGTAAATACCACAAGAGCCGGATATAGAAATAAAGTTATAAAGCAGGCATCACACCCAATTCCGCAAGAAAAAGGAGAATGCTGTTATGTGGCACAAGGCCGGAGGGTAAGTGGGGAAAGGCTGGTCTTCACTGACTATCCTACATCTTTCTAATCTATTCCGATTAGCGACCCATTTTGAGAAATCGGAGAACCGAGTTCGAATTCCAGTCGAATCCATTACATTCACTTACGTACTAATACCCTTGAGAAAGGTATGAACCTATTCTTCTCCACGCCAACTATGGTTAAATAGCAGGACAGACCTGGTTCTATAGCTTTGGATGGTAACTGGTCTACCGCAGAGAGAAATGGCAACCTATTGCGGGAAAAAAATCTGCCCGTCAGTCATGTATGGAAAGAAACATGATTGACTAAGTGTGGCACATAACTGACTGAACGCTAACAATTGAATCAATTACCCCAAGAAGCCATCCCATAATCAAGCATATACCACAATACCACATATTCACCGAGGAACTACTAAAACACCCATGATGTAAATATTTTTGAATATGTACAAAATATCTTTTCTCTTATTTTCTTATAAAAATATATAAAAAATTTACATGAAGGGGGAAGGGATGAACCAAATATCGAAATACAAAGCAAAACAAGATATTAAATTAAAATAAAACTGCGTTAAGTAGATCCGTCTAACCCACAAAAATAAGAGCGTCCGCTGTATTCTGCCGATAAGTAAAATCAAGAAGCTCGCTCGCTAAAGGCGAGGGAAAGACAAATCAAAGTCGTGTGGTGTTATATACCGTACCTATGAAGACTAATGGGTATACCCCAATCATCATAAATACGTCAGACACTATCGTAAGTGGCGGTAATATGCTATCTAAGTAGTCCACCACTTGCAGTGGTTTACCTACTTCACACCGCTGGCGAGTACAGTATTTTGTTGATGTTATAAAGATTACCATTTCATTTCCAACCTTCATTTTGGTTACTCCTCATTCAGTAACCTTTTCTAAGTTACAACATGAGGAAATATTTAAGACTGATCCATCCAAGATAAAAAGAGGACCCCAAAAACTGTGGAGATTGGGAATTTTGTCAAGGCTCGCAACAAAAGAGAACGCCGGAACAAGGCCGGAGACGACAGACACTCTTATTAACAAGATTAACAAGGCTTTAGACTAGCTTAACCAGGGATGACGTCCGGCAAAAATCCGCCTCGTTGTGACTTGAGCGGACTAAAAAAAGGAATCAATATTGACGCGAACCAGGCTCGCAGCTTTCATCTTTCGCTGCCAACAGCAAATGCTTCCTATTAGTTATAATCTACATCCTGATCACCCAAAACCCAATCAGACCCGTTCTGAAACACATGTCATTGAGAGGCAGTGCGTTCCGGATCAATCGCCAGATAAGTGAAAACAGGGTTGCTGTGGTAATCCGCCGCTGGTACCCAGGACCAGAAAGAACACAACTCTTCCGCCGATAAGCCGAGACACCCGCAGAGTGGGTTTGATACGATCCATTCCACTAATCCCCGATACAATATTCTGCTAGATCGTAAACACGCAAGACATGACGACACTTAGTGAGGAAATCTACCTGATCCCGGAGCTTACGTCGGATCTCAGTCCCGGAATGGAAGGAGTGATAGTAAGGCTAGAGAAGGTGTCCCTAACAATCCTTTCCCGCTGCGGTTCCTCTGAAAACGCGTGACGTAGAAAAACCAACCTCGAGGCGTGTCGGTGACTCGTCAATTGCGGCGTTTCCATCCCACCCAGGACACGGACGCTGGACACAAACAGCACTGTTGACCATCGGCTTGCCCAGCCCCTCCACAAGAAAGAGAAGAGCAAGCGTTTGAGCGCCTCCAAACGATCCTTGCAGAGAGGGAGTACACACATTCGGATGAGGGGAAAAATGTACACGGAGAACACTTCGGCCCTACACTTTAAGGACCGTCGTCTTCCGAGGCAAGTCTAGACTGTCGCCTCTACCTTTGCCTGTACCTCCGAGTAGCTGAAGATCCGACCCGAACCAGATTCCAAGAATGGAGATGGAACCGTCAGGCCATCTGAAGTGGCCTGGAAGAGCAATGTACTTCCAAGCACCTAACCGAAAGCCGGAAGTCTTGCCGCTATTAATCAAGCGCTTTCTACACCACCTCAATGTCGCTGCTGCACGACACAAAAATGGATATGTCATCGGTGTACGCGGAAACTCTGGCTCAATCCCAACCCGGGAAACCGATTCTGCGTATAACCGGACTGCCCGCCCTGTCGGCACAGAAGTTCATGTGCTGAGCATAGGGTCGACAGCAGGGAATCCTGACAAACCGATTGCGACAGCGCAGAGGTGGTGGAACGCTTTCCGTTTACATGTATCAACGCACAGGGGGGTGAGATGATACAGAAGGCTGATCCACTTGCAGAAATCTGGTTTAAATCCAGCGGCCTGCAGAACAGCAGACAGATACTGTTGGTCGGCCCTGTCAAATGCCTAGAACTGATCCAAATTGATCAGCATGGCTTCGTCGTTGCCTCTTATGCTCTCTTTGATCGTGCGGATCAGATGAATGTTAAGCTGGATGTTTCGGCCCTTGACAGTACAAATCTGCTCCGGTCCCAACAAAATCGCGGCAACTGACTGTAAACGCTCCGTCAGGATCTTGGACAAAAACTTTTAGCAGAGTTCTAAATCAGTCCCACCATGCTTGTCCTTTTTCAACAGCGCGATCACACCCCTGGAGATCCGATAAGAGACGGATCACTGCCGGAACCAGTTTTTGAACACAGCAGTCAAAATCGAAACAAACATGTGCAACAGTCTCAAGTACAGTTCGTAAGGCAGGCCATCAAGTTCTGGAGACTTGCCACTGCTGACCCTTTTCAATGCATCGTGGACTACGCCCTCTGTGATATCATCCTTGCGGCCAGCTGTTTCAGTTGACGAGAGTTGAGGAATGTCGGCTAAATTGCTGCATAAATCTTGCTCACAGAGACCAGACTCCTTGCTAAAATTGTTCTGAAAACGTCTCGCGCATATCGTTGGTCGACCGCAGGTTGCGTCCATCCGGGGTGTCGATCTGAAGAATGTAATACTCAGAACCTCGACGTCACCTATCTTTAAGGTTCTCCCACTACTTATTCCCAAAGATCACCCCACTAATTCCAGTTGCACTAATGTAGTCAGCTGTAACCCGATGTCCGCTGTCCAGTAAGGACACGTTGAACTACCAGTGCTCAGCCATTCTAAGGGAAGCGCCTAATCCATTCGAGAAAACAAGTTTGTTGCCCGAATAGCCTAACCCATAGAATGTGAGACAATCTAGCAGATTTAGATGGACCCTTCTCAGAAACATTCTATCCAGGTAGCTGACCACCTGTGTAGACGGCCAATTAAGAGCAAACGACGACATCTCCCGCCTTGGGAGATGTCCATTTGATATCTATCGACGAGACCAAACTCGTTGATCAGATGGATCAAGTTTGGTCTCGATCACGCCACCCCCCACTAGCTCGCCTCCACCTGTCTAGCTTGGGGTCCAGGATAAGGAGAAGGCTGCTACCAGTTTCTAATTACCTACATTTCTAGAAGTGCGATATTTAAAAAAAATTACCATGCGATTTGAAAGAAAATTTGAATATTCTCTGACATCTAACTTACATAGATATGATTGTAAAAAAAGGAAGACATTTAATTTTCTCTAAAACAAAATCATTAGATCGATTTGTTTTTGTTTTTTCGGTTTTGTAGTTCTTAAAAACATATTTCGGACTGTAAGAATAACCATTTTTGAAGAGTGAATTCAATATTAACAATTTTGAGAATAACAATATTTTTTTTAAAATAATTTCTAGACAAGTCCAACTATTTAAGCCATGTATTTATAAATAAATTTATATAAATTTATACCTTTCTAAAAAACATTTGCGCGTAAGTGAACATAATATACTCGAACAGAATTCGAACTCGGCTCTCCGATTTCTCATTACAAGCCGCTTTCCATTATGCCACCTTCACATTCACACCAACCCTTCAAACGTACATAATGCTTCCTCTTTTCAATTTAACTCATTTGCTGCCCAGATTTTGACTCAACTTTTCCAACATACTTCAATCGACCTCACCATTTTAACACACTTACAATGTCGTTTCATTAATTGAGCTCTTTGACCATTCAAAGAACTTTAACACATTCGAAAATTAATTCTTGACTTACGTGTAAGACTTTACATTATTTACATTATTCGGACTATTGTCTTCATCTTTGTCGCCATATTTATCACAACGTTTCGGCCGTTGTATGCTCCAGCCTTCTTCAGGTGGTTGGAATGTCGAATTGAATTGAACTCACACTCTTTGGGTCTTGTCACTGGATCTAACCAACGCCTTTATCCACTGTGCCATGTGTCCTTGATACCCGGTTAAGGCAGTGTAGAACTTTCAGAGGGAAAATTAACAGGAGATAACTGATAGCTGACATCCATCAAACATGGCACGTGGAACTAGAACAGTCTATCCCATTGAGCGAAATAAAGGGTTCAGTTCGACATTCCAACCACCTGAAGAAGGCCTGCATTGTTCCTGTTGAGTCACACGACTACATGCCTATCCAGACGCCTTACGTTACACCTATCTGACCAGAGCCCCATTAGAACCCATTTAAACACACACACAAACTTACCAGAAACCATCTGAAACATACTAGTAGAAAATACACACATAATAACCTCATCCACCTGAAAAAAGATAAAAAATAATGGAAGCCTTAATAAGAAAAAAGAAAAAAACAAAACTTAATAATATTAACTACGAACACGGCCACAATGTGCTGACTATGTACAGAAAATAAAATATCTCTGTAACACTAAAAACATACACACAACGCACCTACCCAATTAAACTGAATAAATAAAATCATCCTTGATAAGGGCTAAAAGTAGAGTCGAAAGCCCTCGGAATTATAGAACATTTGGACTGTATCTACACACTGTGTCCAAAAAAGAAAATAATTGTTCGAATATGAGAAATATTAAATAAAAACCTTAATCGTAGTACTTTATCTGCCGTTTTTAATGAAACATGCATAAATGAAGGATTGCTGCTTAAATACAATATATATATATATATATATATATATATATATATATTGCCTCTTTTTTCAATCTACTCGACACACAAATTAATATTTTGTGCATTGTTCCTGTTAGGTTGAGTTTTAATTCCTTTTTTGAGAATTGTAATGACATATGCATCATCCTAACTCAATGTTGCTTAAATATATCAGAACAGGTGATGAAAAATAGGTAGTATACAACAATGTTCAAAACAAAAGGCAGTAAATTGAAAGGATAAATCTCCAGAATCGATACCAAAAAGACGAGCTCCATGAAAAGCAATGTTTTACGTGTGAAGGAACCATCGGGCTATTATTCATTTAGAGCCCTTAAAACACAATGGAACACTAAATGTGCATTTATATATTCAGCAGCTGTAACATGTTTTGGTCAATAAGCGCTGTGCTCTTGTCTTGTCGAAAAAAATGTTTTCTTTCCTGACAGCGCAATGATTTATACAGCAAGAATAACACACACGCAAAGAAAAAATTGAAACTATTGGGCTGGAAACAAAGTTCCCACACAACTTTTATAATATATATATATATATATATATATATATATATATATATATATGTATATAAATTTGTGTGTGAATGTTGTTTCCAAACCAACAGATTGTTCTATCCCACTTGCCATATTCACCTGACCTTGCAGCAATCGATTATTACATTTTTCGATCATTACACAACGATTGTAAGGGGGAAAATATCTAATGCAAATCAGATTCAAGAGTTCGTTGAAAACTTTTTGCAACACCAAACCTACAGAATTTTACTCAAAATATATCGAAGAACTGCCTGATAAGTGGCAACAAGTCATTGCAAATACGAATGGTGAATATATAATTGAATAAAATGAAATTGTACTTTATTTTATGAAGAACAAAATTGATAAACAAAATCGGAAATTGTTTATGACTCAGCCTAATATCTTTCGATTTTATAAATCATTAAAGTTATTTCTTATTGTAAATAATGTTTTATTTTTATTTTTCGTCACTTAAATCAAGCTGAGTTTTCTAATTCTTTTTGTTTATTTTTGTTTTTGTTCGCGCCTATTTTCCTATTGGGAAAATCCCAATACAGGATGCAGGGTTTTAACAACGAAGAGCACTCCTTATCCAATAGTTTACCATTAGTCCTTGCTTTGGATAATACTGCTACATTTGGTCTGGTGCTTCTGCTTTATATTTAGAGATTCTTGATAAAATACAAATCAGAATACGCAATGTTATAGATCCTAACCTGGCATCTCGGCTTCAGTAACTTTCCCACCGCCGTAATATATGTTCGCTCTGTCTTTTTTATAAATATAATACTTCCATGGTAATTTTTCTAATGAACTTTCTTTGATGCTACCTAGACTTTATTGATGTAAGCGCAGTACTAGATTGGCGGCAAGGTCTCATAAGTTTACAGTTGAAATGGCTAGATGTAACCACAAGTTCTATTGTTACAGGGGTGAAGAACCTCAGCTCAGCTTTTTCTCTCGGCCGGCGATCACGAATCGTTTTGCTTCAGCAATGAAAAACTCAAAACACAGAGAATGTTGACTATTTTTATCAATCATGTCGACATGTACATTATCTAATTATCCATGGAAACCGTTTCGGACACGAAAGAGAACAAGTCTACTTCGCTTGACGGGTAAGAAAAAAACTCGCTGAAACTTTTCTCCTATCTCTTTCCCACGCTAGCTCAGCCAATCAAAATCGACTTCCCTATTATGGCTCACATCTGACCCCGGCTGTCACTTCGGAAGTCGGAGCCGAGATACACTTACTCTAAAAATAATAGTCTGCTAAACTATTATCTAACACTATGTTAACAGTTTCCTCTCGTACTTCTCGCTTGTGGAACTCTCTTCTGGCTTCTTGTTTCCCAGTCAACTTTGATCTCCAAAAAATTATATTCAATGTTAATCGTTACCTTCTGTCATCTGAATTCTTGTTGTTTTATTCACAGGTTTTTGTTTCTTTTTTTAATAATTTCACTCCAAGCAAGACAATAAAGCCACTAAGACGCAAGGGGTTATTGAGAAAAATATTATTCAGGAGAAAGAACAGTAAAAGAGCAAGAACATAACAATTGACATTGCATTTAAATTTTAGATCAAAGTTAACTGGGAAGCAAGAGGTCGCAGATTTCTCCAGAAGTGCGAGAGAAGAAACTGTTAGCATAGAACTTACGGCTACAACTAGCCAATTCAAGAGTAAAATGATGAAGCCTTGCGCCAATCTAGTACTGAGATTAAATTTATAAAGTCTAGGGACGATATTGGAAGGTCCACCATGAAAGTATTTATAGAAAAGTCACAGGGAAGCTATGTAACGGTGGTGCGAAAGTGAAATCCAAGCTAGATAGCCCAGTCTGTCCTATTGTTTAATTCGTAGCTTTCCCCAAATATATTTATGCGAAAGTAAACGCAATAGCCTCGACTGGAATTTGAACCCTGCACGCCAATCCCACGTTGTGTTCGGGTACAAATGAATAACTAAAGGTAAATGAAAGGATTATAATTTAGAAGTAAATTTATTTGGGAAGCTAAAACTTTTAGAAAACGAGCTCAAATGCGGTCAGCGCGAAAACGCCACGGTAAGGAGAGTGATCACTAAATAGGTAAAGCTTTCTTGTAACGACCGCCTCGGGTTTTAAATACAGAATCGTCCTTCTAGACAATCAAGGTGACAGAGCTCACCCTGTCCTGCTATTTAATCTGTGCGTTATCGCCACATAGTTTCGTCAGTTTCGGCAAAAAGTCGTTAGAGGGCACCTATAAGCAATTATAAAAACGGGACACTTCCTGTCATCGTTTTTTTCCTTCTAGCATGTGTTAGCGGTAAATCCAACGGCAATTTATTTTCGAGCATAGAGATATTTTCCTCCCAGTGACTGAACTTGCATACGTGTATAGTTTTTCTTTATGTGCCGTGCCCCCTCAGAACGTAGACGGTCATGGCTCTCCACAATTTCATGTCCCTTTAGCTCTTAATAATTTTTGTCTTTCTGTTATTTCTCCAAAACCCTACCCACCATCCATTTACTCAAGCCTACCAAATATGTTATGCGTTGTTCTGTGTTTCTCTTGCCTTCAATCTGTCCTGTATCAGTTTTTGCAAGCCCTCTTTCCTCATTATCTGCCCTAAAAATTCAACTGTCTATTCCTGATTTTAAGTATAAGTTTGCTTTTTTGTGTTCATTTTCTCTAAAACTTCATCCTTGCTCACATGTTCGGGCCATGGTATTCTCAGCAGCTTTCCGTATAAGCACATTTCTTTTGTTTCAAGTCTCTTCTTCCTCTCCGAGGAGATTGTTCCACATTCACTGCTATATAGGAGGACAGATACCACTTAATAGCCCAGTGGAAGTACAGTGGCGTAATAGGTAGCGTTTCGGATTGAGGAATCGGGTAGCCGAGTTCGAATTCCAGTGCTAATTCCTTGAGAAAGGTATAAATCCTTTTCTTCTCACCCCTTGGATAGTAACTGGTCTCTCGCAGAAAGAAATGGCTACCTACTGCGGGAAAAAAATCTGCCTCGCCTGTCATGTATCGAAAGCGTGTATCACGCATGGCACATAACTGACAAAGTGAATCTTTTCTCACAATTCCACACAGCTTTTAATATCTTCTTTCTTTTTACAAGAATACTAGTTGTATTTTCTCTCCTTTTTTACTCATTTATGTAAAAGCAAAAATATAAAATATCATCTTGTTGTAATATATTCCATTTTTGTACACCCGGCATTTACATGTGTATATTTCGTTTGCCATGGCTTCTAACCTTACTAGGAGCAGTGCCTGCAACATACCCATAACAAGACAACAGATGGATTTATACATTTCCCAGGGGGATTTTCGCGTAATGGAATGTAACGAACTCGACTGGAATTCGAACTCAGCTGACCGAGCAACTAACCACTACACCACCTAATTAGATAGAGACTCTTTAAATATGTACTAACCATATCTGTCTATATTTGTGAGATGAGGTATTATAATTATTTACACTATTTACATTGTTCGCACTGTTGTCCTCATCTTTTTTGCTATATTCACGACGTTTCGGCCGTTGTACGCTCCGGCCTTCTTCAGGTGATTGGAATTTTAACTGAAACAAGGCCAAACCTATAACAGACCAGAAAATCACACTTTTCGTAGCAGCCACTGAGGGAAAGTTTTCTCAGTCACCAGATAATTTTTTAGCTGGTAACTCTTGACTTTCATTGCTCCGACACATAGCAAATACATTCTGAAAGGAAATTCTCACCCTTCAAATTTATTTCACTTAAGGTTCTCTATTTTATCATAAATTACATTTGGATTATCATCAGTTCGTGAGTATATAGTAGTATAAAAAGTCAAAATTGCCGTATTTTAAAATCAATCTTGTTCCAATTTTATTAAGAACTATTTTAATTTCTCACATCTGCTAGTCTGTCTGATATATACAGACAAACTTTGATATAATAATTTTGTATGAACATTTTTCTTTGCAATAACAACGTATCTGTTGAACAAAAATTGTTTTCAAGTTTTAAATAATCCTTCGTCTGGAGTTTCATCTTCACGATTTGGAAAAAAAAATGCCGACTCTTAAACATCTCTAGTTGTTTAAAATCTGAAATTACATTTCTGTTTTATATATTCAGAGAAACTTTAATAATCTTTACTATTACTATTCATATTAACAGCGTGGTTGATTCAAGAAATACTATTTTCCTTGTTAAAAATAATACGATTTGTTGAAGTAACAGTCGAAAATTTGAAAATTACTCAGTGTTTTAATGTGCTAAACTACTTTTATTTATTATAAATTTACAATTTTTGTTGGATCGAAAATTTTTAGAATATAGCACAATTTTTTACAAACGTTTTTTCTTCTTTTTGTATTTCAGCTGCATTAAAAAAATGTTCTTTTCTTATAATCTCAGATGATATAAAACCATCCGGAGTATTCTTGATTATTTGGAATATATATTCAATATATATTGAAGTTATATTGAAGTTATATTGAATATATATATTGAATTTGTATCTATATATATTGAATATATATTGAATATATATTGAAGTTACACACATAGTGAACATTGGAAATTTAAAAAGCTGACTAACCACTGTTTTGAATTATAAAACTTTTAATTCGGGGAAACTTTAATCTATAATTTTGTTAAAAGCTTTTGGGGTGTGATACTGCTGAATATTATCTCAAAATGGTCAAAAGATGTTGTGTGACAACCTACCGAGGCAATTATAATGAGCAAAATAAGGTCTCCCAAAAGATCAAGATGAGAAAGTTTGTTAATGGTCATACCAAGAGATAATACCCCTAACCACCCAAACACTGATATTCGTGAAGGGGCCGCATTTTCCAGCTGGTTATGAAACTGTGTTTGTTCAGGGAAAAGCACGACCCCAAAAATCCTCCATCAATCTTCAATAATTTGTCATCATGTGTAATATTTTACCAAAACCAAGGACAAAAAAAAAAAAAAAGTTCCGCTTTTGCGCGAAGTGTGCAAAATGATGAGTTTTCACGTTTCTTAGAAAAAGCTAGAACTGATAATTTTACAAATTTGTGCGCTGATATTGACCATCATGATTTGGCGCCAGCGTCTACCTGTTCCAAATCAAACAATCAACAGTTCATCCAATCTTCTCATTTTCCACTGGAGGTATTCTGATATTTTTTATTAAAATTTTTGAAAACTTGACGTTTGAATGTTACCATGCAGTTATATGCATATACACATTTCTTCCATATTGAAAATCAGAATGAATGTTTCAACATTGGTCTTAAATAGAGGAAGCAATTCGTTACCTTGGCAACTTGAAAATTGAACGAAAGAAATAGGTTTTGAGACAACATATCGAAGTTATGTCACCACGAATAGTTGGCAAAAATGTTTGAGTTGGAAATTCTTGTACGGATATCTGAATATTTTGCCATATCTCGGACTCTTTATAACAGAATTCGAGATGATTGTAAATTACTTGAAAACATTAGTGGATATGACATGAAAAGTTACGAAGGTAGATGATCTGAATTTTGGTGATGCGTTTTGTAAAATGTCAGATGAACAGAAAAAAAACGTATCATCGTCGTTGATGAAAAATATGTTAAAGTGAGCTTACAATAACAAAGAGAGCAAAAACTGTATTCGGTATTATGGTCAAATGTTTACAGGGTGGACTAAAATTTGTTATTAAAATGATCCCCGTTGCCAAACTAAATTCAGAATTTTTGTTTCAGAATGTTAAAAATGTTGATTTAGTCAATTATTTAAAAGGTCGGACAATTTCAGTTATTTGTGATAATAATTGACCTAATCAAGCTTTATTCAAGAATTTTGATATTGTTGCAAATAAGCCTCTGATTACTAAAAATGGTTTATAGTTGCTTTTCAATTATGTACATATATTTAAAATTATTTTCGATAACTGAATAACTGAGGTTTGTTCAGAATTTCTGTTTTATTCTGATGTTAAAGAAATAACAGCAAAATGGGAAATAGTGAAAGAACTTCTTGCGCTTGAAAAAAATCAATTTGTTAAGTTATTAAATCTGACAGAAATAGTGGTTCTTCCAAAACCAGTTGAGCGACCAAATGTTCTCGACGTTTGAAAGTGTTTTGTGATGAGACTATAACTGCAATGAAAACTCATCCATTATTACAGGATGATGATACAAGAGAAACTGTTACTTTCATCGAAGAGGTTTTGAAATTTTGGAAAATAGTGAGTGTAAAAGATATTTATGGAAATGCCAAGACAAATGATCCACTGATAAGAATCGTATCAGATTGAAATGATAGAAATCTGACATTTCTTGCGAATTTTGGAAGTATGGCAAAACAAATGAGGGAAAAGCAAGGAAAGAGAATAAAATCCTTCACAAGAGACACTAGTATGGCTATCAAGCATACATCTAATGGTTTAATTGATGTTTGCAGACATTTACTTGACAGTGGGTTCACTTTTGTCATTCTTGGAGAATTTATCACTATCTTGAAACTAAATTTGGTAAATTGAGACAAGGTTCTGGCTGTACCTATTTTATTACAGTACAAAATGTTATTCAGAAATTTCATATTCAATAAAACAAAATTACCTCTTCGGTTGAAAGTTGACGTTAGAAAGTATAGCCATGATCCAGGCCACAATTGCTCAAAATGTGGATATCTATGGAATGAATTGGTATACCAAATATTTGATCATCTGCCAGACCTAGAAACTGGTATCCCCAAAGATATTAAAATGTCCCTTTTTTTATATAGCAGGATATATCACACGAAAAGGTTCTCTTGCAGAAGAGGAATTATTCAATGATACCGCTTTTTATTATCGTGAGTATGGAAGTTTTTTGAAAGAAATAGATCGTGGTGTTTAAAAGTTCCACTGGAAAGAACATTCCGGTTATCGTAACTCATTGCTTTGAACTAGGTCCCTCCACTGAATTTTTGATACATAAGATTTAAAATGAATTTTTAAAAATGACAAAACATTCTTGAAGATTTCATTTTAGCTTTAATTGAAAGTTAACCGATTAAATTTACTACTTCCAGTAAGTAAAATATTCTGGTGTATTTCGAACAGAAATTATATAGATCGGAACCTCAACTTTTTACAAGCGGCGATTTTCTTAATTTTAAGAAATTTGTAAACAAAACAAAATTATCGGTTTTAAAAATCTTCCAAAAATAAAAGATATATTTATAACAAGTTATTTGAGTAAAATTAGGAAATTTAAAGTTAAATTAATTTGATTTGAAATAAACATTACTTATTTATAGCATATAAAAGTAATATACAAGCATTTCTTAACGACGGGTCTTGTTTTTCTTGTCTTTATTGACGTATCGATAAGTTCTGAGGCGATGACAGCTAGTACGGATGACCAGAATTGACGTAGATTTACGAAATCTAAGTGAACACATTTTTTTTTGTTTTTAACTACCTCGTAATGTTTACAAATTAACATATTTTCAGCAATTATCTAATATTTTATTGACTTTTAATCACGTGTGAAGATGCTTTATGAAATATTTAAAATACTATAAAAATTTCTCAAACTAATTTTAAAATTTAATAACATGTGAAATTGAAATAAAGATAAGTAAGCAAGAAAATTAACACATTGATCTGGAATTTTTTTTTATAATAATTAAAATATTCTTTAATCATTAATACTTAATAAACTTTAATTAACTTTAGCTAAAAAATATTTTTCTATTTTCTTCAATCCAAGCACGTGACCTTTTCATAATAATGCCATGTTGAGGCTACCATAGATGAAAAAGGGACCGATTAAAGTTAAAAAATAAAAAATTATTTTAAAAATATTATAATAAAATGACGTTTATTAAACTTTTCAATTTTGGATTCGTAAATTTCGTTTCAACTTAATTAAAATATCACATAAAGGAAAGAAAGTAATACAGGATTTAAAACGATTTTTAAATTATTATAATTAAAGTTTTAAAAATATTCTTGTAAAAATTCATTATTCATCGAAAAAAATTTATTTCTTCAGACAATAATGTCCTTAATATAACTTATTTACAAAAGCAACTGAAAGCTTTTATAATTAAATAATGTCATAGTTTGATTACATTTTTTAGTTTACCATTCGGAGCAGATTTTCGGTTTAAATAGTAAAAGTTTGAAAAATAAAATTGGATGATTTATATTCTCCAAGGAGTCCTACTTTTAACTAATAAAAAAATTCTAGAAAGAAAAATTAATTTCGCGAAATTTCATGAAATTAAATAAGTGGTGGGTAACATATGCAAAAGAAATATTTTTTACCAAGATTTTCTAAAACAAAATATTTCAAAAGTAATTTCATTCATTTATAAATAAGTTCTGAAAGTTTCATAAAAATCCAACAATTATTTGATTTTTGCATGAATTTCGAATTTAATGTGTCTTTCATCGGAGAAAAGCGCAATAAACACGCAATGTACAAATGACGTCTCGCACTGACGTAAAAGAAAACAAGATATTTAACTAAAATTTCGAATGTGTTACAAAGGTTTAAGAAATTTATAAAATTTTATTTATTGTGAAGAAAATAAAGTTTGGGCCTGTTTTGATATGTTATGTATGTGGATATATAATTTTATATACAGAATTAGATGTAACAACGTTTAGAAAAAAGAAAAAAAATCCGTGAACTCCTAGCCTTCTCCTGTGAGTGAGAAAGTGAATGACAATATGATTATTTGAGAATTGTGGTTCGGTTGGGGTAAAAAAATGTCGGTTCACTCGGGGATAAAGATGTCTTCCCGAGGGGTAAACGAAACACGTCTTGTTACTGTGGGTATAGCGCCGTTGAAAACCAAGTGAAGAGAAAAAAACAGCGTCTATTTCCTTTTCTACTGTATTTTTAGAACGCAACCCAGTGAGCGTTTAGAGAAATTTAATCTCACATCTTTATTTTCTTGAATCATAGTCCAGCAACAAAACATACAGACATTTTGGCTATCCCTTATTTCTACATAGATATAACACCAATGTTGTTCATAATGATCAACGCCTACATTTTTAACTGGGTGAATATTTGCTTGAATAAAATCCTGTCAGAAAATCAAGTCTTCACAATCGGCTAAATAAATAAATCATATGTAAAATGGTCTCGCCTGAGATCAATAGTTTCAGCTTTGTGAAAGACAATAATTAAACATCGTCGGTTCAGTTGTTTATTGCTTAGAAAAGTATGGGGTTGCAGATGTTCTGAATCAGTAATTTAAAAATAATTAAAAAAAATACTTTGATCTTTCCTCTTAATAATAACACAAACATTTTGGCGATAAAACTTTGTTTTTGTTAAGTTTGTGTCTTTTTTCATCATGCTATGCTGTTTTTCAGTGAGCAAGTGGATGTACCTATTTTGTACATTGTCCGTTTTAAAGTATAACCTATGGATTTTTAACTAAACCTTCCATTTAATCTACGGACATTGTATTATCTCATTTGATCTTCCATTTCAGTAAATCTGTTTATTTTTTCTAATTCCATCTTCCATTTCAGCGAATTTGTTTGGTTAGTTTAATTGACTACAAGACCACACTAGAGATTTGGATGTTGAAATTTTACTTTAAACTTTGTTTTTAGATTATTTTATAATATGAAATTAAGACTATAGTCAAAATGTTGTGTTGAAAACAATCAAAATTAGGACAGTTTAAAGTTTTGGTTAATAAACCACATATTATCATATTTGAAGAAACTGTTTCTGTGTTTGTTTCCCTCAACTGGTATGGATTCATTTTTTTTACCACAATATACAAGTCATTATCTTTTGACACAAGTATGAATTCTGTAAAAAAAATCCTACATCGAAATAAAAAATCCCTCTTTGTAAATTAATGAAATATTATGCATTTGCATTTGTTTGTTTATTCAAAGTTATCTGTCTCTTCATAGGAATTCGTCAATAATCGTCAAATTTACCAATTAGCTCATTATGGTTCTTGTTTTTGGTAAAATACACATAAACATCAAAGTAAACAGGGGAATTGTCCCCCTCTGTTTGCAACTGCTATATCGATTATCTAAGAAAATTCACATCGCCCCCAGTAAGAGATCCCAATTGCATGATCGGCTGGCTTGTTATGACCTTGAACTGAACACAATATTTCGATTCGTCAATTTGATATCCGTTGAAAATGTAAACATTGACAGCAACCAGATATAAGCTGTAGGAAAGGATAGGGAAAAGTTATTAAGCCAACCAAGTAGTTCTTTCCTCACTTGTTGAAATTCTGCTGTTTTGAAACTGGGTCAGGCCGAGAACTTTTCAGCACCCGCTTCTAAAACACTTTCTGCTTACCTTCAACTTGAATATGTGAGTAGTGTGACTAATTTCAAAAGGAATTTAACTCTCAAAAAATCTATCTTTGATAGCTGTGGTGGCATGTTTACTACATCAGATTCTGGTGCGGCTTCCTTTATCGGTTTACAGAACCCATCCTAAAAAAACTATTTTATTTTACAGTTTTTTTACTCGAGGAAATTGTAGTTTGCTGGACAAATAAACTAGTCACTAGAATATACGAGCGAATGTTTAAGCGAATCGTGTTACCTGGCAACAGTCGCGTTAATTCCCTAAATCGAGTAACGTGAGATCAGTGGATAATTAAAAGGACGGATTAGCTCGATATATATCTTCGATCATAGACTACGGAATGAGAACACCCACTAAATTGAATTGGTTCGGTTCGTAATTCCCAGAAGTCTACTGAATGCAAAGGCCAAACACAATGACGGTAAAAACTGAAAAAAAAAAGATTGTATGAAAATGCAGTAAAATCTTTTAACATACTATTCGTTCAGTATGATTTAGATTGAAAATTGTTCTATTACAAGTAATTAGTGTGTTTTATACGAGCAATACCTATTTAACTATTCTAAAGTACAAAGCAATAGAGTATAAATGCTAAAATGATCGTAAAAATAATACATGATTGCTCTCAGTTTGATAAGGAATTTAATCATTTCACTGCAAGCTAGGCAATAAAACCACTAAGATGCAAGTGGTCCAGTCAGTTAAATCCCATACGTGATACACGCTTGAGGGTTCATGTTTTTCTTTCTCCTTCGAGTCATGATTAGCGAGACAGAAGATTTTCCCGCAGTTGGTTGCCATTTATATTCTGCAGTAGACTGGTTGCCAACCAAGTCTATCGAACCCAGTCTGTCCTGCTATTCGACCCATAGTGGAGAAGAAGTGATGGATTCATACCTTTCCTTTTTGTGCGTAAGTGAATGCAACGGACCCGACTGAGATTCGAACTCGGCTCCCCGATTTCTCATTTCAAGCCGATAGCCAATACACCATAACGCGGTGGAGGGGGGTTATTAAGTGTGAAAGAATATAAGAACAAGAAAAATATCACCATTGATTTATTTTTACGGTTTATCACCCTTTGCAGGTTATTTAAAGCCAGAAAGTATTTCTAGATTTTAAAAATTGGTGGGGGGGGGAGCATAATAATGATATTAGTGATACAAGTCTTACTAATTAACTCATAGCTCGAGTAAAAGAGGTGGAGTGATACCTTTCCCAAGAGTATTTTCACGTAAATAAATATAACGAACCCAACTGGAATTGAAACTTGGCTCTCCGATTCTAAATTACGGACCATTATCCATTACACCACCCGCACATCCATGCTTACAGCACCTGATATTCCCAAGAGATCACCTATCTAGGTACTGACCAGGCTCGATGCTACTTAACTTCGGTCATCGTACAGGAACCGGTGTTTCAGCGTGATATGGCCGTAAATTCAGTAAGAGACAGGAATTAAGAAAACAGATGATAACGATTGACATTGCAGTTAAATTGTTGAAGATCGAAGTTGGCTGAAAAGGAAGAAGCCAAAAGTGAGCTCCACAAGTGAAAAGTGCGAGAGAGAAAACTGTTAGCATAGAACTTACGGTTACATCTAGTTATTTCAACTGTATGAGACCTAGCTACCAATCTAGTACTGCGCTTAAATCCAAAGGATTTATGTAAAGGGAAGCTCATCATAATAATTACTATGACAATATTTATAGAAAAAGTACAGGGAAGCTACGTTAAAAAAAAAGGAAAGTGACTGAAACGGAGATGCCAGGTCAGGGCCAATATATTGCAGATTTTTCTTTGGATTTTCTCAAGAATCTCTAAATACATAGCAGAAGCACTAAACCAGATGTCATAGCAATATTTAATGTGTGGACGAATGGCAAATTTATAAATGTGTAAGATAGATTCTGTCGAAAATAAAAATTTAATCTCTGCAGATTTTACATTGGGAATTAATTTTCGGCACTTGATTGCCACCAATCTAACTTTATTCTTACTCTTTCTTTACGTTTTCTTTACCTTTTTTCTTTTCCTTCTTTTTTTTTTTCTCGTTTGCTTTCTTCCATTTTTGTATCTCTCTTTTTTAGTCTATATTTCTGCGTTCGTTCTTGCTTTTTCTTTATCGTTTGCTTTCGTTCTTTTTTCTTTTTCACCCTTTCTTTATCTGTTCTCCATAGCCTCTTTTTTATTTCTCTTTTCACTTGTCATATTTTCTTCTCTTCCTTTTAAGATTGGTTTGGTTCGGTTCGGTTTATTTCGTTTTACGGCATATTCTTTGCAAGAAATCTGTAGATCAAGTTTCATTGACATATTTTTGTAAAGAGGGTTTTTGTCGAGAGTGAAATGTATTGCTGGTAACATTTTTTTTTCTTCTGAAAATGCATTGCAAGCAATATTTTCCCCTCCTTTTAAAAAATGTATTGATGGCAATATTTTTCCTTCCTTTGAAAAATGTATTGCTGGTAATTTTTTCAAAAATGCTATTGGTAGCATTTTTACTACAAAAATCTATTTTTATACTTTCATAGTGTCAACTATTTACCCATAGCTGGGACCCTATCAGGTGCTACCACCTCGAGTAAGGGGTGGATCTGAGAACAACAGCAATTAAGAGGTGGTTCCTCGCTTCTCCTGATCAGAGGCCATCCTGCTGGATGTAGTTTATCGTCAGAGCCAGGACGATTCCTTTTAATCTTTGTTTTTTTCTTTCTTTCTCTTAATCCTTTCCTTTTAACTTTGTACTTTATTTTTATACCTTTCCTTTTCCATTTCTTTTCTGTCTTACCCTTCCGTTTTATTCGCTATAACCACACGTACCTCTTTTTACCAATCAGTAACTATTTTCTGCGATCTTTAATTCTCTTTTTCCACTCCATTTTAACCCAAGAGAAGAATTTCAACAGTTTTTGAAGTTGATCACACACACACACACATATATATATATACACTCAATATATATATATATATATATATATATGCACACTCAATATATATATATATATATACATATATATATATATTGTGTATTTGGACAGCAATCACTCTTTTATACATGTTTCATTAAAGACAACTGACAAGATATTGCGATTAAGTTTTTCATTTAATTTTCCTTGTGTTCGTACAGATGTTTTCTTTTCTGGACACAAAGTGTGTAAAAACTGTCCAAAAGTTCTGCATATCCAAGCGCTTTCGGCTATTCTTGTAGCCAGTATCAAGGGCGATTTTTATATTTTTATTTTTAACTGAATGTGTGGAGTTTTTACCTATGTGTCTGAAGTTATAGGAATGTTTTATATTCACAAACACGTTCAGCACATTGTGGCCGTGTTTGTAGTTAATGTTATTGAGTGTTGGCTTTTCCTTTTTTATTGTTTTTTAGGTTTGTTTTGTGGGCGTTAAAGAAACACTTTTGCCTGAGCAGGTGTCTAAAACAGAGATTAGCTATCTGTCTATATTTCTGAGATGAGGTATTGTAACTATTTAGATTGTTCGGACTGCTGTCCTCATCTTTATTGCCATATTCAAGACGTTCCAGCCGTTATACGCTCCGGCCTTCTTCAAGATCTGTTTATATTTCCGAGATTAGGTATTGTAACTATTTACACTATTTACATTGTTCGAACAGTTGTCTTCGCTTTTATTGTCATATTCACAACGTTTCGACCCTTGTACTCTACGGCTTTCTTCAGGATCTGTCTATATTTCTGAGATGAGATATTGTAACTATTTACACTATTTACATTGTTAGGACTGTTGTCATCATCTTTATTGTCATATTTACGACGTTTCAGCCCTTATACTCTCCGGCTTTCTTCAGTATCTGTCTATATTTCTGAGATGTGGTATTGTAACTGTTTAAACTATTTACATTGTTTGGACTGTTGTCCCCATCTTTGTTGTCATATTCACGATGTTTCGACAAGGGCACTTGGCCCAATGAATAAAAGCTTTAGTTGAAGTAATCAAGTGACTTGATCCAAAGACCCGTGAGCTCAATACCTAGCCACAGCAGAAGTGAACAAAACTTGGAGGGTTGAGTTACTAAAGGGAGATAACTGAAACAGAGATATCCGGAAGAAGCACGGCACGTGGAACCAGAACAAACTACCCCGGTGGACGAAATAAAGGGCTCCTTTCGAAATTTCAATTCCCAGAAGAAGGTCGGAGCGTACAACGGCCAAAACGTCGTGAATATGACAACAAAGATGAGAACAGCTGTCCGAACAATGTAAATAGTTTAAATAGGGATTAGCTAGATGCTCTAGCAGATGAGCATTGTCATAAATGAACAGCCAACTATGTTTCTTATAGATGTATTGTAAAAGAACACCAGTGACTAATTAAAGTTAACAAAATCCTATTCACTCATCCTACACATAATCACCCATCCATATTTTAAAATAATAAAAAGTAATTTAAAAAATAAGGAAAAAAAACTTCAATTACATTATATATCCAAAATGCTGGCCTTTTGTTTCAACGCACTTGACAATTGCTTTTTCCCCCACAGTAACACAATTTCCTACATGTCTCTGAATATTTATGTGATTTTAATAAAGGTGAAATTAACGAGTGTATAAAATCGCTTTGTATTGCGTAATATTATTTCCTTTCTTATTGGATCTGTTCGACTCTGTATGCAGTAAAATGTTACCTACATTTTTTGAGAAGCAATAAATGTTATAGAGTCAATTTGATTAATGTTCGTCGTCTTATTACACGATATTGCAAGACGAAGTCTTCTTCGGAAGTTGAAATTTTGAAGAAAAGAATGTCCCAAGACTTAAAACTATCCTATGTGAATAAAACACCCATACGACTGGGTTGGTATGAACCACTACTTGCGAAAAAGGAAACTAGAAAAAAGGGAGGGAAAACAATTAATGAAGACGAGCAAAAATTCCCTTCCCATGGAAAACAAAAGCGATATAGGGAAGATCAAATGATTAACTATTCAAAACAGGCAACACGAAGCAGAAATTTCGCTAATATAGAAGCATTCGCATCTAGATCTTGTGATTTTATTCCGAAAATATTTTGCTACACAAGTCCATGACAACTTAAATTTATTTCTTTGGGGAGGAATGACGAAAATTATTTCATTTAAGAACGCTGCATAACACTCTGTACGAATTAGTCAAATAAAACTTGTCCTTTCTTGCTTTTGAAATAGATTATTTCATTGGCTGACGTAAATGTTGCAACGGGAGCCACTGGAAGAAAGATTTATTCTCCCCCTTTGTATTTTCCCCACTATGGGCATTATCAAATCTGTTATATAAGAACACCGATATTTCACGGACGGAACGGAATGGCTGAAATGAAATCGAATGACAAACATGCCTTCATACGAAAAATTATATATACATATATACACGAGTCTCACGCAGCGAACAATATATATATATATATATATATATATATATATATATATATATATATATATATATATATATAGGGGGGATGAAAATAAAAGAAATTTAAATAGTTATAGCACATTTCTCTCATCCTTTAACATCAATACACGGAATGGTATTCGTGAGCATGAACAGATTTTGTTAAAAATTACCAAACGTAATGTCTGTAATTTATTCAATCAGACATGCCTAAAAGAATATATATATATATATATATATATATATATATATATATATATATATATATATATATAGAGAGAGAGAGAGAGAGAGAGAGAGCCTTTAGGATTTTTCAAAAGCTATGAAGACTACATATCTCTCGTGTCCAAGACGTCGACAGAATAACTTTCTACGGATTTATTTCAAACTAGCAGTAGAGCCCGGCGTTGCCCGGGGATGTAACAGTAAGAGATAGATCAAGTATCGACCATCATAAAGACTGAAGATTATTGTTTAAGGTTGACGGACACGCATGTCTTAATTAGTTTTCTTTTTGTCCTTTTTCTTTTTTTTTACGAATTGATCAAACCCAAACTCAAACAAAAACATTGTTTTCAATCGTTATGAGTCTACCGATTGAACAGAATTTTATTATAAACAATTGTCTTGTAAATGGAATTTTTAAAGCATTCTGAATGTAAAAATAAAGAAAAAAGTGTGCAAGACAATAAGAAACACTACCTGCCAAAAAAAAAGTGAAGTTAAGTTTTGTTGAAATCGGTTGAAAAATGTAGGAAATCCGATCTCATATATAAACGAACACACACACACACACACAACCTGGGTTTTATAAGTATAACTCGATATGAGTTTCATTCTCGCGATGCCTCTTAATCGTGTTTTCAAATTGATTTCGTGCAAAAACAATTTTGTTTTTCCAATTTTTGGCACTGTCAGAACCACCGCAAGGTAATTTTACGTAGTCCTGGGAAGTTTTGTTGATATCGGTTGAAAAATGTAGGAAATCCTGTCCAATATATAAACGTACAGACACACACACACACACACACACACACACACAACCTGGGTTTTATAATAAGTATGATGTACTGAAACTTATAACACTGTTTCTCGCGCGCGCGCGCACACACACACACAAACATACACACACAATATGAGTGAACCATTCCCATCTCATGTTCAATACTGTTTCAACAATCGTGGAAAACTGATTTGTGAAAATGTAAATGTTTGATGTTTATTTCACGTAGATATTTTTTCTCTTTCATTACAAAATTATTGTTCTTTTTCCTTTCCTCCTGTTGAATAATAATATGATTTTTTAACAGTTTACTTTTATGTCAAATTCTTCAATTTAAAAAAGGGCTCAATACAAGAGTAGAGCAATAAATATTTCTTATAAACTGTTACATTGGAACATGCAAGTTACTACTACAAAATTGCCGTTTAACACATCTCATCAGGTAGTTAACAATGATGGTAATAAACGATTTTATTTAAAATTACAATTTATGAAACATCACTTCTTTTTACATTTTGGAAAAATTTCCATAAAAGGCGAAATTTTTTTTAAATAAAAAAGGAAAGAAAATAAGAAATCAATAAAAACAAAAGGAATAGGAAAAAAGAAAGGCACAAGAAATCAACCGTAAGAGAATAAAATAAAAGAAAAAGGAGAGGAATATATCCAAATTACACAGATACAAAGGAAGAGGAAAGAGAAGAAAATAAGATATGTGAAGTTGTTGATACGAAAATGAACCAATGATTCATGCTAAGAAGAATTCAAATTTGAACGGAAATAGAACGCTACAAGATATTAACATATTATAGCTACAATGTCGCGTCTCAAATTTTATGGTATATAAATACTAGTAATTACTGTTTCATGTTATTTCCTCTTTAGCCAGCTTACCCTGAAGATCCGTTTAGATGTAACCTAACCTAGGTAGGTTGTTCCTGGCTCTTTAGATTTACTCCATATATTAGGTTGGTGCAAAAATAATGACGTAATAATGTCGTTTTTTGACGTTAAAAATAGGTCAAAAAACGACATTATTACGTCATTATTTTTGCACCAACCTAATATATATATATATATATATATATATATATATATATATATATATGCATATATATATATATATACATACATACATATATATATATATATATATATATATATAGATAGATAGATAGATAGATAGATAGATAGATAGATAGATAGATAAACAGAAACAGGCTTACTCTTAGTAGGTATGCACTTTACATTTTTTTTAAACATTTTAATACGTTTATTTGTTACAACCATATTTGTTCAAAACTGTTTATGTAGATTTGTTTAATACTGACGTTATTTTTTAGCACATTTCAATCCCTTAAGTGCACAAAATGTCCTCCTTCAACATTGCAACTTTCCTCAAACCTCTCCAGAACACTATAACGCACAGCACGATCTCCATCAATTTCAATACATACTTCTGAGATGTACTCTTTTAATTCGTCTACTGTGGAGGGATTTCTCTTACAAACCTTCTTCTTTACTAAACCCCCGTCCACCAAAAAAGAAATCCATTGGTGTTAGGTCAGGTTAACGTGGTGGCCATTCGATGCTTCCTCTTCTTCCGAATCAATGCTGTGAAAAGTTTTGGTTACTGTCAAAGCATAATGGGAAGGTGCTCCATGTTGCTGAAATAACAGTTATGATTTGGATAAAATGGATCTAAAACGTGTAACAAATAGTGGAACAACTGTAAGCCTGTTATGGAGTGATTTCACGGTGGAGGTTTGTATTTGTACTAAGTCGGTCCTAAAATAGGTTCGACGTACAAAACGTTAGGAACTTGATATAATAGGTAATGACGCAGAGTAATCTAGTTGTCGCTGATACTTTAGTATCCGACTAACGGTCGTCCGGCATCGACTGACTGACCAACTCACTGAGCCCCTTCCACGTTACTCTTACTACTCCTACTTATTATAGGTGGGAGAGTATTAACTATAGAATAGGTGTGTTCCACTATAACAAAGCCTAATTTTATATATATATATATATATATATATATATATATATATATATATATATAAATGAGGAGATCGGCCGATTCCGCTTAGCTTGGTTTCAACCTTTCGGTATCTTCAGGCAATTCTGTGTGGTCAATTGATTTCCTAATGCTTTATTTTTTTAAAATGGACACTTTATTATTCAAAAATAAATAGACGTACGACGTGAAGTGTAATAGAAGGGGGAGAAGGAGGAAAGCAAGTGTATTGCAAATCTAGTCGGGTTAAATGAAATGTACATACTTTTCTTTTTATCCTGGTTCATACCAACTCAAAAGGAACTTTTTAGTGTGGATGCAACGCGTCATAATTTCCGTTCTCTCATTTAAAAGGTTTTTGATCTGGAAATGTTATTATTGCTAACTTTTCTTGTTGACAGAGGTTGCAAATATTACTATGATTGTTGTAAAGTTTAGCTTTTTTTAATTTTCAATTTGCAATCAGATCTTTATTACGTTTTCTTTTGATTTTCACACATGGTTGTATAGTCTGGTAGAATTCTTAAACTTGAATGATGACTTGTTATTATACCACCTCTTCTTGAAGCTACCTTCAGCATACCCTATGTATATTTCGCTTTGGTCATTTGTATCTATTACTTCTGCTTTGTAAATTACTGCTTCAATTTTGAAAACTCCATCTAATGGACATCTACTTTTATTTCTACAGTTGCATATTTCACTGTTGACGATGTTTTGCTGCACGTTAGTTTTGATATTTCTGGCGTTTTTTTTTTCTTCTTTTTTTCTTTTGGTTTGTATATAACTAGTACAGCTGTAGCTTAATTTAACTGTTATTTAACCAAATAATATTTTTTTTCTTTTCAACGAAAAATTTGCTTGTTGTTTTATTTGAGGTTTAAATTCCAGTTTCGTTTTATGCCCCCTCTTCTTTTAAAGTTTTTCATATTCTTCCTCTTAATCTTCGAAAATTATTTTACTAAAGGAATTTCTAGATAACCTGGACTCTATCTATTTGCTTTATTACACTCACAGAGGGGTGGATTTAAAATTGACGTATTTTAATTTTGTGTGGTTTTCATGTATGGGGAGATACTGCTATTTTGTAGATTTTATTCTACATCCAAATATTTGACAATTTTCATGTTCATATCAACTTCTATTTCAAAGTCCAGGCTTTTGAATAGTTAGAAAAGCAATTTTCTTATATTGTCGTTTGTTATTCTGTTATCAGGCGCTATCATAAGTCCATCATCTCTCTACAGACCGTGGTTGTTTATATGTACAATCTTGTTGATTTTATATAAAATATACCGAAAGGTTGAAACCAAGGTAGCGGAATCGGCTGATTTCCTAATTTTTATACGTACATGTTAAATTTTCATTTTTTTATTCGTGTAATGAGTATTTTTAATACTACTGTTTCCTGGTCTAATTCAACTCTAGCTATTAACTTTTTTATTATATATATATATATATATATATATATATATATATATATATATATATATATATACCTCCATCTCCTATGGGGGGAGTGGAAAAATCAGGCGTGCCTGACCACATATGGAAAGAAAAGGGAGATAACCTGTGGGATCAGGTTAAGATCATAGACAAAGAGCACCATTGGAAAATTCGTAAACTTAAAGAATCAGCATATATGCTAGGCCACAAAAATCTCCTGAGCCGACCAAGCATAGAAATGAATACAATATGAGAACCAGTAATAAGGAGTGCCAGACAAAAGCGATAATAACAACAATAATTGTAATATGAGCTCTGGTAAAAACATAATGATAACAGCAAATTTTGCAATATGAGCTCTGGTAAAAATGATTGCTAAAGACATTGGGTTTATAATACCCAGAAATTCATACACAAGGATACATGACACAGTGGATAAAGGCGTTAGTTAGATCGAGTGTCAGGACCCAAAGTGTTGTGAGTTCAATACCTGGTTAAAGCAGTGGAGAACTTGGAGAGGGGAATTAACAGGAGATAACTGATAATAATTAGACATGGCACGTGGAACTAGAGCAGTCTACTCCAGTGAGCGAAATAAAGGGTTTAGTTAGACATGTCCAACCTCCGGCCGAAACGTTGTAATAAATATGGCGACAAAGATGAGGACAATAGCCCGAATAATATGGCGTCAAAGATGAGGACAACAGTCCGAATAATGTAAATAGTGAATCATATCTGATTGGGTTTGTTTTTTGTTTGTTTGGTTTTTTTTTTGGGGGGGGGTTTGTTTTTTGTTTTTTGGCGGGGAGGGGGGTTGCTGGTTATTGACTGGGAATTATGAGAACGCAGTTTGAAAGATTTGGTAGTCAAACTTATACTAAGTTAAAATTTAATTATTTTATTTTTATTTCTTTTTAACTCCTAGGTGCACAAGTATATATATATATATATATATATATATATATATATATATATATATATATATATATACATGTTCGTGCTTGGGCAGCTTGACACTCCAAATAGGTTATCTGAAAGCTCATTCTTTGAAATAATTTATCTGGAAGTCAATCCGGGAATGTTTTCAGTTTTGTTTTTTTTTGTTTTGTTTTTTTATAGGAGTATATAGGCTCTCCCATCTCCCGGTTCATACCCTCCCGCTTCTGTGAACAACAGTAGAGGCTCATCTCTTGTTTCCTGTTTAGGAAGGGGTTTCTAATTCCTTTCTTTTTTCTAGTCTTAATAGTGGTGGTCATGATTTTTTTATGTGATATGCGTGGAGGATGGCTACGTCTCTTCATACTGAAGGTACCAGGTTGGCACTTTTTTGGTTGCTGTTCCCGACTGTTAGCTAGAAGCCTGAACTCTTGCATACGATCTTGAGAGGCTGCTCTGATCAATAGTTGCATAATATCGGGGTCCTTGCATTGCCATGTTGCGCATGGAAGCACCTCCGATGGGTAACTCCGAGGCCACACTATGTTACAAGCTGCGCCTGTTCCCTTCCTGCACATATTACATTAGATGACCGACCGTAGGCCTTTCCTTTACCAATATAACAACACATCATGGCTATAAACACGCGAAGATATAAACCTAAACCAGCTCAACAAATAAACACCTAAACTCCTCAACCTTTCTTTTTCCAACATTCGTGGTATTCGTACCAACTTTTGCAGTGTGGAATCGTGACTCTCTGAAAAGTCTCCAGACATACTAGCTCTCTGTAAAACTCATCTTAACTTTTCAATCCCCTCCTCCAATTTCTCGATTCCTGTCTAACTATTTCTCCTTAGAATTCGTCTGTGCATTGAATACTGTTACCATATCAGGTGCTCCTGTTATTTATCTTGAGGTTTGTGACAAAATCCAAAGAAGAATCAGCTGTGTAATCGACCCTGACTTGTCATCTCGAATTCAGTCACTTTCTCATAGACGTTATGTGGCTTCCCTCTGTCTTTTCTACAAATATTTTCATGGCAACGGCTCTGACGTGATTTTTCCCTGGTGCCCCGACTACGTAAATTTAAGCGTGCTATTAGATTGGCATCTAGGTCTCACTCATTTAATATTGAAATAGCTAAATACAACCGCCACTTCTGCTCCAACAGCTTCTTTTCTCGCACTTTCTGACCGTGGAACTCCCTTCTATTTACTTAATTCCTTGAAAACCACAATCTTCAAAAATTTAAATGAAACGTCAGTCACTATATTCTGTTGTCTTCAACCGTGTCCATCTTTTATCCTTTCCTCAACCAACCTATAGCCATTTTTCTCACACTTTCATCCTCTGTAACCTCCTGTGTACTAGTAGCATTCCCGCCTTGCATCGGGTGAAATGATTAATATATATATATATATATATATATATATATATATATATATATATATATATATATATATATATATATATATATATATATATATATATATATATATATATATATATTATGAAATGGACAAAGTCCGACAATTATTTTAATTCGTGGCCAAATCGGTAAAGGCATGTCAAGCTAAATGACGGTTCCGTATAGGATACAGGTTCGAATCCAGTCGGAGGACGAATAATTTCTGTGAAAATTTCTCGGACATTCAGGTCGGTAAATTTTAATACTGTTTATTATAAACAGAGCATTTACTTAAATATTTGTATCTATAAAAAGAATGTTAAACATAAAAATGTCTTAATATATATATATATATAGATAGATAGATAGATAGATATCCGAATGTAATGAGAATGAAAATAATATATAAAATCTAACGTTCAGAGCATTAATTCAAAAGAGGGCTCAATTCCGATAGTAGAGCAATAATTATATTTAATAATAAATAGTGAGAACCAAAATGGTTACCATTTATAACCATTTTGATTCTCACCAGTCAAGGTGCATCTAAATGCACCGAAACGATGTTGCATCTTTGTTGTAAGTCAATTGTTATTGTCTATATGAAAAAATTATAACACATATATATATATATATATATATATATATATATATATATATATATATATATATATATTGGCAGCAACCTTTCTTTCAAACTTTCATTGCATAAGGCAAGTAAGATTGAATTAAATTTTTTTGAGTTTAAGCATCCTAACATTTTTTTGTTTTGTAGAAGTTAAAGAATACAAAAATTGCCCATAATTTTTATTGTTCCAAGAAATTTCAGCCACTTCTATACATATTTTCAAGGGTGTTTTGTCTCTAGTGTTGTTATTTTTTCCCTTGTGTTTTGACTGTTAAATTACGTTTGTGTTGGTTTTTAAAAAAGGAGTTTTCATTACCAGCTCTTAGTTGCAGCGCGCGACTGGAATTTCCACTATTAAATAACATAAGGTTGATGGCATGAGAAAATTGTTTGACATATAGAGCCTCTCGAATGGCGGGATATTTCTGATCATATACAAGTACACAATGCCAGACCCAGAGCAATTTGAACTTGCAACCACTATGTCATCAAATTCACGAACCGACGCTTTTACCCACTAGACAATGTCCCGTAGGTCAAGCAATATCCGTAGACATGAACAACGGAACGAGAACCATATACCTCCGTAGATTAAACAAAGAGTTCAATTTAGAATTCCCTGTTGGTTACCCAGATCGATATACACCTGAAGATGGCTGGAGGGTACAACGGCCGAAACGTTGTGACAAAAACAACAACAAAAATAAGGACAATAGTCCGAATATAAATATTTGAAATGGTTGAAGACGGAACCACCCTCGAACTATTACGTCATCATTAACCAATAACGCGCACTCTTCCAGAAACTGTAATTAAGGTCTGCTCAGTATAGTTGGAATATAAACCACAGGTTGGCTCTGTGGGTGTTAAACAAAAACAAATGTGTCTGCAACGGAGATTAGATAGCCGCACTGGTAGACTGGCATCCTCGGATACGATACGTTACTCCTACCATGCCTTTTTCCTTGCTGCTTCGTCAGATTCTTCCACTGTACCCAAAAGTTGATATCAGCCACTTTGGGAATTAGTCGAATCGAGTATAAGAGACCAACTTGAAAACTTCAAAGTCTGATGCTAAATTCAGAATTTATCATCTGAAAAAGAAATGGGGAGAAAACATATGTCACGTCACGAGCACCATAACTTTTTAGGGTCTTAAGAGCATCACATATACTCCAACGAAAAAGTTTGGAAATAGAGAATTGGAGGCATTGCTCATGTCAGGCGCAAACTGAATTTGCAGAATCATTAGTTGATCACACAACAATTTCGAAACTTTTGGAAGCATTAGAAATGTTTCAAAAGCAAAGGACATTGGGTGCCATACGAATTAAAGCCGAGAGACATCGAGCGGCGTCTTGTCACGTGTGATCAGCTGTTTCAATAGCAGAAAAGAAAATGACCCGCGATGAAAAGTGGATACACTACGATAAGCGTAGAAGATCGTGGGGTAAGCCCGGTCATACATCAACATCGGAGCGGCAAAGCCGAATATGTATCGTTCGAAGCTTCTACTCTGCATTTGGTGGGATCAGCTGGGTGTAGTTTATTATGAGCTGCTCAAACCGACCGAAACCATCACGGGAGATCGCTATCGACAACAATTGACACTAGATCACAAGTTGCAAAACAGATGAAAACCTACCTGGAAACACTTAAATGGAAAGTCCTACCCAACCAGACGTATTTACCAGACATTGCCCCGTCCGATTATCGCTTGTTCCCGTGGATGGCACATGGCCTGGCTGAGCAGCATTTTCATTCTTATGAAAATGCAAAATGTGGGTCGATTCGTGGTTAGCCTCAAAAGACATGTTGTTTTTCCGACGTGGAATTCAAATGCTGCCAGAAAGATGAGAAAAAGTAGTGGCTAGCGATGAACAATACTTTCAGTGACATGTTCTTACTATTTTTTGTAAATAAAACATTACTTTTCATGAAAAATCAACGAGAACTTATTCAAAGTCCTAATATAAAAATAACGGACAGACAGAATATATATATATATATATGTGTGTGTGTGTGTATTCAAGGAGGTTTGGTTAAATAGTTTAGACGTATTAGTATTATGTCTATTTTAGTTTTTTATCCTTACCAGTCCACGAATTAATTTTTTGGTGGCTGTCGAAAACTGATGAAGAAAAATAGCAAAATTTTCTTTCAAATAATTTTTATAAGTACTTTCAATCTCATCTGAGACCATCTTCAGGGAGTTAATATATCTGTGAATGTGTATACGGTAGTATAGTAAATTCAAAATATTTTTCACTGTTTACAACGTTTCTAATTCGAAATTTTTCAGTTACGCAAGGAAGGTAAATTTTTTAAAATTATATATTAATTTAGTATTTTTTATATAACACTTTGCTGTTACAAACATTTATGAACTTTGCTGTTATACTCATAGCTGACTTCATTTATTTTTGGCAGCAATTATCTTATATGAAGACCTTCCAGAATTTTAAGTTTTTGCTCATTATTATTTTGATGAAATACTAATGAATTTTCGACGAATATCTGTCTAAACTGTGTTCCTTTAAATGTTCTGAAATTGAACTATGCTCATTCAAGTGAAATGTGAGCCATTTCGTCAACGTCGTCGTTGTAATATATATATATATATATATATTGCTGTGTCATCAAAGGTAGGACAAATCGTAAAATAGAAAAATCAAACAAGCTTTTTCTTTCTTTTTTTTATTGTTTCATGCAGAAAAAGTAAAAAGCCTGAAATAAAAAAAATATATATATATTATTATGAATCGGTATTTACCCATTCATAATAATATATATATATTTCACCAAGACAATAATAATCTAAGAGTAAAAGTAACATTTTAAAAAATTTACTTTTACTTTTAGTCTATCATTTGTTATTATTCAGCCGTTGTACCCTCTGGACTCTTTCAGGTGCTTGTCAGAGAATTTCGAAATTAGTCCGAATGTAAATAAAATAAAATGTAAATAATAGTAACTCTTCATACCAGAAACTCAAACAGAAATCAAAAGTATTGGTTATTTGTTCTAAAATTGTATAAAATCCGGAGGCACTAATGCGAATTGTATTTTATTTTTATTGTTATTTTTTGTTGTTTTTGTTTCACTTTAGATTTTACAAGTTCTGAAACTTACCAAGAAAGGAAGAAAAGCTAGATGACGTTTTTTAGTTCGAAGACGAATCAATTGACAAAAATAATCACATTTACTAAGCAATTTATTTTAGCTAGAATTGTGGGAACTGTACCCCTAAAGGTTAAATGTGACAGAGTTGGAAAAAAAGCAACAACGAGTTAAAAATTAGAGCGGATATTTTTCTCTTTTCGGCGGAAGAATAAAGACTCAAACTCCTGCTCGAGGTTTAACAGTAGAAGAAGAAAATGTTTATTTACATGCACAAAAAAAAAAGGAACAAATATGAGAGAAAAGAAAAGGAGAAGAAAATCCCTTTAACTTAAAGGAAGAAAAATTGTTCATATAAAGGCTTGCTGAAAATATTTCTTTGAGCGCCTAAAAGTTCTATAAGCAAGTAAATTGTTCTTAAGGGGTTAACACTTACATAAGATTGCTTCAGAGATTTTGTTGAGCGGGGAAACAATCGGAAGATCCGTAGTTTGTAGTTGAGTGAGTTCGTGGGCCGACGATAGGAATTTCATGGTCCTATGGGGCAGATCTCGAGTAGTTTTAGTAGAGGGCCGACGTTCTGTCTTTAGAGACCAACATATAGATTTCTTCCTTGGGTTCCGAAGATTACTGGTGTTACTGCTGCCGATCTGATGTTATCACAGCGGATATCAAATATTAACTGCCAAAGAGTGACATAATCTTGATATTTATCGAGAGTAGAAGACTCAGAAACATCGGGAACTTTCCCTCCAAAATTGCTTATACGCTTTCCCTGAAATCTCATTTGTCAGAATTTTTTTTTTTTTTAATCTCTGATAAGAATCAAGGCTTTTGAAAGCAGTGAATGTCGGAGCAAAGATCAGAAAATATGCTAGAACGTGAACTTGTAAAATATTGTAGTATTTATTCTCAATTATAATTTTTAATAAAATTAGTGCTGACGCGTTTTGAAATCCTCACAGTATTTAGTATTGTCGGAGTTATTGCTAACATTTTTGTCGAGATTTACAAACTCTACTTTTTCGTTCAATTTCGCAAACCAATCGATGAAATTTGAATAAACTGATTTATTTGGAAAAATACTTTGACAAAAACCCTACTTCAGACTCTAACAATTTCTTTAATTTAATTTTATAGGATTTCATGGTAAACAATATTTAAATAATTTCTTTTTCCCCCTTTTTAACAGCGAAGAATAAATTCTTAGTATTTCTTACCCCTGAGCAAGCAACATACGTAATGCGTAAATATTTCTTTCTGGAGCCAAATTTCAACATTTTGAAGTGTTTGGCCTTGAGATTTGTTTATAGTTCTCGCAAACAAAAGTAACGGGAAATTGGATTCTTGCATATATAAAAACTTAAGGCCGCAATTGTTTCAATTGAAGCAATAAATAACTATGTAAAAACTTAGAGAAAGATATGCAAAAACAATATTGCATTTTTATTAAATAAGTATTTGTTATTTTAATCATTAAATTGTTTTTAAAATAGTGGGAGTATTTTAAATGTTAGATAATAAAACTTTTAATTTTTCCAAAAAAAAAATAAAAAATAATAATGAAAATTTATTCTACTAAGCTACGCATCCTAGTAAAACCAACTGTACTTTGTACCACCTTACCTGTTTATGCTTGTCCCCAAAATTTGGTTTCAATCGGTTATGGCTATTTTAGAGGATGTGACGGACGGACGGACGGGTGTAACAGAATTTTATATGTAGACTGATTCAAAGCAATTTGTTAATTTTTCTTTTTAATTTTGTTAAAAATAAATTCTCGACACATTATAGTCTTCTTTTTCTTTCTTTCCTTTTTTTTTTCTCTCGGGAATTTAAATTACATCACTGGTTAGTTTATTTTACTCAGTAGTTAAGACAGCAAGTATCAAGAGTAACAAGCAGCAACACACGAGAAAGTTTTAAAAAGAACAAAAAAAAAACAAAAGAAAGACTATATTTTATTTAAGAAAACATTTTATGTATTTTGTTGACTAGGAATTTAAACGATGTTGGCCGCAAATATTGGGAAGAGCCTTATAATTTTTTCAGTGGTGCCAAACATCCTGATGGCTTAACTCCGCCTCTTGGTATTCTGGTTTAATTATTGGCTACAATTATGATACCACGAAATTATGTTTAGCGGTTGCAGTAATTCTACATGGTCACATATTCATAATTTCCCCTACTTCGTCTTGCTCTTGAATGTGAGTATCTGAATAGACTCGTAACAACTGTTCTTGCCTTATAAGCTTAACTCAATATGTTGCAATGTCTTCTGGAAATTAAGAAGATTGCGTTACATCATTCTTCCAAGAGCGGGGAGTGTGCCTGCACAATAAACATCTTCTATGTGCCGTGTCCTCTCAGGACTTTGGCGATCATGACTCTCCACAATTTCCAGTCTTTTGTAGATCTTAGTAAATTTTGTCTTTGTTATCTCTGCTAAAACTTATTCCGCCATCCAATTACTCAAGAATCTCGTTATGTTGGTTATGCGGTGCTTTCTTCTGTCCCTCTTGACTTCAGTCTGTCCTTGTGAGTATCACATTTTCCAGGCCCTCTTTCCTCACCATGTGCATTAGAAATTTAAAATTTCTTTTCCTGATATTCTTTCTGTTAATTCACCCCAAATAATATAAAGTTACTTATCATAAATATTAATTGACCCCAAGAAATTATAAATTTTAAATCAAAGTTTGTTTATTTTTTTTTATTAAATTTTTGGCACTATTTTGAAATTATAAATTTTAAGTCAAAATATGTTTTTAGCCTCGTACTACTCGAATCCTCAGAAAGAAAAATTACCAAAAATCAGGGACTTATTCACATTTCGTAAGTACGGGAGATATTCGTGGTACTTACAAGGAATTTTTTACAATTCAAAAAAAAAAACGTATGCCGTAAGCACACACTCCCTTGCTTAGAAATAATACAACGACTCGCCCACATTTGGGGCAATCGCAAAGGTCATCCCAACCGGAGTGCAATGGAATAGCCTCGCTCTGAGAGAATTTGGTATGAATTTTAGTAAATACTAGCAGTAGAGCCCGGCATTGCCAGGGGATGTAACAGCAAAAAGAGATAGATCAAGTATCGACTATCATAAAGACTGAAAAATAAAATTGACAAAGATTATTGTTTAAGGTTGACGGACACGCATGTCTTAATTAGTTTTTTTTTTTGTTGTTGTTGTTGTTTTGTTTTGTTTTTTTACGAATTGGTCAAACCCAAACTCGTTACTTATTTTAATACTTATATTAATAACGTTGTTTTCAATCGTTATGAATGAGTCTACCGATTGAATAGAATTTTATTATAAACAATTGTCTTGTAAATGGAATTTTTAAAGCATTCTGAATGTAAAAATAAAGAAAAAAATGTGCAAGACAATAAGAAACACTACCTGCCAAAAAAAAAGTGAAGTTTTGTTGAAATTGGTTGAAAAATGTAGGAAATCCGATCCCATATATAAACGAACACACACACACACACAACCTGGGTTTATAACCCGATAGGAGTTGTTCCTCTTTCATTCTGGCGACAGAATCGTGTTTTATCGTGTTTTCAAATTGATTTCATACAAAAACAATTGTGTTTTTCCAATTTTTGGCACTGTCAGAACCACCGCAAGGTAATTTTACGCAGTCCTGTGAAGTTTTGCTGAAATCGGTTGAAAAATGTAGGAAATCTGATCCAATATACAAACGTACAGACACACACACAATCTGCGTTTTATAATAAGTAAAATAAATACTTTTTATTTTAGAGTGAATTATTATTTTGGTGTGAATTAACAGCAAAGCTCCATAAGTACTTTTTGTTTCCATTTTTTTTTTTTAAACTTCGTTGTTGTTCACATGTTCAGCCCATAGTATTCTCAGCATCCTTATGTAGAACCATGTTTCTGTTGCTTAAAGTCTCTTAATCTGTGAGGAGATTGTCCAATATTAACTGCCATATAAGAGAACTGATGTTACATATTAGTTCACTAATCTTTATTTCTAACAATTTTTTTTGTTTCTTTGCTTAGCTTTTGAAAGGCATCTTTCGCTATTCCAATATGCCTTCAGTGTTTGGTGCCACACTTTCTGTCCTCTGTTAGAACACTTTAACTAGCGTTTGAAATCCTAGCCTTTTATCTCGACTTGAGAGTTCACAGGATATATATAAATAAAAAGGGGGATAATACGAGGATTTATTCAACTTGAGCAAGATAATTTTAAAAGAATTAGAAGTCCTACCAGGATTCATTATTGGCGGCAACAATCTTAACAATATAAGATATGCAGATGACACTGTGTTGATAGTAGACACGAAAAGGAAACTACAAAAGTTCCTACAGAAGGTAGTGAAAGAAAGCGAGAAGAAAGGACGAAGTATGAACTAAAAAAAGACAGAATGCATGGTCATCAGCAAAAGGGTGAGCCTAAAAAGGCAAATTATAAATCGGGGACAGTAAATTCAAACAAGTACAGAAATTTAAATATCTGGGAAGTGTTCTAACAGATACTGAGATCCGAAGACGTATTGTGATGGCCAAAGATGCATTCCAAAGCTAAGCAGAGTATTAAGAGACAGGAAAATTTTCATTAGAAACAAAGAGTACTGAACTGTTATGTGATATCGGTCCTCCTGTATGGCAGTGAATGCTGGACAATCTCATCAAAGATGAAAAAGAAATTTGAAGCAACAGAAATGTGGTTCTACAGAAAGATGCTGAGGATACTATGAACTCAACATGTGAGCAACAACAAGGTTTTGCAGAGAATGGAAACAAAAATGAAACGTACCATCAGCAAGAGACAACTGAAATTTCTGGGGCATTGTAAGTGATCTGGGATTGCAAAAGAAATGTTGGTCGCAGATTATTTCCACGTCACAAAAAAATCACTAAGTTCAGACTCGAACATCGGGGGACAGAAAGAAAATGCCGAAAACTTGATTTGCAATCACTATTTCATAAATTCCAATGCACCCCACCAGTCAGAAAAATAACTCACTCTCCAACAGATGTGGCAGCCAAAATAGCCGACTTTTTCTTTTTCCCCCACATTTTCTGTCGTAGAATACACACAACACGCTGTCGCTTGGTTTGACGAGGTAAGTCACCGTTTTCTTCACTATAGGCATGTAATGAGGAAGGAGGGCTTAGGAAACCTGATACTCACATGACAGAGGGAAAAAGGGACAGAGGAATGTATCACATAACACACTTGATGTAAATGTATGGTAGAGCAGAGTTTGCAAGAAATAATAAAAAGACAAAACTTATTAAGAGTTACAAGGGTCATGAAGATGTGGAGGGCCATGATCGCCTATGTCCTGGTTACATGCTAGTGTCACCTGTTTTTCCTTCTTACCCAGACATATAATCAAAATGTTTCTGGGTATGTTTTAATGGTCATACATTTGTATGTTGGGGTGGGGAGCTAGAGTCATAAAACAACAATTTGATAACTGTTATAAGAGAAGGGCTTTTACTCTGTTCGTCAGACACTGCGTGTGTCATTTTGCGTGCGCCAATGTAATGTCTTTGTGTATTGTCTTGTGTTGTGTGTGAGTGATTCATAATCCGTTTGTGCTATTTAATGTACACACAAGTACACGCATGCAAACACACATACACACACATTTTGAGTGAGTTTGAAATTAGACATTCCTTTCCCACTCAGTCTGAACAACACCTATCCTTTGCTGAGCAGTAAAACCATAAAGTTAGAGACAAAAAATTAATTTATCAAATCCTAAAAAAATTAGTATCTGTCTATATTTGTGAGATAAGGTTTTGTAACTATTTACACTATTTACATTGTTTGGACTGTGTCCTCATCTTTGTTGTCATATTCACAATGTTTTGGCTTCTTCAAGTGATTGGAATCTCAAACTGAACTCTTTATTTTATCAGACAGGATATATTGTTCTGGTTCCACATGCCATACCTCTTCCGGATATCTCCGTTTCAGTTATTTCCTGGGTATTGAACTCACAACCCTTTGGGTCAAGTCAATGGATTACTTCAACCAACGCTTTTATTCAAAGCGTCCGAAACATCGTGAATATGACAACAAAGATGAGGACAACAGGCTGAAAAATGTAAATAGTGTAAGCAAAACAATTAAACTTTGTTGAATTTTTCAGAAATTGTTCATTAATAAACAGGATTATTATATTTTTTTACAAACATTTTTAGGGCTGTCAAATAAAAATATGCTTAAATACTTAAAATATACTTTCATACGTATATACATGCATAATTTGAATTGAATTGAAATTAACATCTATGCTGTGAGGGCTAATTTTCCATTCTATCTGACAACAACCCCTGGATAACAGGAAAAGAGCATAAACCAAAATGTGTAACCATTTCAAATTATTTTTAAGACACCTGAGATTAAGATGAATATATTTACTAATAAATGATGTATTTTTAACAGACAATTTACACTAACATGCAAAATTTGTGGGCCACCTTGATAATAATGGTTGACAATACTTCATCTAATAAAAAATGAAGATGTAAGTAAATACTAGTCAAAAATTAAAAATGGCTGACAATACTTCATTTAATAAAAAATGAAGATGAAAGTAAATACTAGTCAAAATTTAAAAATGGTTGGCAATAAAAATGCAAATTAAATTAAAAGATTTGATAATTAAATTAAAAGACAACCTTGCAGAATTCAATCAGAAACTACAATCTGTGAAGAATTCATCCAGAAAATACATTCCTTGAAGAAAATTATAAATTTTACTAATAGTAGAATATTAAGTGTAGATGACAGGATAATTGTGGTTGATATGATAAGTTTAGTTAGGATACTACTTGTCAGTGTTTTCCTCAAATAAGAGCATAAATCTAAATAAACAATTATGTATAATTAATAGCATATTGCCTGAACAAAGTAAATAGAAAAAATACAAAAGTTATGAATAAAGGTGTGTATGTAAAGATGTCCTTATAGCATGTATGTATGAATGAAATTCTTTTTTAAAGATTGTGTAGTTTGGTAGAATTATGTGTAGTCAAGTAAGCTTGTTGGGGGGTTATTTTATAATGACTCACTACCTCAAGGAGTGACCAAACAAGAATGAATAAGTTACTAAAAATGGAAAATGAAAAGTAGGGTGGCAAATACTTTTACCATTTTTTATTACATGCAACAAAGCAAAACAACATTACATTATGGTATAAACATAAACATGGTCCTTACAATAGACAAGGTTTACATTTGTTAAACTTACTACCTTTGAGCTAAGGTGAGGTGGGGTCGTCAACTACCAGTATCTTCATTCCACATGCTATAAGTCAAGAGGTCAGTCGCAGCGCATGTACGACCTCTTCCCAGGATCAGACTGACTCTAATTGTGTCAAGGGTCCCAATTATTTCAATTGCCTTTACTGTTTCAAGGGCATTAACTCACCTCGCCTTATCTGCTTACTAGATGGAGAGTTCTATCTAAAATCCTACATGGTATTGGAGGCTATTTACTGTTCAGTGTTGTGGTCAATGCAACATGTGTTTTGCTAGTGGCCAAAATTTCCCCAGATGGAAATGAGACACGTTTTGTCTCTGTGGAAAAGGATTACTAATTGCTCAAATCTCACCATGTTTTTTCAAGAAAGAGACTTTTTTGTGTCTTTTTGATAATATGAGATGATTCCCAGCCAATTCTACACTGTTTGCTTGTTTTTACAGTAAGGTTCACCCTTTACAAGTCCTGGGATCAACTTGAAGTAGAGGATTACATTAACAGGCAATTTCTGTGGATAAGAGTGGAAGATAACAGTTAACCCTAGCCTTGAACACTTTAAGATTGTATTGATCAGGAGAAACATCCTCTTGGGAGTTGGTTCCACAGAGCAGTGGTTCGCATGAAGAAGCTGTCAGAGTGGAATTTACACTGTCTGAGCACTTTCCATAGAAGTAGTGATAAAACAGCAAGAGGCTTGCCACATCCCACCTGTGGGTGAGAGGCTTAAGTGTAGAGAATAATTCATCACCCACAAGGACTCGGAGAAGCTTTTGGACTCTATCAAGGCTGAAGATTGAAGTCTGGTTAACTCTCACCCTAATATGACAACAGTACCCCATTTTTGACCTAACCTAGCTCTTGTAAAGTTAGAACATAGCAGGAGGAGTCAGGTACTTACTGGAGCAGTACAGGTTAGTTGACCATTTTACCTGCATCCTTAGCAATGGATTGTATGTACAAGTTCCCCTTAAGGTCAGGTGTAAGTTTGAGGGCCAGAACCATACCAGGCCAGAACCATACCAAGCCTTGTTAGTTAAACTGCATAAACGAAATTGCTCAGAAGGCATCGATGGTTATGCTAGCATGGAATCACAAGTCATTATGACTGAGGGTTTGGAGCATACCATGCTAGGTTATGTGCTCTCCCCCAGAAACTGTAACTATGGTCTGTTCAGGTTGCCTCTGTAGGTGTTGAATAGATACAATCGTGCCTTAAGTAGTGACCTTAGTAGACACCATAATCCCCCAAGATTGATGGATTTTATAGTTGTGACTGTCTTTGGTCATTAATATTGGGCTTCAGCTGGTGGGTGACTTCGCCTAGTACCTGGCTGAAATGGGTGAGGGACAGGCAGTAATTCGACTGAATTCTTTATTTCGGTGTCAACTTGATGTTGGAGTGGCCCCAAAACAAACTGCTGAAGTTGTTGAATTTTTATTTATTTCCCTCAGCAGTAGATGCACAGATCTGGCCTAAGATTAAACCAGTTTGTGCCATTTGAGGTTAACACTTCCACTTTTGTTGAACGTTGGGATTTCCGACACGCTGAGACAATCCTGATAATGAAGAAGTAACAAAATTCTGCTACATGTTCAAACAGCAACTAGGCCAGGAATTTAACTTTCAATATATACTTGAAAAAAAGATAAGATAAAAAATATACCATAAGTAGCAACTAAAAAAAACCATCACTTTATCTCTTTTAGATATCAAATGTTATCAGAAAGGAGCTTAGTCATTCTCTCAGCTATGGCATGTCTGTATTTATCTAGGTATTGGTGCGTGATTGTAATCAAAGTTCAACAAAGAACAAACTCATGCATAGCCTAACAAAAAGGACAATGTTAACAATCAGACATTTTGCCATCGACAAGAAATCATTATTAGTTTTAAAAACTAAGTTTTATTGAAGAGTAACTTTTAGTTCTGTTTAGAAATCCTTCTTTCCCTTTCTTTTGTAACAGCCTAATAATGACTTTTAGTTTGTAAGGAGGTATGGTGGAGTAATGGATGACAGCTCAGACTGAGGAATTGGAGAGCAGAGTTCAAATTCCAGTCAAATTCATTACATACCTTGGGAAAAGGTATGAGCTCTCTTCTTCTTCCCCAGCTATGGGTAAATAGCAGGACAGACCAGGTTCTATAGACTTGGATGGCAACTGGTCTACCACAGAAAGAAATGGCAACCTACTGCACAAAAAAATCTTTGTCGGTCATGTATCAAAAGATATATGATCGCCTAAGTGTGTATCACACATGACACATAACTGACTGAGTTTGTGAATCATCTAAGATCTTGCCAGAACATACCTAGCACTCAATATTACACCAGACCATCAAAGAAGTCATATGCATCAGCAACAGCTAGCATAGAACGTTCTTCCATGATTGCAGACATGTTGAGGGATATGTGAGCTTTTGATAATGTTACTGTAATATTGCACAAACTGACTGCTCATCTCAACATCATTACAATATTAATGTTGGGAAATGGTGCAAAGTGCTGTAACTGAAAAATTCTGAACTAGTTAAATAACATCGAAGACTATTTCTTTGCTTAACAATATGCATAGAAGGTATAAAATTTCTTTTCACATTTTTTATAATTGGGAATCACTAATTTAGATAATAAAGTGGCTTGCTTTTGAGCCTATTAAATTGGTATAAATTGCTTGTTTCTGTGGGAAAATGAAATAAAATTTATAATTAAAGTAATAATAAAGAATTAAAAAAACAAGAAAAAATATACATTTTCCCATGAATCAGAAAAGATTTTAGTCATCTTTACGTATTTGTATGACTCCTCTTCTGAAAAGGAGAGAATCTCTCGCTCTTTTTTCTTTCCACTTTCCAATGGATAGTGTTCAAATGTGGTTTGCAGAACTTCCACCAATAAAGTACAACCTTTACTTTGGTCATTTCAACTCAGTGCAAAGCTGACTAGCTCAACAATTATAACTATTCTTATCCATACTTACCCTAACTTACTTCTGGACTGGAAAATTAAATGTGTATATATATATATACTGACACAGCTGAAGACGCAAAAGGGCTAGTTTCAAAAATGTTTTTTTTTTTGCTTTTAGTACTTTTTACTAGTTTTATTGTCAATCATCAACTATAATAATCAACATGGCCGCTGCTTACTAACTCGAACCTCTAGACCGCATGCCTATTGGGGAGTGCTAATTTCAGTAAAATTTAGTCATGAAAATATATTGGAGGTTATTACCAAAAGAATAACATTTTCTCAGATATTCTTTAAATAAAAAACTATTTATTGTAAAAGTAAATACTTAATGAATATGTACTGAAATTTTCATTTAAATTGGTATGATTCCCTGATTTAAAAAAAAAAAAAAAAAAAAAAAAAAAATCGCTGCCATTCCCCCCAATTTTCCTTCAAGAGTTTGTGACTCCCAGATTAGGATTTTTTTGAAATTTACATAGAGAGTGGGGTGCCCCATATCAAAATTTCAGGGAGTGGGGGGAGGTGAGTCCCTATTGCTGACCCTGACTTACATTCAGATAAATGTCAGTATTTATGTTGCTCTTATCACAATGTTTCAGCCGTTGTTCTCTCCAGCCTTCTTCAGGTATTTCTTGATCTTGTTAACCTTCAGGTAATTTTGAACTGAAGCTTTTATTTAATTTCCAGAAGTATAGATTGTTCTCTTTCCACTGTCCATGCCTCTGGCTAACCCACCTTGTTCTCATTTAGTAGGCTTCTGGCCATATCACACTCAAACAGCAGGTCTCGACCAATCACCGAAGTTAACCAACATTGAGCATGGTCAGTGCCTAGATGGGTGACCACTTGGAAATACCAGGTCCTGTACACTTGGATGTGCAGATGATGTAATGAATAATGGCTCGAAATGAGCAATCGGAGATTTGAGTTCTAATTCCAATTGGGTTCATTATATTCCCTTATGCACAAATACCATTGGGAAAGCTATGATTCCACTTCTCCCCAGTTATAGGTTAAATAGTAGGACTTGTATCAGAAAATCATTATTATCTCAAAAACTTGTTACAATCCACAGACAGACTGATTTGCTGTATCTCAGCTATCTTTACTAATGTTCACTGAATACAAGGCCCAAGGGACACTCAAGGTAGAGGGTTACTGAATGGAGTTGTCATAGCATAAGAAAGGGTAAGATAAAAGGAAAGACAGACAGCTAATTCTAGATTTGAAAAGGTTAAAATTTAATTAGGAATAAAATTTCAGAGTTCAGATGGAGATGTTAGGAGTATAGAGCTGGAAGTAGACTTTAAAAGGAACTGGAAATGCAATTGTAAATGGAGAACAAGGGACAAAGCACTCCTGTTCAAAAGACCAGGGAGGAGTGTAAACTGGATGATAGGGGGAACACATCTACTCCTATTTGCTAGCTTTAAATAACCTTTAAAATGTTGATATGCCATAAAAATCATATAAATCAATCAATATTATTTAGTACTACTAGATATTATTCACTTTGTTTCTACTGACTTTAAGTGTGTACTACCCAGCCCAAGAACTGAACTATTGGGCTATTATTCCATGGGTGGTACAGGCTTAGACTATTGACTTGTGGGGTGTACTATCCTAGGCCCAGTAATGGGCACTTAGACTCGGTCTAAACAGGGTGAGCAATAACTGAGTAATACTAAATAAGATTTGATTTGTTTGTTTAATGGCACATCAATTCCTTATGGGTCATTTGATGCTGAAATGTAATTTTCTTTGGAGCTTTGAAGTAATAAAAATATGATGTATTTTATTTTGCTTTCACAATTGAATACATGGTAGAGGATACTCAGCTTTTGTGCATATGTATGTTTGTGTGGATATAATTATTAGAGGCAGTGATGTATGTGTTTTATGTTGTAGTTTTGTTGACGTTATAGTTTGGAATAAAGTTTCATTCATTTATGGAATTGTAGGATATTATATGGATTCATGTCATGAAAGAGTTTTTTCATGTTGGTTGTTTGGTTTGTTGACTTTGTCTAGCAGCATATCAATGCCTGAAAAAAAAAATTAATAATAATGGTGAGAGAAGATAGAATGTCACCTCTCTTATACTGAATATTGAATAAGGTGCAAACAGGAACAAACATCATTCGAAACACTGATGTGAAATTTGAAAGAGACAAACATTTATTAAATTAGAAAAAGATAAAAGTAATATAACAAAATACAAGTTTTACAAATAAGTTTGCACAAAAATTTCCTTTTGTGCACCTTATAAAAGGTAAGTTAACAAATTCAAAAATAAAAAATTCACAAAAAGGATAGAAATTATTATATAGAAATAATTGAAAAATCTCGAGATAGTACAATACAAATTCCTTTATAAAAAATAAAGGAACTTTTAATAATTGAAAGATCTTTAGAAAAGGTATTAGGTTGGTGCAAAAATAATGACGTAATAATGTCGTTTTTTGACGTTAAAAAATAGGTCAAAAAACGACATTATTACGTCATTATTTTTGCACCAACCTAATACAATGCAATTCATTTAAAAACACAGGTTCAAAATACATATTCTTTGAAAAAGCTGCACTTACTTAATAGAAAGACAAAACTGAGAAGGCTTTAGCAGGGTTCACCAGAGTCACTGGGAGTTTAAGAATTTTTTATTTTTTTCTGTTCGATTCACACTGTTGGTTTCACTTTGGGTCAGCTTCTTTTTCTGATTCTGTCTTCATTTGCGTCTTACTTTTTCCCTAAGAAACAGCTCAGCTCATCTACTGCTGATAGCCAAAATAGCTTTTCCTTCTGTAACTTCCTGGCACATTTTTTTCTTGCACTTTCTTAAAATTTTTTATACTTTCTATAATATATACTTTCAAAGCTTTTGTAACCTTCTAAAATTTTCTGCTAATTCATTTTGTTATATAATCCACAAATTTAGATGTGGATCAACTTTTAAATTTTTGTTGATGAAAGCCACTGATTGGTCAAAAAAAAAATATATATATATATAAAAACACAAACCGGCAACCAAATTATTTTAGGCGGTTCTTTTTCGAGTCGTTTTATTTTTAGAAAGTTTAAAATGTTTCACATTAGTTCATTTTTATTAACCGTCTGGATTTCTCTTAATCATTTTTTAAAACACTTCTCTTAAAACTTAAAAACAAACAAATGTAGGAAAACAGACCTAGACTTAATAATATTTTATTTATTTGTATGCACCCTTTTTTTTATTAATCATTTTTATTTAATTCACATTTTTTAAATTTATCTCTCCCCTCCAGGGAAAGAACAATAAACTTTAGTGTATATCGTACCTTTTTTTAGCCTTATTGTTTTAAATTTACTTTCATAGTTTTTTTTGTTTTTTTTTTTTTAAATCAGTTGTGTTGTCGTTAAAGTAAAGAAAAAAGTCTTACACTGAAATGGAAAAACAAACATTTTCAAAACAATATAATTTGATTATAGTTTTATTTTCTCTTTTTGCCATTGTTGGGAAATTTATTGACTGTTCGCCAACGAAAAACGAAGGCTCAGCTAAAAAAAAAAAAACCTTAGGGACTTTAATTTAGAGATTCAAACATTCTATAATTTTTTTAATTATTTATTTGTTAAAACATCATTTAAAAATATCGATCTTTGCACTTAAAAAAAACAATTAATGTATCCGATCGTAAGTGAAGTGATTGAAGTAGTTTTTTTAGCTAGCAAATTTATTTTCCATGCTTTGGCGTTTTGTTTTTAAAAAAACTGTAAAATAGTTCTTTGAAATTTGACTTTGGTTTATAATTATAAATCTCATCTTTTTCTTTACAAATCATATTTCAAACAACTAACAAAGAGTTGTCACAAAATATAGTGAGTAAAATTATACAACACGACAGCATATTTTCACTTTTGTATTCGAATGATTGCATCACGAGATTATACTGCTGGCCAAAGATTAATGGAGGACATTTTTTGGTACGACACCGTAGAAGTTATTCTGCACTAAACATTGGGGAAACCCTCCAAACTTTTCCCCTCTTTTATAGCAAGAATGGATACAGTTTTATCTCCTTTCGATTCCGACAATACCTGGAAAATGCTACCCTGGCACCATTTAGTGCCAGAAAATCACGAGTAAGTTAATAACTTTATGATTTTTGCCATTACAAATGGACTACCATTCGTAAAGAAGTTAAAAACGAGACGAGGGCGTTTTTTTTTTTTTTTTGGTTTACCTTGAACTTAATTTATTATTTATATATTAATCTGGATTTTGAATGCCATCTCATTGAATACATTTTAAAATATACACCTTGAAATATATTATTTCTGTTTAAGCTTATGAAGGGATATTTTGCCATTTTTAAAAGTTAATGTGGGTGTACAAAAAAAAGTGAATACAGCATTTTTAAGAATTTCATATTTGCTTTTTTTAGGGTTCAATAGTTTCAGAGGGTTTTTGTTTTTTTAGGGGTAATCTAAAAAAAAATTAAAATGATTTAAAGTATTACTTTTTATTGACACGCTTTTAAAAGACCCTTGTGACTTAAAGAAAGGCAATCAGAACGTGTGTGTGTGTGTGTGTGTTTTACTTTGAAAGTTAGCTAATGCTTTTTTCTAGCTTTTTGTAGATTATTCGTTACTCGACTTTTATGAATTATTCAATCGATTTCGCAATGTTACCGCGACTCTTCTTTTTATATACGAATGAAATCGCTTAAAACCCAATCTTTTGAGTTTTGATTACTTCTTTTTACAATGAAAATTGAACACTAAAATATTGTCTTTGTAAACGAAAGTACCGTAGTTAATTTTTAAATTAGATTTCAAATTTAAAACTAACAAAGAAGAATGTTGCTTTGTGTTTAAATTTATTTTTAGATCCATTTAACGAAATCGCTTTCATTTCTAATATAGTTCAAAATCGTCTAACAAAATTATTTATTTTATATTTAATTAAATAAATCGCATGTCAAAAGGGAATTTACGTCTTTGCTCTTTAATTGTGAACTTTATTTTACGAATAGGTATTCTCCTGACAAAAAGTAATAATTTCTGCATAAATGTACATTCTACAATATTGTCGTATACTATGAACCAGACTGGATAAAAAGTTACTAGTTACTAATTCTAATTACGTTAGTAATTAATTATATAGTGACTTCACTATCATTTCAGGGTCTCCCCACACCGACTTTGGTGCGTGCCTTGAGACAGGTTCGTTCAAGTAAAGAAAAAAAAAAAAAAAAACTGATTCACACAAAGTTTATGACTTACAAAAAAGAAAAAGTAAAAAAAAAACGAACACGAGATCTTTTTTGTTTGTTTGTTAATATTTCCTGATTAAATATCTGGAGAACGATTTTTTTTTTTTTTCCTAAAAGTTAAATTTGTATTCTTCAGTAATTTAATTTGTCTGTTCCTCAATGACTTCACAAAATGTCACCAAGTCGCAGTTTTTGATTGCTTCATGCATAAACTTAAACTATTTTTAGAAAATAAGAAAAAGAAAAATATTGTTTTTTAGTTTTTTCATTATGTTCTACAAATGAAGTTTTTACCCCAACAACGTCAATAATTAATTATAAGTTATCATATATTCGTTACCTTTTTTTTAATACCAAACTATGGAAAGCTGCATTTAAGAAGGAAAAACATCCCAAAATCTGTCAATTTTGTATTTTTCTCATAAAGAATCTTGTAAGAATTTCAAGGAAATTCATTGATTATTTGTTTCATTTCGAAACTTCCTTTTTATGAGCCTAGTAACACTGCTTTCTCTCCAATGGCCACAGACAATGGAGGAGGCTTATGGTCATATCACGTTGAAACACCTGTTCTCGTACGATCACCGAAGTTAAGCAACGTCGAACATGGTTACTATTATTATTCTGGATGGGTAATCGCTTGTGAATACCAGGTGTTAAGTTTTTTGCATCTATCGGTGTAATGGCTCGGATTTGAAAATTGGAGGGCAGTTACCATTCCAGCCTGGTTTATTCATATGCTCGGGAAAGGTATGATGAATCAACCTCTTCTCCCTCTCCAACTATGGGTTAATAATTACTAGCACTTGTATCAGTAAATTATCCCCCACCTCGAAATTTTATTTTCTGGCCTTAAATAACCTGCTAAAAACAAATCGACCACTCAGAGGCAGGGTTTCTAATACAGAGATTTTTTCAAAGCAGAAAGGACTTTCTCCACATATTTTTAATGATCTCCATAATCTAAAATAAAGTAATATATATTTAATTTGTATCAGAAAATTTATCAAGAGTCAAAATTTTATAGTGTATTCCTAGCCAAGTTACTCCAACCACTTTATAAACGTAATTTACAAGCCTAATTAAATTTCTTACTATTTTGTTCAGTATTATTAAGTAACCCACAGAGGTTGAACACATAACTAAAAGTAAAACAACCAAACCATGCCACAAGGAAAACGTGAGAAAACTATTGGAAAATACTAAAACCATCAACATACTGTCCTACCATTTATACCAAAACATATATAACGCCTATGATATGTCATCTACAAAGTATACATCTATAAAAAATACATTTATCCCAGAAAGTATAAAATTATGTACAAAATATATATAGTTGAATTTGTAAATGAAAGTCTGACATGTTACATAAAATATTGAGATACAGAACAATATCACGGACAAGAGACAAAACCAAGAAATTTAATATCTCAAATTATTAAAAATGTTAAAAAACTTTATTTTTATTTTGTATATAAAAAAAATTGCATAGTGATCCTCTGTTGATGTGTTTCTGAACAAAGACCAGCCATAAAAGCCACTTCTAAAATTGTGATAATAGTAATAATGTACATTAAGTAATTCTTTTTCTTTTATGTGGCATGTCCATTCAGGACATAGGCTATCATGGCCCTCCACATCTTCCTGTCCCTTGTAGCTCTTAATAAGTTTTGTCTTTTTGTTATTTCTTCCAAACCCTCCTCCCTCAGCTATTTACTCAAGCTCTTCAAGTATGTTACACATTGCTTTCTTCTGTCCCTTTTTCCCTCATTCTACCCTGTGAGTATCAGGCTTTCCAAGCCCTCTTTCCTCATTACATGCCCCAGGAATTTCAATAAAAACTAAAACCTTTCAGAGGTGTGGAGATAGACAAGGTGTGCTTGAGATTTCTTGTTAACATTACTGATGTCACAAGTCATATAATTCATTAGAGCCATAGGGGAAGTGCATGTCCTGTAGCAGTGGGTGTGTCTATAGCCCATCCCCCTTCAGGTTGGTTGTCACCTCAAGATAAGAGAGAACCCAATCAGTCCTGCTGTTTAGCCCATAGCTGAGTAGGACAAAGAAAAGCTTGTTTGTGCACAAGTGAAAGTAATGAACTCTGCCAAACTTCATATTGTGACTATTATTAGGATATAATACTCAGCTTTGAAAGGTAATTTACTACAATGTAAAACTAAGAAAACCCAAAGTGTCATGCTAACAAACAATAAAGATGAAGACAGTGGTTCAAAAAATATCTGGAACATTTAAGAATTTGTTTACAGAAATTCTAATCTGAAGAATTTTCATTCCTAATTTTTCAACTCTTTGTCTCGATGCCTTTTATCATAACTTTCTGTGTTAAATACACACTGACTGTTAGTCATGTGAATTAGGAATAAAAATAGTGTTTGAAATAAGATTTCAATTTTCATTCCATATCCCTGTTGCTCATCTATTCTATGTACTCTCTCTCTTCAGGAGGTGGGCGATCATGACTCTCCACAACTTCCTATCCCTTTTAGCTCTTAGTATGATTTGTCTTTTGATTATCTTGCCAAATCCCTGATCTGGCATCCATTTGCACAAGCTCATTAAGTAAGTTATTCACTGCTTTCCTCTGTCCCTTCTACCTTCAGTAATCCCTGAGTATCAAACTCTCCACACCTTCTTTCCTCATTTGTCATAGAATTTTCAACTCTTTCTAAGTATAAGCATCCTTTTTGTTTCCATTTTCATTAAAACCACCTCTCGTCTATTACTAGGTAGTAAGAAGCAAGTTGAGAACAGCTTTCTTCTACAAGTGCTGCCAATGAAAAGGACCCTGTAGTGAATACCTCCTGGTATTCACTACATGGTCTGGGTTATCAGGAGAGAATGTGCTCCATTTTAAGGCCTGCCTTGATGGATTTTACTGTACACTAGCCACCCACAGCTCCTCACAGATGTGGTGCCCCACCACTTAATTTGGTTACTTGTTTACTGCCTGTGAACATATCCTGGGGGTGGGGGGTCATTTCTTTTGAGCCAGATCCACTGACTCAACTTATCAATTGCTGCTTGTACATCAGATAAGCTTGTGCTTCATTTTTTGCACACACCTTATGTCCCCACCCCACATGTTTGCATTCTTCCACCAGTTTTTTTGTACCATTCTTCTTTCCAGATTTGAGTGGCATCAATGTGGAATGGCAAGGTCAGCTAAATGAACAACCTTCCTCTTGGCACACCAGATTACCAAATCTGAATGATATTTGAAATAATTTTTGGCAGTTAAGCAGATCTGGAAATATGGAACATAGCAATCTTAGATTTGTTCCCTGTCTTGCGATAAGCTTTCATGAATGGATTAAAATGTGTGAAAGCCAGTCCTTGTGTGTGTGTGTGTGTGTGTGTGTGTGTGTGTGTTTGTTTGTTTATATGTATGTATATATATATATATATATATATATATATATATATATATATATATATATCTCATTCACAGACAGTACTGTTTTGCTGTATCACAGCTCCTCAGTGCGACTAGACATCCAGATGCTTCAAGCCAGGATGGAAACCTGACTGATTTGGTACCACTGAGCTATCATAATTCAGTAGAGAGAAACAGCTAATTCTAGCATATTGTTTTTACAAATGGAAACAAATGCAAATCAGACAGAGGGCTCCAATTCATTTTACTGAAGAGTTTTGCATTAGCGCAGGAGGCTGTTGTTTATAGAATCAGCTTATCTCTCAACAGTGCTCAATTGAAATATATTTTCAAGTGCTTATCTCTTTCACTAAAGACAATAGACAGGGTACTGCAAATAAGCTTTTTATTTAATTTTTCTTGTGTTTGAACAAGTATTTTCTTTTCTTGACACAGTGTATAGAAACTTTCCAAACGTTCTGTAATTCCGAGCGCTTTCGACTATACTTTTAGCCATTATCAAGGATGGTCTTATTTTTGCTTTTTAACTGGGTTATGGCTTCTGTATATGTTTCTAGAGTTATAGGGATGTTTTATTTTCCGAACACAGCACAGTGGCCATGTTAATAGTTAATATTATTGAGTGTTGGCTTTTTTGTTTTTATTAAGGCTTCCATTATTTTTAATCTTTTTTTACAGGTGGATGAGTCTATTATGTTTGTATTTTCTACTAGTATGTTTTGAATGGTCTGGTAAATATATATATATATATATATATATATATATATAAGCTGGCCACTCGTATTTGAGTATACCTATCTACTAAGGTGACTATCCATCCCAATTGCAGACACTCGCTCAGGCACATTTGTGTTTGTTCAACACCCACAGAGCCCACCTGTGGTTTATACTGCAACTATGCTGAGCAGTTACAGTTTCTGGGACAGAGCGTGTTATCTAAGGTGAACAACAATTTGAACAAGGCCAGCAATGCTCAAGCCTTCGGCCACAATGATTTGTGGCTTTGTGCAAGCACAGTTATTGATGACCCTCAAGAGTCCCGTCTGCCCAATTTCACTCACAAGGCTTGGGTCAACCCATGATAGGGTTTTCAGGCACTTCCCAAAGGTGTTGCATGCTGGGATCAACCTTGATCCATTCTGATAACATCTGGAAGTCTCCTTTCTGACAAATTGAGTATGGTAAGCTTCGAACCTGGTTCTCATGGTCAGGAAGCAAACTTTCTAACCACTCTGCCATGTGCCCATATATATATATATATATATATATATATATATATATATATATATACATATATATGTGTGTGTGAGAGAGAAAGGAAAGACCAAAGGATTCTTTTGATTATTAAATTATATTTTTTTTAATCTTTTTTATAACATTCCAAATTTTTGTTAAAAAAATTTTTCTTGCATCAACATAGGGCCATAAATTATAGAAAATTTTAGTGTTTTTTTAAAAAATCAAAAAATAATTGCCAGATTTTAATGAAACTTTCAGGACTCATTCACAAGGGAATGAAACTATTTTAGAAATGTTTTTTTTTTTTTTTTTTTTTTTTTTTTTATAGAAACTCTTGCTAAATCATTTTTTACGTTAGATTCCCCCTACACATACACACCCATCAACTTATTTAATTTTATGAAATTTTGAGAAATACATTTTTGTACAGCTTAATCTTTATATTAGGTATATGCAGGAATCCTTAATGAATTTAAATCAATTTTTTTTGTAAAACAGGAGCCCCAGTTACAGAAAATCTGCTCTGAATTGTAGAGTAAAAAATGCATTAAAACTAAGACTTTATTTAATTAGAAAAACTTTTAATTGCTTTTCTGAATATAATATCTTATGGACATTATTAAGAAAAAATTTTTTTCAATAAATAATGAAATTTTGTAAAAATTTTCATTTTTTTTTTTTTTTTTTTTTTTTTTTTTTTAAATTAGAATAATTCCTAAAGTTTGACATCTTTTAAAATTCTGTATTAATTTGTACAGGTTAAGTGCAATAATAGTCAAATCCCAAATTTCCTGGAACCAGTTCTATAAAGGCAGGTAATCTTTAGGAACCTTTATTTTATTTTCAATTTTTGAAATGAAACAAATCACGTTATAGTATCAAAAAGAATTAAATCATTTTGGTAATTTAATAAAAAACATTTATTTATTAAGATATTTCTAGATTGAAATTCTGTTCTCATCATATTTCTGTTCAGAAGTCTAATGCTTTTTCACTCTAGTGTCATCAGCTGTGTTATAGTTACTTAGCCACATTCAAACTGAATTGCTACAGTACCAAAGATCCAATGGAAGACATATCAAATTTATGATCAGAAAATTTGTCATGTTTTTAATTTCAAGACGATTTCTTTTGTCAAAATAAACTCTTTCAGCCTCCAAAACTTACAGCAATGGTATTAGCTACCATATATCAGCTATGAATGTAGAAGATTATTTTCAGATAATCCAACAATCATTTCACTAAGTTTTTATAATTTTAAAAATCGGTTTGGGCAAACCAGTCAGGTGTTACCATTGGTTAGGTGACATTGTTATTAAGTAAAAACTATATTTACTAATTATAAATGGAAAAACTTACAACAATTCAGTGACTCCCCAGTATTTTAAAAAAGAATTTTGGATTTTTTTTTTTTTTTCTCTTTGTGTATGTGTGTGTAAAAATGTGCCAGTTTTTGTAAATATTGCTATGCCAGAGCCTGATAAGGGAGATAATTGTACAGAGTTATCGGCTTTGATTGGGGAGTTTTAGCTGGGGGAAGAACTAGAACAATGGCGGACGCATAAACATATGTGCTAAATATGGCTTTATTCACTCCTCTCCTATCAGCTGGTTACATGTCGGTATTACCAAAATTAAAGGTTTGAAATAATAACAATATCTGATCTTCAACTTGATTATTTTGTTATAACAGCAGCTATAACAGACATCCACCCATAACATTATCAGAAAATAACAGCGGTAACTTTAGTAAATTTAACGCTGAAGTACCTAAAATTTGATTAAAAATCAGATTATAGAGAATATTTTCCTAAATTTTTTAAAGTTACTGAGTAGTTAAAAATTATATAAAAAAGACACTCAAGTAATTTTACAGGTATGTTCCTCATAGAAAAAATTAGTTAAGTTTCTGTCAATAGAGTTGTCAACACCTAAAAGTAATATTTTTCAAATTGGTTTAATTAAGCATTAAATTAGCTAATATTCCTCAAATAAAGTTTCAGAAAAGTATATTATATTTTTAAATAATTTTTAATAAAGAGAATTATATTGTGCTGACAGATGGGTAAAAGTAGTGATCTTTTTTTTCTTTTCTAATCATTTTTAAAAAAAGAAAAACCTCCTTCCAATCAATTTAAATTAGTTTTTGAAATACAGCAAAGTATTTTGCTTATTGGAAATATTAAATTTAATCTATTAGCTTGGAATTAAAACTAAAATAAAAGCTTCAAGAAAGATTTATCATTTTTAAAAATTAATTTTAAACCTTACGTATTGTGTTTCTTTGGAGATGTGTGTGTGTGTGTGTTGATTTGATGACCACAACATTAGCAAGACGTCTCACACTGCATTTGTCAGATACAAGTTCTATTGCATAACATTTAAAAACATGTTCATTATTACCTTCAATATACAGGAAAATACTTGTTGAAGACACCAATATACATCATGAAAATAATGAACAAAAACTTCAAATTCTTGAGGCCCTCTATAGCAAAAGCAACCAACACTGAACAAAGTTTATTACAAGTGTAGCAGCAATGTTTTAAAATGCATTTGACCATTTCTATTTTTTTTTTTTTTTTTAAAAAAAAAAAAAAAACACCTTTTAAACTACCAAAAAAATCATAATTCACAAACTATGTTTACACAAAAGGCTTTGCTTAAACTACTGCCAATAAAATTGCAATATATAAAGCACACATTTACGAAAAACGATTCCCAAAAACTACAAACCCACATCATGGCTGCGAATCCTTACACGAGAATATACTTGAGAATATATGGTGGGGGAATGCAGATGCTCGCAGTCACTTTCAGCATGACTATACTGTGTAGCCCTGGTGGATCAGGTTGAATGGGATTAGTCTCTCCTGACAGCATCTCCTAAGAAAGAACTTCGCCACAAGCGGGGAGCACAGATGCCAAATACAAAAACAAAATTATATGACTAACTCTTATAAAAAAATCCAAGAAACATTACAAAAGCGACAAAATATCAGGAAAAAAACAATTTCCAATTTTCATAATCATAGAATCATTAAATGGTAAAATAACAAGTATCAACTTATCTCAGCCTCAAGTAAAACCAAAAAAGACGCAGAAAACCTACTAAAAATCAATCCGATAAATGACATGAATGTAATTTTTCCCCTCTTCTAAGGGTGAAATAAAATGCCCAGGACTGTCACTCTACTCAATGGAAGAAATTAAAAATGACACACCCTAAAAAAAAAAATGAGACTTCAAAAGAACACAAATAAAAAAATGACTCATCAATAAACACAAACATTTTGACATTCAACGAACCTACCCTACCGAAAGAAGTAAAAATAGGATACACAATATCCACGGTAGAGCCATACATCCTTAATTTCCCGTAGATGTCAAAAATTTGGCAAACAAAATGACTCGGTAAATTCTAAAGAGTGTAACAGCTGGAAAAAAGAAAAGCAAATAATAAAATATACACAAAACATTTTGTTCCGAAAAGCTAGAAAATGGGTTGAAACTAACTCACATCACACATCGTACGCAAATACTACTGAAATAACAAATCACGAAAATGACTCACAAGAGAACGACACATTAAGAAACCAATAACTTGCAAATCTAATAAATGAATTAAAAAAATAATAGAACTACTAAAATTTATATCACACATAAACCAAACACCTATAGTCAAAACAAATCTTATCCTGTCAACCTCAAACAAAAAAGAATCTATAAGTGCAAAACAAAGAACCCTGAAAAGCCCAATCCAAAGTAGAAAAATCCTTCAAGAAATAGAACACCCCCTCAAAACATTCACAAAAGAATCAAAAGGTTGATAAAAGAAATAATACAACCCAGTACATCGTAGAAGAACCAAGAGAAATGGACATAGATGAACAAAACTCTATCCCATCTCAAATAAGGGAACAGTCATCATTCAGACAAAGATTGTCAAAAGAACCTAATGAAGAAACAAGTCAAACAGACAAGCAGAAACAAAAGACCCCCAAAGAACAAAACATGATGAGAAACAAAGCATTAACAGACCAGAGAGCATAGAAATCCTGGACATTTCACCCACTAAACATAAACTGAACAAGTAAAAACTCCTAACACCTTAATATATGATGCAAAAAATTATTCAGTGGAATTACTAGCAATGTATCATTGAAAATAAGAATATTACCATCGATAGATTTGACTCTCAACAAAAACCCTCTTTACAAAAATACGTTAATGAAACCCAATCTACAAACTGATTTCTTTCAAAGAATACATATTCTATTCATATGAACCTATCCTAAAAATTTTGTTGGCATTAAATAACCCATTGAGTAAACCAAGCATGCAAAAACACCATACCTACAATGGATAAATTAAAAAATTTTAATTAATTACAACAGAGCGCATTCATGCATGTTTTCAAAAATCACCATCACAACAATCAGAGTTATAAGTTTGTCTTTGCAATTCTCCCCCCCCCCTCGGGATGATGTCAGAGATTTAAAGTACTTGGGTTGACAAAAACTACAGCAGCTTCCTTGATGAATTTTAACATAATATCAAGATGCTAATTAAAGAACTAGAAAGGATTATGACAAAAATAGACATAATGCGTATATTATTCAATGGAACATGCTTAAATGAAGATATAATATGCTTGAATAAATAAGAGTTTTCTATGGGATAAACAACAAACCTGGTATTGAACCCTCCTGTAATTGTAGATATAAAGAAAATTGTCCGGTAGAGGGTAAATGCTGATCTACTAGGGTTATATATCAAGCAACCATTTCCCCCAAAGAAAATATGAAAAATGTTTACATTCGAATTTCTGTGGGAGAATGGAAACAGATTTTATACCCATAGGCACTATTTTACCAACCCTAAATTAAAACATCAGACAGCTCTTTTAAACAAATTTTGGGAATTGAAGGAGAAAGATAGATAGATTGGAAGATTATAAGTTCCGCACATACTTCTAATAGTCTTACAGATAAGTGTAACTTATGTTTAAAAGAAAAAATTAGAATAAAATACAATAGTCAGAGCTAACTATTAAATCAAAGTAATGAATTAGTTTTAAAATGTTGACATAAAAACAAATTCAAATTTCCATAATACAGATTTTACTTTATTAGCTACTATATTTCTCTAACTCTTCAAATGTTGAATGTGTAACTAATTCTAATTTCTATATTTCCATTTTATACCATATTAATTATATCTTATTGTTCCCTGTTCTAAGAACTTTCTTTCCTTTTATCACTTCCACCTCTTTATATATTTTAGGGTCATTTTTAAATATAACTTTGTATTTTTAAGTATAACCTTGTATTTTTAAATTTAACTTGTTCTTAAAGTTAAAATTTTTATTTATTTTTTATTTCTAAATGAATAATTTATTCTATCTTATATTTTTATTTCTAAATATTTTTTATTCTTTAATATAACCTATTGATTTTATATTAAACTTTTTTTTAATATAACTTTACTTAATTTTAATATAAATTATCTAAATATGACTTATTTGTAATTTATTTAAATATATCTTATTTTTAAATATAACTTGTCTTTGGAAGAGTACTTTTAAGTATGATTTTGTATCAAACATAACCTTACCAATATAATTTAAGTTTTTTTGTTTTTGTTTTTTTTTTTTAAACCTTTTTATTCCTCTCTTAGCTTCAAATTAACATTCCATTTTTCATATAACCCCAATTTAATGCCATAAGGTTAATATCTGTGTTTAATTTTATAAAACCTCTTCCCTTTAAGATTAATGCTTACCACCCTCACCTGACCCCTGTCTTGTACCTTTTGTCTGACTGAAACATTGAAATGGATAAATTCTGTATTAGTTTTTCAATGTTTTTTTTTCTTTTTCTTTATAGCTGTCAAAGTTAAATTTCCAATTTCAACATGAGGTTGAATAAGACTGACGAATCTTGTCAGTTGAAATAAGCTTATTCTTCATTTGAGGTAACATGGGATTTTATTGTGTAATAATAAATACATTGAGCTCTTTTTGTGGATCAGTTTTAATATTTTATATTACTAGGATTCACTTGGATCATATACCAATGGATTTATTACTTTTTACTATATAATAAATACGAAAATGTCTGTGTCACACTTTTTCAATTAAAGAGACACGACTCCCTGAATATGGCTCCTGATGTAAGAATTTTTTAAAGATTCAGCCTGAAAACAAACATGTGAGTGAGAATTATAGGTGACCTTGAAGCAGGAAGATTTTCTGCTTTGCTGTTGCAGCTTGGCACTGAACCCATAAAAATGGACCAGAATGAAGATATTTCACTCTCAAACGTTTGTGGAGTTTCAGTCTCAAGTATCCAAGACTTGATTAACCATATTTATTGAAACATTAAACACTATTTCATAGATTCAAACTGGCTTTGTGAGATCACCATATTAGATTCCAAGAATCAAACTGTGGATAGAATCAACTGGAAACTTCTCCAAGAAATTCCAAAAGAAAACATGAAGTACTTTTCCATTGAGAATTTGGTTGAACAAGAAGAGCAGGTAGTGAATTATCCAATAGAGTTCCTGAACTCATTGAATCCTCCTGGAATGCCATCACGCTGGAACTAAAAGAAAATATGCCAGTTATGCTATTGAGAAATCTGGATTCTCCAAAGCTTTGTAATGGAACAAAGTTAATTGTCAAGAAGATGCTTCTATATCTCTTGGAAGTAGAGATGCTTACTGGTCTAGGAAAGAAGGGAAAGAGTTTTAATTCCAAGAATCCCCTTAATTCCTCCAGACTTCAGTTTCCAGTGAAAGTGAGCTATGCAATGTCAATCAATAAGTCCCAAGGGCAATCATTTAAAGTAACTGGACTTCATCTGATGGGATGCTGCTTTTCTCACGGCCAGTTCTATGTTGGCTGTTCAAAGGTTGGGAATGGAAATGAGCTAACTGTATTGACCCCAAATCAAGAGCTGTCTGCAGGGGCTAGCTTAAATGCCACCCAATAGGACAGTTTTTAAGCTAGTAAATAAATAAAAACGGAGCATCTACTCAAATATGGGTATCCATTAAAAATGACATTTAAACAAATAAATGAAATACACACACACACACACACACAACTGACAAGGCTCTGCAATTAAGCATTTTATTTAATTTTTCTTGTGTCCGTACAAGTGTTTTTTTTCCTGGTTGGCTAGGTGTTATATAAGGGTCTCGTTAAAAGTTTTATTTTTTTCCTATTACATGCTACTTTAAAGTTCAAAGGGTATTTAATTTTAAAAAATTCTGAGTTCTGGTCATATTGATTCTTTTTTTTAATTTTATAAATACCATTAAAAACATGTATTTGTATTATCATGTCATACTAAACGGTCCTCTTTCACCACAGTTATTAATATTATCTGAGAATAGCTGTGAAAAACTGCCAGAGCAAGTACATGATATGATACAGTATAAATATATCCAACACCAGCGCTAATAATAATAATTTAAAAAAAAATTGAATGACCTAATTATTGACTTTGTTGTGCAGGTTGTGTAATGTGCCATTTTTGTTTTGAACTTTTTATGAATTTTGTAAGCTTTGTGTTTTGCATTGTTTATGAAATAATATATTGGAGAAGTTTAAAGGTATTTTCCATATATTTCTCTTCATGTAAATATTGATGGCTACAAATTTTAAGTGTGCTTAAGAAGAAACCCCGGGTTGATGATTTTTTTTTTTTTTTTTTTAAGCTAAAAAAAGGGCAAAGCTGATGCAAATCGCTTGAGAGATTAACAGAGACAAGAGGATAAGTTAGGTTGCCAAATTAACAATTTTGGGTTATATCTGGCTTTGTACCTAATTTAGTCGATAAAAATTTACATTTAATTTTTACCATTTTTTTTAAGGTATTGGGTGCATCTACCTGCAACTTTCAGCCTTTTTTTTTTTTTTTTTTTTTTTTTTTCCAGATAAGATCATACAACTATTTTGTTCTTAAGCATTTTAAAATAACAGATTGACATGGTCATTATCAGCCTGTATGATTGATTTGAACAAATAATCTTGTAATTTTTTTGAACAGCCACTGTTTTTTTTTTTGTTTTTTTGTTTTTTTTTTTTTGTTTAAACTTAAATCCGGGTTTTTCAATATTAGTCTGTGTTGTTTTTTAACTTTGAATTTTAATGAAATCTTTTTTTTTTTTTTTTTTTTTTTTTTTTTTTTCTAGACATTACAGTTTCTCATTTGTTTATTACTTAAATCTGTGGTGTGCCAAATGTCAGAAATCTACCAACCAGGAAAAAAAAACATGGAAAAGTGCCCATCAAAACATAATTTCATATTATACGTTCCAGTACAATTTTATGAGTTTGTTCTTTATTTCTTTTTTTTTTTTTGTTGTTGTTGTGGAACAACTTCCAATCAGGACAACCTTGGTTAAATTAAGCCAAATGTTCAAAATAAAATATAAATTTCCCCAGGAACTACATGATTGAAAAATTGTTCTGGTGTTCAATTTTCTTCCCATGAAAGATTTGTGATAGGCACTTTTTACCAAATGTAGTAAAAAAAAATTTACTTTTACCTTCTAGTCATACTGAACAATATATATTAAACAATTGATATTGAAAACACAATTTTCAAACATCTATTTAAAAGGTGATAATCTAAATTTGATATTAAATTTCCTGTACAATCATTTTATTTTTATTGCAACTTAATTTTATTTTTTATTTTCGAATAGTGTACAATGATAGTATCTTGCAAACCAAACAAAAACTGATATAGATAATTTGTTTTAATTTCAATTATCTTAAATACATTTTTCAACTTTTTAGTAGTTGAATTTATTTAAAATAAATATTTAAAATTAATAAACGATTTTAAATATTTATTTTAAATAAATTCAATTAAAATTTTTCGATTCTGACAAATTATAGTGACACATGCTCCATTGCTGAAGCAGTGGATATTTGAAAATGAATTTTGGAAAAGATCCCAAACAAAAAAAAAAAAATGAAAGAAATGGTGAAAAAAAAGTTGCCAACATGGTTCAGCCTTATATTCAAGGAAAATCATAAAACAAGGAGGAAGTTAATATTGCAATGGAATATGCCAGTAAGAAATATCCCATACTTGTTCCTATTATTATGAAGTTACAAGTGGGGTTTCCTCCATTTCCAGGCATTTAAATTTGCAGACTCCATAAGCAAGACAATCTTTTCTATTGAATGGTGGGATTCACATGCAAGTGTGTTGAGCAGTGATATACTTTCTGCAGTTAAGCAACCTCATCTTCTGGCATTGAAAGAATTTTCTCATCCTTATTGTGCATTCCAAACTGAGAAACCATCTTGGTACAGATAAAACAGCAAAACTTGTCTTTCTATTTAAATCTATAAATGCAAACACTGTTCATGTTGAATTTTAAAATTTGTTAATGCTTAAAATTTTATTTTATAATAAAAACAAAATAATTCAGTTGATTAATAAATATTTGATTTACTATGTTTGAAACTTCTTAATTCATAAAATTACATGAAAATCTTATATATAAAGTACAGAGTGTGTGTCCAAGCAACTCCTCCACTCCCACTGATCAGATTTCAATGATTCAGAGCTCATTCAAAAGCCCTAGAAAAGTTAGGCGAAGGGCTCAATTTTCATTGAGCTCAGATTCAGGGTTGCCAAATTATGTGAGGTTAAAAATATATATTAATACATTATACTAGCCATTATTGGTGCTTTCAATGCAACTGAGAGATGATAAGCAGAGTAACTCTTATTTTCTTTTGTATCCAAAATTACAGTCCACATTTTATTATAAACTAGCTTAAAAGCCACCCTGTCATGCAGTATTTAAGGTAGCTCCTGTGGAGGACTCTTGGTTTGGCCATTATCACAATAGCTAGGGAGGAGTAGATGCAATAGGCATACAGAAGAAGAACTTGAAATTCATCGCTGCATTTAAGTATTGAATTAATGTTTAAGCTTACCTTTTAAAAGTTCAATGATAATTTTTCTGCTGGCACTTAAAGACGATTTGATGTACGTAGATCCTTATTTTCTGTACAAACAATTATTTTTATTTCATGGGTGACAGAACAGGGGACAATTTATAAGATAAAATTAATATAGTGTAAAGATGGGGAAATAGAAATTAGAATTACTTATACATTCAACATTTGAAGAGTTAGAGAAACATAATAGCTAATTAAGTAAAACCAATATTATGGAATCTATAAATGCGAAATTGGAACAATTCTCCCACAAATTCTGAGATAAAAAGCCCAGCTCTACTTTATAGTAATTTGTATATCGGAGTTTCAAAATATTTTCTATGTATTTCTCTTCATGTAAATATTGACAGCTACAAATTCTAAATGATAAGAAAGATAATTATTCCAGATTTTATTTTGTTATGGTGTGATTTTATTTTATGTTCATGAGATCATTTTTATTGGTGGCTTTTTCAGATTTTTTTTTTTTTTTTTTTAATTTTAGATCATTATCAGTACAGACTGACATTATATTGAAGAAAGATAATTTCTGTTATTGGTGAAGTAAATTCAACTGTATGTTTGATGTTTAGTTTATTTCCAAAATTTGGTAATATTGTTCTGTGGAGATAAATTAATAAAGGATCATCAATATATTAGAAATATTTTGTAAAGAACCATGGTTTAGAAATTCAAAGAAAAGAGAGGCTACAGTACTACTAATGGTAATCTCAGTAATCCTTTTTTTTTTTTTTTTTTTTTTTTTTTTTATATATATAAAAAATTTTATTCAAGATAAATAGCATTGGTTTATAATAAGTTGACAATTTTATAAATTTATCTGTTGGTAGTTATTTCAGTGTCTCATGGGGTAAAAAATTTGGCTCCGACTTCCAAGCCAAATATACAAAATGTCTATAAAAAGAAATTTCAGTAGCTAATAATTTAAAAAATAAAGTTAATTTAAAAAAAAAAAAAAAAAAAAAAATGTAAAAAAATATCTTTTTATGTAGCATTTATGGGAAAGAAAGCAACCAAAATTAGATGAAAAAAACATGACAAGGTGTGACTCATTATATGAAATATGATGCAGCTGTAGACTAATAACCCCAGATGTATTTACTTGCTAATTGACTTTATATAAATTTCATTGTTACAGGCTTTAAAAATGTCATTATTTTTAGAAATCTTACAATTACATAATTACAGAATAGATAATTAAAAGTTTGAAAATTGTATATCAGTTTGTTTGATATGGATAATTATGAAGTGCGTTCAAAAAGTATATGACCTTTGTGCATAAAATAATCAATTTTGTACATTTCACAAACTTATTTAATCATCTTCAAAATCCTCCCCTTGGGAGTTCCTGCTTCTCCCAGTGGTTCTGCCACTGCTAGTAACATCTCTGGAATGTTATGGAGCACCACCATTATTTTTCTCATAATTTCCTCTCCTGACCCAAATTGCTTCCCTTTCAAGCATGGTTTTCAGATTGGGGAAGAGCCAGAAATCACACAGTGCCAAGTTGGGAGAGTAGGGAGCCTATTGAGCAAGTGGTGTGTTGTTCTTGATCAGGAAAGCTTGGATTATGTGGGCACATTTCACTGATACTCTCCAGGATAAAATGAAATGTTTTGATCCTGTACTTACTCTTACTTCCTGTATTGTTATATGACAGCCTTCCATGACTACTTGCCAAACCTTCTCAATCAGCTCCTCTGTTTGTGGATGACCTGCTTCAGCGTGCCTCACTCTCCACTAGGGTGTAGCCATATTTGAAGCAGTTGTACCAATCCTTGATCTGATTTTTGACCATGACATCATTACCAATGGCCTCTGAATTTTCTGGATGGTTTGAGTTTGAGCATCACTAATCTTTTGGAAAAACTTGATGCAATATCTCTGCTCAATATGTTCAAGCATCTTGCATGAAAAAAAAAAAAAAAAATCTGAAATTCACACTACATGTCTGTACTCTAGGTGTAATAGCCAAGAACTGACACAGCCTACTGGCAGGAAAATTTTCACACATGCACAGAATGAGTGGCATCACTTCCCACCCAAAGGATTTTGCCCAGGTGGCATTAGTTTTATTGGGGAGGGGGGATAAAGTTGGATACTTTTTGAATGCACCTTGTATAACAAACATTTGTGTCTTTTTATCCCCTCTCTCATTAACAAAAACATCACTTTAGTTTGATGTCCTTCACGACAAAACATGTCCCACAACATTTTCTCACTTTGCCATTAATTTTCTAATCTGACTTGTGCATATATATATATATATATATATATATAAATTTTTTCTTTTTTTTTTTTTTTCTTGATTTATTTCATTTCTAATACGTTTATTTGTTTAAAAACAAAACTTTATTAAAAAAAAAAGAAGTTTTTTCCTACCCAAGTACTTTCAATCTCCTCCAAGATCATCATCAGGGGTGAATTACAAAGACAAACTTATTGTAATAAAATCTGCATTGTGATTTTTAAAATAAACATGTGTGAATTGTTACTTTTCAATCACTCTGTATCTGACATTAAAAAATATAAACAGTGATGATAATGTTTTTAGTGGTGGAATTCAAATAAAAATGAATTTCCCATCATGCCACTTTTAGCCAGCAAATATCTATCAATAACTCCCTCTTCTATTGAAAGTGAACGGTTATTTAGTACTGGCAGTAACATTTACTTACCAAAAAGAAATCATCTGAAAGCTAAAACAGAAGAGATGATAATGTTTTACATTATAATTTTAAAATTTTAGGATTTAAATGTGAGTAGCTAGGTATTTAAGAGATTTACTTAAAAAAATTGTTCTCTTTATTGTTTAAACTCTTAACCAGTTTTTTAAATCAAAAGGTTATCTCACTTTATTTTATTTTGTATTCATTTTTCTACTAAATGTTTTATTAATAAATGTATTTTATTCATTAAATTTACCAAACAAACTGTAGGGTCTGAAAATAATGAATTTTAACTATTGTAGGTATGAGAAATTTAGAACAGTATCGGGAATTGTATTTGAATTGGTATTGGTATCTCCCATCACTAATATATATAATTTGTGCCTGATGAGATGGTAAAACCACAAAATTTAAAGTTGCACTTCAAATGTAGGTATGGGTTTAACTTAAGATAGGGGCAGGCAAAAATTACCTTTTGGTGGACCCTTTAAAAATGAGGGCACTACTTCAATTTTTTTAGAATTTGCAAAATTTGTTTTTTTTATTTGTAAAAAGTAATATTAACATATATAATGTATGTAATATATATATAAAAGTAAATTTTTTTATTATGATAATATAATATGACATATATATTTAAACAAATTTATTTATGACTGATAAGCTTTTCAACTTGTAAAAGAAACAATTATAGCCAAATAAATGCTTTTAATTTTATTTATTATTATAACAATAATGAACTTTTGAGCCAACCCTTGTGCACACATACATACATACATACATACATATATATATATATCTATATATAGATACACTTAGTGAGCCAGACAAACCTACCTAGGTTTCACCTAAACGGATCGTCAGGGAAAGCTAGCTAACGAGGCAAAGAGAAACGCATATTTATAGGCGATAGCTAAAATTATACCACGTGACCAAAAAATCACAAACACAATCACCTAAGTCTAAATATTTATTCAACAAAAATGGGGAGGGAGTGGAGTGAAAAAGTGATATCTATATATATATATATATATATATATATATATATATATATATATATATACAGACATGATTACCTTGGTGAACCCTTTAAAAATGAGGGCACCGTGACAATTTTTTTAAAAATTTGCAAAATTTGTTTTTTTTTATTTGTAAAAAGTAATATTAACATAAAATCTTTAAAAAAAAAAAATTTGATAAAAATAAACAAAAAACTTTAAAATCAAATATTTTTTATTTTTTATTGACAAATAACATAAATTATAATGACTAGAATTATTACACTGCAGTGGAACATTTTCAAAAAAGAAATCAAACCTGACAACATTATTAGCTTAAAATATATTGTGAAAAGAACGAGATTGTTGTATTACAATTACTGTATAAAAATATAAAGCTTTTTCAGAATAAAATCATAACTATTGAAACAAAAACATATGTACAGTAAATGTCAAAATGAGTCTTTACTTTCCAATATGAACATTAATTAGTAATTCCTTATAGAGAAAAATATTTTTATGACTAATTTTTGTTGCGCAACATTCAGAAGAACTTCCTCTTCTCAGGCAAGTTATCAGAATCGAAAAACATTAATTTTGTATTATTTTAGATTGGTGGGGGTCTTGTTTACAATATAAATACAACATTAAACTGATCCCTGACTTTTTGACATACATGTCGTTTTCTTTCCTTTTTGACTAGAGACCAGTCTAAGTATTGCTGTTTTAAAATGAAATTTATTATTATGTAATATGTGTGTATACATATAATTTTCATTTCATTTCCAGTAGACATATATGGTGCAAGATCAAAATAAACTTGTAACATTTGCTGAAATTCCTTTCATCTGCCTATTTTCTTTGAAAATATATCTGCATAGGGCTCTAGTCAAATATTTTCTTGGAAAATCTCCATGAACACATTATTAAAAAAATCTTTTTTTCTCTCTTAATTTAAATAAAAAGAATAATTCTCCTTTAAGTTGAAGATAAAAATTGCCATGAACATGGCTTGTTTTTTTTTTAAGGGCACCACAGAATAAACTCATCTCTGAAAACAGAATGTCACTTGAGTCTTTTGATGAGATGACTTTCTCCTGGTTTTGAATTGCTTCATCACAGGTAGAAACACATGAAGGTACCTGCTGAAAGTCAAGGTTTAGAACCGAATACTTCTGAATGTCATTCATCATTTTTATCAAGGTAAAAACATTGAAAGTCCCAAACTGTAGGAATATAACATATCTATATTCTCAGTTACCATTTAAACTGAGGTATTCAGATATATATTTAGTTTATATATCAATACCAACTTTATATGTAAAAACGTTTTCTCTCTTTTGACAATTACCTTCACGTGTTTCCAAATGATTTAAAGTGATTAATTTGACACCATGATAAACTTTACCAAAATGGCTGCATTGTCAACGATTATATATGACTAAGTTGAATAAATGGGAATTGATGATGTGAAAAAAAATGAGAGATTCATAAACTCAGATTTCAAGTAGTATTTTCCCCTCTTTTGAGTGCCTTATTTTACTTCTGTTAGCCACTCAAAGTGAGTGACTTTCTTGTCATCAAAATCTAGGTTGGTCCAAAGGAAAAAATTCTTTTTCACTTTGATAACAATTGCTGACCGATTTCTACTTGGTAGAAGAATATAGATATAGGTAATATTACTTTTCTTATTTCACAACTGAAACGACATTCTAATACAAATGTAATCAATATTTTTCAAATATGTCTTTGTCATTTGCAATGTTTCTTAGTTACGATGGGTTAAAGTTGTATATGTATGTAAAATGTTGCTTATTGGAAGATAGTAAATATTTTCTCCTTGCAATTCTTAATTTCTTTTCTTTGTTTTTCATTTCAGTTAAACAATGGTCATTATACACCAATTGGACAAACTGGATTTAATTCAAAGTGATTATTTCCTTTGTTTTCTTTTTCTTTTTGAAAATAACTTGCATACAATAAATGTTCTTTCTAATCTTCTGAAAACAAGAATCGTCTGTAATTTTAATTGGTTAAAATTTGTTTTGTGTAATAAAAAAAAAAAAAAATTGACTCATTGCTTCCCTGGCTTCTCAAAGAAAATTCTCTAACATCATTTTAATTTGACTAAAGCTCATTTTTTTTTTTTTTTTTCAAAAAATGTGTGTGTGTGTATGCAAATGAATAAATAAGGGTGAAGAAATATTCAACTTCCCCAATGAACTTCTATAAATACTATTTGGGAGCCTCTGATTATGAAAGTAAGGATATTAAAAAAGGAAAACAAACAAGCATGCTACTAGTCCAGTGCAGATCAGAATACTAATCCAGGTTTGTTGTCTGGAGCAGGATACTAATGCAACTTGTTGCTTGGATCAGGTTACTAATCCAGGCCTGTCGCTCAGGTCAGAATATTAAGTCACCCCTGCTGTCCAAATACAGACCTTTGGTTTAATGTTCCAGAATTTCAACACTAGAGACACATTTAGTTATGCACTGAAGACAATAGAAAGGGAGAATAGTCAATTAGTATTTAGTAAAACTATTTAAAATCATCAGCTGTTTGTTGATTTTAAAGTTCATGTCTTATTAGAATTCAATCTTGGTAATATTTATTTTCATTATTTCATATAAAATTTTATGGAATGTTAGAAAGAAAAAATGTAAGGGAAAAAATAAACTGTTGCATCAAAGAAATCCCGAAATTAATTTCAATCCATAAGTTTTGTTGCCTAAGTTTTTTTACTTTTTTTTTTTTTTTTTTTTTTTTTTTTAAATGCGGTTCACCCTGGACAAGGCACTCGCAATAGAGGGTTACAGAGTAAGAGGCGCAGTTTATATGGATAGGTGAGAAAAATAATGGTTAACTCTAGACAAGTTAAGATTATAGTGATTGAGGAAACATCCTCTTGGGAGTTTTCCACGGAGCAGTGGCTCACAAGAAGCTACTCAAGTGGACCTTGCTTCTCACCAATGGAATACAGAGGGAATGTGGGTGACTTGAATGGCATGGTGGGTCCTAGACATGAAGGTTACAATTGGCAAAACCAAGGAATGCAGTTTGTTCAAGCACTTTCCCTTTGACCTGTTGCAGGGTGGAAAATAATTTGTCACTCACAAGGGCATAGAGAGCTTCAATAACATTTGTTGAATGATTTTATTTGTTTCCATTTTTTACATTTAATGTGATTATTTTCATTATTTTTTCGATAAGAAAAAATTACCACAAATCACTTATTTTTATTTAAACATGAAATTTTATTTAGTTTATTAAAATTCAAGTAATTTTGTTTTATTATTGGTGAAATGAAACCATTAAATGTTCATCACAACTTACAAAAACTTAATTTTGGGGATGAGGATTTATCATTGTTTACATTATTGACATTGACTAATATCCTCATCTTTGTAATTTCAGGCATTTAAGCCTCCAGTCCTCTTTAGGTGCCTAAGTCACCTTCAGGGAAGTTCTCATTCCATTGTTCATGTCTAGGAATATCTTGTCTGTACTTCCTAGCTGAGGGATTGAACTCGGTACCACAAAATACATTAACCAATGCTTTAATCCACTAGATTATTGTCCTGCGGGTGGAGGGGTGTCCTAAGTCCATTTGATTAGTGGAATAAAGTTTTTGCACTTGTAGAACACTTTTCCCATCTCTTGATTTTCAGTCAAAAATGTAAATGCAATGTCAATCGTTATCTTCTTAATTCTTATTCTTTTATTGTCCTCTCGCAATAGTAGTTTTTCTTGTATTCTCTAACACTCTGTAACCCTTTGAATCCTAGTGACTTTATTGCTTTGCTTGGGGTGAAAGGATTGAAGAAAAAAAGTTCATGTTCATGAATTTGGTAGCCATGCAAATAAGTGAGTAGTGCTAAAAAAAAAAAAAAAAAAAAAACCCAAGTCAAAATATCTCTAGTCCTGTTGGGCAACAGAACACAAATCATCTACCCTGTAGATTTAATAAAGGGTTCATTTTTAAATCAAATAATTATTTGAATAATCTTAGCCAAGCAGTATTTAAATTGGTTTGTCAACTTCAAAACATCCCAAATATTTGCATGTTGACATGAGAAAAACAAATTTTTATAAATATTTTAATACTTGACATTTAACTCAAAGTACGAATTAAAAAGAATCAATTTTTAGAGTATGAATTGAGGGTGTAGAAATGTTGATATTTTTTTCTCCTCTAATATTAGAAAGTGTCATGTAAAATTTTCTGATAACTGACTTATTTCTTAGATATTAAATTATAGTGACTCTAAAAAGTTTTAAAATAAGAAATTGTTTTATTTTTTTTATTTTTCTTCAGCACAATGAATGATCTTGCTTTTGGCCCAGAAGATGACATTAGTATCTTGCAAAGTGAAGATGATGTGCATTCAGTGTCACCTCATGTCGTCCCTTATTTTATGCTAACTGCTTCCAGGCAGCAGATGCCAAGCACAAGTGGAATTACATCCATGGAAGCACTACGCAATGCATATGAAGAATTAAAAAAAAAATACAATGACCTCAACTTAAAATACCAATCCCTTTTAAAGTCTGTTCATAAAAACCGTATGAGCGAATTGATTCCTGATGAACTACCTTCCGGTTCGCATTCACTTGATGATAAAGAGAAAATTCTCCAAATGAGTCGGAAAGATGAAATAGAAAAACTCCACAATGCTATCCTTCGACTGAACCATGAGCTTTCAGAAGAAAAATCTAAAAACTTTAAACTCCAGGCACAAATTAGCAGTTACAAAGAAATGGCAGCACCTACATTTGAGGAAGGTAATGTATTTTGCTTTTGGTCTAGTCATTTGTTTGCAGCTCCCAGTTTTAGTATCTGAGAGATGGAGCAGCAGGTCACACTAAGCAAGGTGATGAAGCCACTGCGACATGGGATGGGGGGGGGTTACTGAAAACTAAAAAACTGAGAAAACATTATTGAGGAGTGAGAGCAATAAAAGAACAGAATTAAAAAAGATGATGATGATGATGATTGACGTTTCTCTGGAGTTATATTTGAATTCCTTGACTAAAATTTTATAAGGGAATCATATTTCATTCATTTCTGGCTAGTGGATCAGAAGATGTAAGGGTTTTTGTGAGATTGTTGAGTTTGAAAATAGTAATGTCCAATGACAGAAAATGCTGATTCATCAAAATTTCAACTTGTGATATCTTGAGAACATTTAGGAATTTTTAATTAAACTTTTCAGGATTTTCTAATGACTATAAGATCTACAACATATATCAAAATGAAAAAAAGTCTATTTTGGGGGCAATTTTCAATTTTTTTGGTTGAATTGACATGGAATGATCTCTAAAAATTAACCTGATGGAGCTGATCTCTCTTCAAGTTGGTTTGAATTTATAGTTGCCTTCTCCTAGACTGGACGCCATCCAATTCAAGATCCCAGTCTGCATTGTTATTTAACCTATAGTTGGTATCCAATACATTTTTTTTTGAAAACTTCTTTTAGAATTTTAAGCTGTAATTGAATTGTTTTAGGCTTTCAGAAATGTTGGATGAAAATTTAGGTTCCCATTCAATCAAGCTCTGTAAACATTTCTTCCCTGTCTTCTGAACTGTTGTATAAATAAAAAAAAAAATGCTAATCACCTCTAACAATATTATAATTCTGTTTATCCATTACTTTGTATGATTGTTGAGCTTTGCCAATATTTCATAAATAATGGACTATTCCATTTTGGCTTGTCCTGGGTATGACGTTAAACTGCATCCAACAGCAAGGCCTCTGATCAGGAGGTTTTGAGGAGCGTGGAACCACCTCTTAATTGCTGGTGTTCCCAGGTCCACCTTGACCCGGGGTGGTAGCACCTGTTAGGGTCCCAGCTATGGGTAAATAGTGAACTAGTTTTTTCAGCTCTCACCCACGTCCTGGGTATGGCGATAAACTACATCCAACAGCAAGGTCTCAGATAATGTTTTTCAGAAAAATAATGTTGCCAGCTGTCCGTTTTTGAAACCATAATGTTGCCAGCTGTCCGTTTTTGAAACCATAATGTTGCCAGCTGTCCGTTTTTGAAACCATAATGTTGCCAACCATATGTTTTGGAAACCATAATGTTGCCAGCCATATGTTTTGGAAACCATAATGTTGCCAGCCATACATTTTTGAAACCATAATGTTGCCAGCTACACGTTTTTGAAACAATGTTGCCAGCTATACGTTTTTTTTTGTTTTTTTTTTTTTAAAAATAATGTTGCCAGCTGTACGTTTTTAGTTTTTTCAGCTCTCACCTATGTCCTGGGTATGGCGATAAACTACATCCGCGTCCCGGGTATGGCGATAAACTACATCCGCGTCCCGGGTATGGCGATAAACTACATCCGCGTCCCGGGTATGGCGATAAACTACATCCGCGTCCCGGGTATGACGATAAACTACATCCAACAGTAAGGCCTCAGATAATGTTTTTCAGAAAAGTAATGTTGCCAGCTGTCCGTTTTTGAAACCATAATGTTGCCAGCTATACGTTTTTAAAACCATAATGCTGCCAGCTATACGCTTTTTGTAAAAAATAATGTTGCTAGCTATATGTTTTAAAACCATAATGTTGCCAGCTGTACGTTTTTGAAACAATGGTGTTGCCAACTATGCGTTTTTGACTTTTAAAGTCACTCAAAATCATTTCCGGCATAAAATGACCACTAAGGTTGAGATGCCGTTAAACAAAACAATCAATCAATCCATTTTGGCCGAGTGATATAGTGGAAACACTACTTGGTTTCAGTGAGAAAATGAAAGTAAAAAGGGAAGATAGAAGTGTTTAATGTCTGTTTCAGGGAAATGAAAAAAGTTGTCAATTTCAAATCTTTTCATTTGTATCCCCTTACTTCTTAAAATAATGACCAGCATTCATATTTATGATTGTGATTGTAATATTTTGTTAAGCTCAAATATTTAATGATGTGACAGGGGAATCTCTACGGATATTTTATTGTCGTAGGACTCCCCATCAGCTTATTCAATCGTTAAGTTAAGAATTAAGATTCATCAGAATATTAAAATAGGAAAATGATGAAATTTTCACATGTCTTTCTAGTAATTATTATTTTATGTTTTCCCGAAGAAATATTCACAGATTATTAGTAAACATCTCTGCAGATAGAGCCACAGTTTATAAATGTAATTCCAAAAATCTAGATGATCAACACCACCTGGCAGCTGATTTCTCCTCTGACGAAGCTTTAACAGCTCAATTGGGTAGTAACTTGTCTTGTAACTTGCAATACCCCAATAATCAAACTAGTAATGTTTCCTCATCACTAGACTCTGAATTTTCTTCAGTCACGTAGAACAGTTGCACTTTCAATGAGGCTCTATTACTTGCACATTCAATCCAGACCTCACAGTGGGACTTGTGTATACAATCTATTTTTAAAGGTGCCAGAAAAATGGTTGGTACATTCCAGTAAGTATCTGACCCTTCCTGCTATGTTTTCTCTTTACAAGAGTCGGATTAAACCAAAAGTGGAGTATAGTTGCCATACCTGGGCAGGCGCTACCCAATCCTCACTTTCCAGTATTTACATTCATCTGTGGAGGAAGACATTCTCCACTCTGCAACTCTATTGCTATTTCCATGGCAAATGTTCAGATGTTCTGTTCCTTAGTTCTACCAATTCAGACATTCACTACTAGGACATGCCCCCATGCTGCATCCACAGAGTTGAAATGCAAGGAGAATGTTCCACACAGCTTTTTTTCAAGAACTGCTACTTTGTGAACAGACTCCCATGTGGATGCTTTCTTGAACATTACAATTTTAATCTCAAGAGTCAGTCATCATTTGCTCTCCTTATCATCATAATCTTTACTTCCAACCACCTTCTCTTTCATTCATATCGCATACCTCATTCATCATTACCATTTTGAACAGTAACACCCTATCTTGAGTGGCTCTCAAGCCTTGTATTTAGTGAACATTATTATAAAATAATATTTATTAGTATTTATATTTATTACTTCTTCTGTAGGAGTTAAGTATAAATATTTTGATAGACGCAATAATCCAAAACTCTCCTTATATTTATTTGTCAGAAACCTAAGCCTGTTGAACTGGTTTATAAATACAACGCTCTCAAAAAAAATCCATATGTAAGTAAAATAAGTTTGTTCTTATAAACAACTTTTTACTTGCTATTTGTCATTCTTCATTTGTTCTGTTTTGAAAAGGATAGTGGGAGGAATTTTTATAGAAGTGATAAAAGAAAACAAGAGGACGTAAGACTAGTAATAATAATAATAATAATAATAATAAACTTTACTATATTATTATAATATTGCTGTCACATCTGGTCTGGGGCTTCTGCTTTGTATCTAGAAATCCTTGGCAAAATCCAAAGACAAATTTGCAATGTTATTGGTCCTGACCTGGCATCTCAGCTTCAGTCACTTTCTCATCACTATAATGTAGCTTCCCTGTGCCTTTTCTATAAATATTTTTATGGTAATTTTTCCAATGAACTTTCCCTATGGTATTTAGACTTAATGAATTCAAGCATACTAGTAGCTAAGTCTCATCATTTAACAGTTGAAATGGCTACATGTAACTCTAAATTCTATTCTAACAATTTTTCCTTTCACACTTCTCTCTTGAGGAACTCTCTACTAGCTTCTTGCTTTCCAGTCAATTTTGATCTTCAACAATTTAAATGCAATGTCAATTGTGATCTTCTGTCTTCTTAATTCCTGTTCTTTTATTGTTCACTTTCCCTTAATAATATTTTCTCATATTCTCTCATCTTAGTGGCTTTATTGCCTTATTTGAGTGGGTAATGACTTTAAAAAAAATAACTATAAAACCTGAAATTCAAACTATAGTTTACTTGTCTCTTTTGTACAACATCAAATGCTCTAAATTCCCAAATTGTTTTAACCATGAAAATGGAGTTCTGCTGCTGCCCTATCTGGGCTGGTGCTACCCAGTCTTCACTTCCCAAAAGTATCTATGTGGTCTTGTGGGTGACGAATTGTTTTCCACCTTCCAACCCCTTTCTCACAGACAAAATGTTGCAACCTCCTTACTACTCTACCACTATTTCTATGGAAAATGTTAAAATGAGCTACATTCCTTAGTTCCCCAAACTCTAACCACCCCCACTTATGACCCACATTGAGGTAAACTACCCTCATTACCTTCATATTAAGTTCCACTCAAATAGCTTCTTCCCAAGAACTGTTGCAATTTGGAACAGAATCTCGAGAGGATACTTTCTTGACCACTACAATTTTAACCTCTTCAAGTCTAGGGTTAGCCATTATCTTTCCTTCATATCTACATAAAATGCACTCCTTTTATAGCAAACACTTCATAAAAATTGTACTGATGATTTGCAAATGTCTGCTTACATTCTATTTTCCAACCAGGGTTCAAGATTACCGTCACCCCATCAGTGATAGAAAATTAGATTGAAACAACTGGTTAGGGTTTTTGGAACAATATTGACATGATACAAAATAAATTTTAATTAAAACTGCTCACACAACAACCACCTTCTGTGACCCTCTACCTTAAGCGACCCTTGGGCCTTGTATAGGGTAAACATTAGTTAAAAAACCCAAAAAGAACACGGTGTATATTTATACATATCTATTTACTAAATTCTTTTAGCTGTAATGAAAATGAGTTTATTTCTCTACAACTTTGAAAAGAGCCATTAATGTAATTCAGTTAATGAATTCTTCAGGTAGTGTTCTAAGAACAGCAACTTTACAAAGAAAAGATTTAAGCATTATCACAATGTTGAATAAATTTCTATTTCTGTATTTGCTATAAAACATTTATAATATTTGTTTAAAGTTGATCATGAAAGTTTTCTTTTTGTTTTTCTACCAAAAACTAATGACAGTGTTTGTTTTTTGGTTTTTTTGCATACATGTTCCAAACTATCCTGATAAGTTTGTTCTGAAATATTTCTCTTTTCTTTCCTTTCTTCATTCTAGGCCCAAATAAAAAATCTTTAATCATTCTAGAAGATCTTAAGAAAAATATTGACATGTTGGAGAGAACTGTTGAGTTCCACAAGGCTATCATTACCAAACAATGTAAGTGTTTCTCAAGGTTTTGTAGAAAATTAGTACAATCTACATGAAGATATTTTTTTGAAAAGTCCTGCATGTTATCCACCATGAATCTAGTCTTATTGAAAAGCAGTACAATTCTTTTTCAATTTCAGTCAATGGATTCAGAACCATGACACTATTTCATGTTTTTATTTTTGACGAACGCTAAATTAAAAGTTATTTTGTAGCAATCACAAATTTCTAGTTTCAAGCTTTTTCTCAGAAGGAATAGAATTGAATTTTGATATATATTTTTATTTTTATTCTTGTCAGTACAGGAATATTTTAAGTTTTCAGATTTTCTTTTACTAAATTCTGGTAAAATTAATTAAATCTTAGAATTTTTTAACTGGGTTTCTAAATATCTCAGATAATTGATGAGGTTTAATATTAAACACTTCATAAAAATTGTACTGATGACTGGAAGTGTCTGCTTATATTCTGTTTTCCAACCAGGACTCAAGATTACTGTCACCACCCCCCGCACATATTAAATAATATTAAGTCTTCTATTCCACCTCTCTTCACTCAATTTCAGGTGTTAACATCTTCTGCTTTATCAGCAGAAGGTTTTGTTCATAGATTCTGTTCAAATTCTACTCTTGACTCATCTGGAGTATCTTTGCTTGACTTAGAACCAAGTTTCTATTGAGTGATACACATATAAGTCCATACATAGTTTTTACTATCTTCTCTAAACTGAATTCCCAAAAAGTATGTGAACTTGATGGTATGCATGTTATAGTTATTAAGAAATGTGCTCTTGAAATTGTTCATTTTCTCTAAATTCTACAATAAATACCTTTCTGTTTCTTACTTTTCTGCTTGTTGGAAATCCTCTTTTGTAGTTTGAGTCTTTAAGAACTCAAGCCGACTATCTGATCTTTCTATCAGCCTATTAGCCTTCTACCTCTTTTTGGCAAAGTACTAGACGCTCTAATCAACTTTGAATTGGTTAAGCATCTATCCTCGCACGGTCATCTTTCAAATAAGCAATATGGCTTTTGCTTCTCTAGGTCAACTGCTGATGTATTAATGATTGTTGCTTAAAGAGTCTACCAATCTTTAGATAAGAACAGTGAAGTTTAGGCTCTTGCTTTGGACACATCTCAAAGGCATTTGACAGGGTTTGGCATGCTACTCTTCTTCACAAGTTGAAAGGTTACGGTATCTCTGGATGAATTTTGGCAGTAGAGCCAGATAATGAACTCCTAACTCTTTGTGTCAAGTCACTGAATCCAACCAACACTTTTATCCTTTATTATTTTATTTGTTTTCTGTGAATTACGATGACTTCTTGGAAAAGATAGAGGAGTGGTTTTCCATTGCCTTCTCCACGTTTTGGAAGTCAGAGTTGTCCTTTTCTTAACTAGCTGCCACTCATGACTATAGGCCCTGTCATTTAACTCATAACTGGGGAAGAGATGGATTCATGCCTTTTCAAAGGGTATTTCATGAAACTGAATGTAGCAGAACTCAACATGCTTACAACCATTTTACTACCAACCTGTCCAGCATTACAGACATGATTTATATTAAAATTAATATAAATAAAGTGACCATATAAGTGTCTTTATATTTTTATTTATATATATATATATATATATATATATATATATATAGCTTCAAGAATTTTTAGTTTTTGTTTATTGTTTTCATGTTTAAGTATAGTTGTGTTTTCAACAATGATTTTCCAGAATTATGTATGCAGCCAGGTATGTTGTTTTAAATGCCTAAAAATATTACTACACTAAATCTAGTATATCCAATTCAATTATTTGCAATGATTCTCTCCCCCACCCCATTAGCAATTTGCAAAAAAAAAACAATATAGTTTACAAATTCAAGTGCCCTCTGGGAGATTGTATCTCCAACAGATTAAATAATATTTATGTTGGTCGCACCACAAACTTGCTTTCATGATGCTTGACTCTACATGTGAATATATATATATATATATATAAACTGGATCTAGAGAGTATATGCAAAAGAGTTATTGTCAAATATTTTATGTAAAATTCATAGATATGTGTTATCCAATGAAATAATTTGTACTATTATGTATAGCGAGTAAGCATAAAAGCAATTAATCGCAATTTTTAATTTCAGATTGATATTTAGTATTTTTTCATTAATTATAGCAATTTGCAGTGTCAAGAGATTATTTGCAAGAACTAGAATTTAGTATTATGACTCGTAAAAAAGAACTAACAATGAATGAAAAGAACTATATAATCAAAGAAATTAGCAAAGGAAAATCTTCGCTTCAAATTTCTAAGGATTTGAAAAGGGATCATCGAACAATCAAGAAAATATGTCAAATGGGAATTCAACCAAGGAAAAAAAAATCACAGGCTGAATTCAGGAATTTAACAAAGCGAGATCTATCACATATCCAAAGAGAATTAATAAGAAACCCAAATGCGTCAAGTGCGTTCATATTTGAGGCTGCTGGAGCTCCTATGGTGTCAAGGGAAACGAGGTGTAAAGCATTAATGAAGTTTGGTGATGTAAAAAATCAAATAAAGAAACCCATTTTAACAAAAAACATAAGTAAAGAAGATTGCAGTGGGCAAAAAAAATACATGAAAACTGATTTCAGTAAAGTGCTTTTTACAGACGAATCAAGGCTCACCCTCGATGGGCCCAATGGATGGGCTCAAGGATGGGTTTGCAAGCAACATGACAAATTAATATAAATAAAGTGACCATATAAGTGTCTTTATATTTTATAAGAAAATTTTTTAAACACCAACAAGGCGGTGGTGGGATCATGATATGGGCTGGGATTATTGGTAATGAGCTCGAGGGTCCATTTAAACTGAAAGACGGGGTTAAAATGAATTCCAAAACTTACTGTGATTTTCTAGAGCAATATTTCTTTGAATGGCTTGATAACCAGTCTTTAGCCAAGCGTAGATCTATGATCTTTATGCAAGACAATGCACCAAGTCATGCATCAAAGTTTACTAAATCCTGGTTGAAAGAAAAGGGATTTGTTGAAGATTCTCTTATAGACTGGCTTTCAAATAGCTGTGACTTGAATCCCATTGAGAACCTGTGGAGCATCCTCAAGAGAGATATTTATTCTAATGGAAGACAATTCAACAGCAAGTGTGACCTCTGGGAGGCAGTTAAAGTTGCTGCAAACAACTTACCAGCCGCTAAAATTGCAAATCTAACATCAGATGTTGACAATAGGCTGCTAAGAGTTATTGGAAAAAAAAGGAGCATTTGGGCAATAAATTTTAGGAGGTTTCTTATTATTTGTTGTTAATATAACTTTTATTTTTAAAATAAAATGTTTTTTTTATGTTTTTTCTTTAAGAAATTGACAAATTTGTTCTAAAATCTTTTCATATTATTATTTTACATTAGTTTTACAAGGTATAATAATGTAAAAGTATCAAAATAAATAGTTGCAAATAAACTACTGACAGTCAAATTAGTCTGTTTTAACTTAGTCAAATTTTTTCCAACCAAAAACAATAGTTTTCTCTATCACTATATATCTAAGTTAATAATATCGAGTAGAATCTAAACATCATAATAGGACTTTTAACATTAAGACACAACTCTTTATACCAATTCATAACTTGCATATAATTTCTAGACGCAGTTATATATATATATATATATATATATATATATATATATATTATATGCTTCTGCGGTATTTATTAGAAAGAACAGACATAGAGCTAACATATTTGGTTGGATTAATGTGAGTTTGTGACCCAGGGTCACAAACTCGCATTAATCCAACTAATATATATATATATATATATATATATATATATATATATATAATGATTATTTAAAAATATGTATTCATTGCAACACAGAAATTACCATGTTTTGAAACCAAAACCTAAATTTTAAATAAACTTATATTTTGAAGTTCAGTTCCATTTTCAAGCAATGCAGAATAACTTTTGAAAAAATTGATTTACTTTATTTATAAGCTAAATAGTATTACATAGTTTAAGTTGGTGGGGGAATGACAATTTAAAATTTTTTATTAAGGGGTGTTTATTTTTTTTTCTTTGATAAATCAAGATACAAGTATAATTTTATGCAAAGTGAAAATCGTTTTAAGGTTAGGTGTGGGTTTGAGATTTCTGTCTGTTGATACTAACTTCCTTTTATGCGAACATGTCATCACAGTTCGTTTTTATTTTCGGTTACACTACAATTGGCATTTTTATTTTTTTTATTTATTTTATTATTTTGTAAAATACATAAAGATTTTCTTAAAGGGGTTTTCATACATGATTAAGTCATTATTTACATTTATATTTTTATTTAAAAAGATCTAAAATATTATATTTATTATTTTTACTAATAAACTATATAAGGTATTATAAAATTATTAGAATTTAATTACGCATTTTTAAACTATATTACTTATGATGAAATAATAGATATATAATTATGCAAATTATTTTTATAATTATTTTTTAAGGAAAATATGAGACAATGTCAACACAAAACTGCTGTTTCATTTCTTTGATTTAATAAATTTTCATTTTCCAGAAACTAAATAATATATAACTTTTCATGTTAGCAACATGAATACATATTTTTAAATAATAATTATAATATGCTCTACCGTGTATCAAACACTGTTTTTAAAGATAGATGCTAAAGAAACCTGCATTATAAATCTAACTGTTCTTTCTTTTTATTTTGATATATATTCATTACAGTGTTGTAGCTGTTGTTTTCTCAAATAAGATTTCTTTTTTTTTCTCTTTCAGTACCCCATACTATACATTCGCATAACCAGCCTCGTTTTGGAAAGCCTGATTTTATTTCCCAAAGAAAACAGCAGTCTGAACACGATGAACTGTCATCTTTAGGCAATAAGCCTGGTCATGG
>OZ010606.1:13427050-13454550 GCA_963932145.1 Acanthosepion lycidas
TTCAACAAGATCTTTCTTTTTCCTTTATTATCTGAGAAATACTATAGCTTTTTGTCAAAGAGGTTTCCCAGTACGTTCTCCAGTTTTCAATTCAGAATAGTCCTTCTTGACCAGCTTCCACCTAAGGATATTGAGCCCTATCTACTCTCTTATTTAACCCATAACTGGAGGAAAGGAAATAAATTCCTGTCATTTCCAAGGGCATTAGTGCCAAGGTGAATGTGTCGAACTTGATGAGAATTTGAAATCAGCTCCCAAATTCCACTTACCATATAAGCAGCCATCATGTTACCTGTGCATAAGTTATTGGTAGGGAAGATAAAATTGACAAACCAAGTCATCTGTTGCACTCGCTTTCACGATAATACACTTGAGTTGCAACCATTATACAAGGATTACTCTGAAGTCAAAAGCATGGAAAAAGCAACAGGAAACCACTCCACTATATTTCGCCAGAAGTCTTGGCATTTTACAGTTAATAAAGAAGAGTAATTTGTGGAGACCCATGATTCTTGAAGTCCTGAAGGAACATGGCAGTTTTTTAAAAATTTCACTAAGATTTTCAAAATGTTAATATTTTGTCAGTATATATGAAGTCTTTGTTTAAATAGTTTTAAAGCAATTATTTTTCTTTACTTATTTTAAGGATCTACATTTATACCAACTGGTGGATCTGTAGGCACAGTTGTTACATTCCTTTTAGAGCATTAAACAATATCATGAATGATAAACGTTCAAAATGAGAGCTGTTATTAAAATATCTAGACAAAAAGAATTCCTGCACAATTAAATCAGCACTAGTAAAGAATTTAGAAACAAAATTCTGGACAAAAAAACAGCAAATGTAACCATTGCAATAATCAAATTCTGATTTAGTCGCCTGACAGACTTTAAATATTTCTCCTGACACAATAATATTGTTTTATTTTTTTTTTTCTTGCTTGTGATACGGGTTTTGAAATCTGAGATGATTACTCAAATTGAGCAATATTTCACCTACACATTAATAAATAAAAGTTGTCAATAAATAAACTAATAAAAAATAGAGCATAAATTTCTGGCTCCCAATCTAAATATATGCCTCTTCATATAAACGCTTCTCTAATGACCTCTTCGCATATAAATTATGCATCACTGAAACAATAAATGCTGAAAAAGCAAATTTAACAAGGCACACAGAAAATGCTTGATAATTTCAATAAATTAAAAAATTAAATTATTTATTTTAAAAAAATTTGTTAAAAAAGTTTTAACTCTAATAAATGCATTAAAAATTTTCAAATTTTTGGTGAAAAATAAAATGTTTGAAATCAGTTGTTAATTTTTTTTTTACTAGTTTAATGGCTGTTTTTTTTTTTTTTTTTTTTTTTTTTTTTTTTTTCATCAAAATGATCAAATTTAAATTGTCTGTCCATTGTAAATAGTACATTTATGAGGAAATGTATTCGGTTTAAATACAGAAGTTTTAAATATGACTTGAAAGGATTTTGCTCATTTTTGATTTATACAGTTTTCCTATTATCCATAGTCCGTTACCAGACAGAAAGGGAAATTAAACCTCACAACACAGATATGCATTTCAGTTTGATTCAAATTGTATGCATATTTGTCTGTCAATAACAGACTTGAAAATATTTGGACAAATTTAAAAAGAAAAAAAATTGAAATAATACAATTGCCTTTAGAAATTACTAAAAAGTTCAATAAAATCTTACAATTATCTGAATTTTTTTTTTTTTTTTTTTTTCTGTCTCCAACTTTTTATTGCTCAGCCCAGGGAAGAGGTTTTCCAGACTGAGTTGGGGGGGATGAATTCTTCCTATGTCTTATTTCAAACTTAGTCAAATTGTTTGAGTATGTATATACATTAAATGGTAGAAGCACTTGTATGTCACTGGCATGCACAACACGACGTATGCATATACATGACATGTACAGTCATAAACAGTGTACAAGACAGTCAGCTCAGTTTTTTATCCAACAATGTAAAGCAGGTTATTTCATTTACTATTGAGAATTATTTCCTATTTACTTATTGCTGCTTCTTTTTTTCTTTTTCTTTTTTTTTTTCTTTTTCTTTTTTTTTTTCTTTTTATTCATTCTAATTTTAACTTTCCAATGAAATGGTCAGTGGGTTCCTTTAATTTTAATGCAACTTTAACTCCTGTAAGCTGTTCTCATTTTTGTTTTTTAAAAAAAAAAAAAAAAAAAAAAAAAAAAAAAAAATAAATTTATTATTTACAGAACTCAGTTAATTGTTTGAAACAAAAATGATTTTTAGAATTCTGTATTTTTTATTCTATTAAAGGTTTTTCTTGCTGTTAATTTTTTTTTTTTTTTTTTTACTGTTAAAGATTAACATGTAAATAGATAAAAAAAAAAAAAAAAAATTTTAAACTAGCAGAGATGTCTCAGGAGTTAATTTTGCCTCATTGACAGACTGGTACTTCATTTTATTTGTATAAATTATTAAAATGCCTAATGGAAGTAACCACAAATTAATTTACTTCTAAAAGTTGATTTACATCCCTTCACATTATTTTTACACGGGAACAAATGTTTAATTTATTTTGAGAATTTTTTTTTTTATCTTTTATGACCTTCCTGTTTGAATTACATCAACTTTCAATCTGCATGCAAAGCTTGGTTGAAATCCATCCAGTTGCTTCTGAGTCTATAGCAGACAGAAAAATAATCAGTTGTATTTTATTTGTATGAATAAGGCTTTTACCCATGTACGCATTTATTTCCAATACAAAATGTATTGATCTGTAATGAATTTGTTACAAATATTGCTACTTGAATTTCTTTTTAAAAAGTTTTTATCTATTCCAGCAAAGTGCATAAAATGCATAGATTTTTTTTTTTAATTTGTAAAGTAATAATATACAACAGGAGGACATTTAATTAATAAATTAAAACTTGTTAGATCCAAACTAATTAAAAAGTATAATAACCAATTATTAACCTAAATTAAATGAAAACATTCTAATGAACATGAATTTTTTGTTTATTACAAGTGTTTAAACTTGAATGACATTTTAAATTCTATACTATATTTTTATTAAAGCAAAAATAATTCTTTGACACTTTTTATATGTACACTTTTTAAGGAATTCTTTGGCAGTTTCACACTTTGCCTAAATAAAGTTGGTAAACTATGGAGTACCTAGGAAATGTACTTAGTCTTCAAAATTTAGAGACCTTCTCTAGAGAATTGTTTCATACTTTGCCATTAATACATTTAAACTCTGGCAAAATAAAATTGACGCTATAAAGACAAAGATAGTTCAAATGAAATTTCAAACCATAAATAAAAATATGGTTTCCTCCTCGGATATTTTCTCTGACTGCAGAAACAAAATAATGTGTTCCTAGGAAAGTCTAAAAATATTGTTCCCAGACTTCCTTGGCAAATTTAAGTTGGCAACTAAAAAATCAAATTCTTGAAAAATATGTCTTCTGCCCACTCACGGCCTTTTATCAGAAAGAAAAACTGCTAGATATTCCGAGTGTGTAAATGAATTTTAGAAGTATTACCTTGATGAATATATAAACTCTCTCTCAGGTCATCCTTTCAAACTTTCCCCAGGCGATTGTGATATATATCATGACAAACGACATCAAATCAAGGGAGGTAACTGCTGAGTTTATTTCTGTCAGTTATTTCCATATTAGGTTGGTGCAAAAATAATGACGTAATAATGTCGTTTTTTTACGTCAAAAAACGACATTATTACGTCATTATTTTTGCACCAACCTAATAATAATCGTTTGTCTACATTAAGAGAAATGTAATATTTACTCACTCTGTACAGGTACCGCCACAAAAACGCGATACCTAACGTTTAAAATGACTTTTTAATAATGAAAAATTTTTCTTGACGGCTTTAATTTAGTTTTAATTTCAAGTTAATAGATTAAAATTAATATTTCCAATAAACAAAATACTTTGCTGTATCTCAAAACTAATTTAAACTGATTGGAAGGAGTTTTCATTTTGAAATTTTTAGAGTTATTTTTAGCAAAGTGTTACAAAAATGTAGATCTCTTTATTAAAAAATTTTACAAAAATAAAATACACTTTACTGATACTTTATTTGAGCAATATCAGCCAATTTAAATTATAATTAATCTGATTTGAAACAATTATCATTTAAGTTTAAAATATCGCAGAAATGCATTTTTTAACATGACAGTCGCCTGTTTATGCATGTTGCCAGCTTTTTAACCGCTCTACAGTGGAAACGCCTTTTAGTTTAAAGTACCGAGTAATCTTCGGAATCTAAGAAAATATTCTTCATAATCTAATGTTTTAATGAATTTTAGAGAATTTGGTCCCTATAGTTGTCGCTCTTATTTTCTGAGAGTTTTGTGTATGGGTGTCTATATCTATAAAATTCAGCACGTTTTTACATATACAAAAACAGCTCAAAATTCTTTTAAAAATATTTGGGGGTGTCAGATTGTAATAAGCTTTATGATATATGATTAGTAAATATAGTTTTACTTAATAACAATATTTTGCAAGAATTACACCACTAAAACTGAATTTTAAGACATTTAAAAATATTATAAATTTTTCTAATTAAAATCTGAAAAAAAAAAAAAAAATGAAAACGAATGTAAAAATTCATTTTTCATTGAAATTTGTTTTTCTTAAGCCAATACGGTACCTACTAATTTTTAGTTTCAAATCACGATATTTTATTAAATGTTGGAAGCAAACTTTTATTAGATTGCTTACAGCTACATCATATTGAAACAGAATTGTTAATCGGAGAGCCAAGTTCCAATTCCTGTTGGGTTCACTATAGTCACTTATGTGCAAATATCCTTGGGAAATGTATGGATCCAACACTTCTCCCTCTCCTCACTATGGGTTAATTAGTAAAACTTGTATCACTAAACTGTTATCTAAAAAAAGTTCTTAAAATCTAAAATATTTTCTAGATTGAAATAACCAGCAAGTGGGTTGATAAGCCATAGAAAACAAATCAATGTATTCATCTTTATATATATATATATATATATAAAATTGGGTGATCCATTTAGTCTATTTAAAAAGGTCAAAGGCTACTTTACATTTAATATGCATTTGTATTTTTCACTTTGTAAAAAGGTTCATAATTGAATTTAGTTCAGTGAAGAGTAGAGGTGTTAAATTCTATTTTCTCTTATCCATAGAATTGGAATAAAAGATTTTTTAAAAACAGTAAATGACAGAGCCTATTCAAATTTCTGTTAATATTTTTCAGATGAGGTTTTGTAACTATATACACTATTTACATTGTTCGGACTGTTGTCCTCATCTTTATTGTCAGATTCACGATGTTTCGGCCATTGTACACCCCAGCCTTCTTCAGGTGATATACAATGGAATTTTGAATCAAACCATGGCTGACCATACATTGAAGGAAAATGGAGATCACTGCCCCCTGTTGGATGAGGTTGAAATAACAGACAGAGAACAACATTGGAAAAGAAAAAAATTAAGGAATCAGCACATATGCTAGGCCACAAAAATCTCCTAAGCTGGCCAAACATAGAAATGAATACAATATGGGAACCAGCTAGAGAAAAACAGCAATAACAAAAATTGTAATATGAGCCCTAGTAAAAAAAAAAAAAAAAAAAAAAAAAAAAGTGATAACTAAGACATGAGGTTTATTAGTCCCAATAATTCAATTACTTTTGTCCCCAAGGCTCAGTTGATAAAAGCATTGGTTGGTGTAATCCAGTGACTTGACTCAAAGAGTTGTGAACTCAATAACTTGGAGAGTTGAGTTATTAACACTAGGATGGCCAGCTGTTTTGACATCTTTATTTCCATTATGCCGTGAAGCAGCCATCTCTAATATATTCAATATTCAAGTCAGAAATAACAAGTCTGAAAAGAAAATCACAAATATTAGTATACCTCATACTGAAAGAAAGTGATTATATATATATATATATATATAAATTATGTGTGTGTACAGATAGATAGGGGACATAAACAGAAGTATTATTGTTTGTGAGAAATTTTTCAATGCATTTACCCTATGAATAGCCTAAATGTCAAAAACGACACGTCGACCATTCAAGGTAAAACCTCAAATATCAGCTATTCCACTGAATATTTTTTAAAGAATTAAGTCTGTAAGTATCTTTGCTAAAATTCAATAATTGTCCATAAGCCTCAGCATCAAACCAAAACTAGTTATTCCAAAGTAATTTGTTGAAAATTTGAAGGTGTTGAAAACAACACCTCGGACATCCTAGTGTTAAAGGGAATTAACGGAAAATTACGGACACATGGAACTAGAACAATCTACCTCCCCCATCCTGGACTAAATAAAGGGGTCAATTCATATACCACCTGAAGAAGGCTGGAGCATACAATAGTTGAAACATTTTGAATATGATGACAGTCCAAACAATGTAAATAGCCTATTCAAATGTTGACTTAAAACATCACTTTTTTTTTTTTTTTTTTTTTTTTTTTTCCCCCCCAAGAACATTTTGTATTTAAACACTACCTTAGTTGTTTTAAATTAGTTGTATTATTTGAAATAGATGAATTTGCTTGACTTGTTTTTGTTATCTGTTCTTGCACTTCTATTTTGCCTTTTGAGATTCACATATTTTCCACAAAAATTGTTTCTTCCAACAAATGAACATTCAGGTAATTCCTACATAAAAATCTAAAAGATTTTTAAAAAAATTTTAAAGATAGGTTTGTATGCATAAAATGTCTGTTATGGTAGTATTCTTTGGTCTATTTTTAAGTAAACTTTGTTATAAAATTTATGGACTACATCAGTTGATTTACAATTTTAATAAGTGTGATGAAGAACTCTCTTATTTTAGGGTCTTTTGCTTTGTTTTACTGCACAGCAAAATATTTAATTTTAATTCAAATCTTTATATTCTAATAAAATGACATCATTTGTAATAATTAAGTTCACTTAATCCATGAACTGTGGTAAAAAATATTCCATCATTCCCAATTTATCCCTAGAAATGTAATAATCGAAGTCCCCACTGCCTCCACCAGTCGTTCATGACTTAAGTATTGTTAGATCCAAAGTACTTGTAAAATTTGAACTGATTTGTTCTTATTTTCTCTTTTAAATACTAAAATTAGTATTTACGGTATTTGATTAAACAATATACTCTTGTGGGATGGAGACATTTATTACTTTGTCACCAGGGCAAAACATCAATAATTTAAAAAAAAAAAAAATGCAAAAAAAGACATCTTGTAGCATTCTGTTCAGGCTTAAATAAGAGTTAAGTTTTTCTTATCTAATATGCAGGTGGAGTAATGTGTAGCAGCTTGGAATGAGAAATTGGAGAGTCAAGTTCAAATTCCAATTTGGTTCATTATGTTCACGTGTGCATAAAAACCTTTGGTATATACAAGCATTATTGAGGAGCAAGAAGAATAGAAGAGTAATCAGGATGACAGTAATTATCTACTTGACATTGCATTTAAATTTTAGATCAAAGTTGACTAGGAAGCAAGAAGCCAGAAGAAAGTTCCATAAGGTAGAAGTGTGAGAGATGAAACTGTTGGCATAGAACTTATTGTTACATCTTGACATTTCAAATGTATGATGAGAAAATCTTGCTACCAATCTAGCAATATAGTTAAATTCATAAAGTCTAGGTACCATAGCAAAAATTTCATCATAACCATTTCCATGAAAGTATTGATAGAAAAGGCACAGTGGGAAACTGACTGTCACCAAGACACCAGGTCAGGACCAATAATATTGCTGATTCTTCTTTGGATTTTATCAAGAATCTCTAAATATATAGCAGAAGCACCAGACCATATGTGACAACAATATTCAAGGCCTGGATCAATAGTAGACTTATAGATACATTGTCCTCATCTTTATTGAGATGATCACATTTTGACTGTTGTATTGTCTTCAGGTGATATATGTTGGAATTTCAAACTAAATCCATGATTTAGTCCACAGGGGTAGATTGTTCTAATTCCACATGCCATGCCTTTTTTTTTTTTTTTTTTTTTTTTTTTGAATATTTCAATTTCAATTAAATCTGAGTTTTTGTTTCCTCTGCTTTGGCCAGGTATTCAATTCACAACTGTTTGGATTATTCAACCAACACTTTTTTTCCACTGGGCTATGTATCCTTGGGTTTTACCAAAGACAGATTTATAGTGACCAAATTTTCTGCTCTTAGTAAATGCTAACCTCTCAATAACATTTATTAACTTCATAAGATATATTTTGATGTTATACAATAAAAAGTTCTATAAGAAAGAGGGGAAGATTTTTCAAAATCTTTGCATACATAAGATCTCTTGTGAAATCTTCTGACTTAAATATGATTTTTTCCAAATAACTTACAATTTAATAAACACAGTTCAAATCCATGTTCTCCTAGCATAACTACTAAGATAGTACTAATTCAGCAACCGATATCTGAAAAAAATAAGCAATAAAGCATAATGTTATCATGGTCTAGGCTAATACGAACACAAGACGAAATCTATCATATGTAAAATATGTTTATTCACCTCCAGGCTTTGTCAGTTAATATCATTAAGTAGGTGTTTGGCTTTGTGGATTCTTCTCCTGACAACTATGTGAAAGATTCTCTCCTTTTTCCCCTCTCTGGTGGGGTGCTTATATATCATCTTGTGATACTGTTGTCCCACATGCACACCTCCTAAGTGCAGCTGAGTTGTTAATATGTTGGGGCAACAACTGTCATCCTCTGAGCTACAGATTTGTATCTGATGGCTAGGAGGTTACCTTTTTGTTCAGCTTACTCCATTCTAGTATGACACTGAGTGCAAAATCTATTTTGGTATTATCTGGAGTGAGCCCAGTACATGCTAGGGGCACCACAGATCAATTCCTCTTAGAACAAAGGTTCCTTATTGACATCAAATTCAATTCATTGTCATCTGGGATTTTCCAGCACTACAAATCTATATTAGATTAAATTAATCAGTAAAAAAGAAAGATAAATATGATTAAGATTAAAGAGAATTTTTGATCATATTGCTAAATTTTGTCAAAAAGACATTTTTCTTTTTCTCTGAAGATAACATGATGAACAAAATCAAAAATATAACAAAACAAGATTATGATAAATTCACTCAGTTTACATTTCAAAGCCTAATGTTGATGAGTGTGTGTCTTTGGGGCTTTCTCCAAACATAGATTATTCTTTTTGTGAAAGTGCAAGAGATTCTGCTCTGCTGCCACATGGGTTGGTATCAATGTATTTACCTATTATATGCTCTAACGAACACCCCCCCCCCGTGTACATCCTAGGTCCAGCTGTCTCTGATGCAACTGACTATTTTAATGGTCTGGTGTGGCAAAATCTATTCTGGCATCAAACTGGGGTCACTACAGATCGAGTGCTTTTAGAACAATAGTCCCTTATTGACATTAAATTTGATTCAGACATTTCTGGGATTTCCTGACATGGATCACATACAAAAGCAATTTAACGTCATCTGGTTTCAAAGATGACACCAAGTATCATAACAGATTTTTCAGAAAATCTACAAAACACTTTTCTCTGGATTTGGTGACTTGATGCAATTGAGGTTTTATCCCCGATGAAGAATGTGTCATTTGAAAATTACTCTTTTAGATGAAAAAAATCCCATTTTCAAACTAGAATAAAAATTCTCCTTTTTTAGTGTGCCATATACTTGTAAAATCTATATCACATATGTATCATTTCTCATTTTTATTTATCCTAACAGGAACAAAGCAGCCATATTGAGTAGATTGTATTTACTATACTTTTTTGGAAAGAAAATTAGTTTAATTTTCATATTTTTCTTGGATTTATACAAAATTCATAAGTGGTTACCCATTTGAAAATGAACAAGCAATATGTTGCTTAATATTGAAGTAACAAGACTTGTTCTTTCAGTAAGCATGACAGATTTGTGAAAGATTTTAAGATTCAAGCTTCCAATAATATTTGATAAAAAGTATTTAGATTTTTATATATGTGTATCCATAGTAATGGAAATGTTTTTTGCTTATCCAAACATGGTCAGCAAATTTTCACGGTAAATTTTTATTTTAACACCCGAGCGCTAATATCCCTTCAATTTTTTTCCCAAATAGTCTTATTTCCGTGCAAATGTATATGCTGAACTCAAATCAACAATTAGATATTAAAGAAACCTACCTTTTTGCATTTTAATGACCTGAAAAAAATTGGACTTTTTCCTGGTCTTTTGTCAGCCATTACCGGCTTATTGATAAGTAATTAAGTGCTGAATTCTGTCAGTGGACGTATACAATTTGGGCCTATTTACTCCCTTCACAGTAATTCCTTGTAGTTAACTTTCAAATTAGGGTTAGGTGATTTTTTTTCTTTTGTTATTCTTTTATTTGTCGATGTTTACATATATTTGAAAGTTAAACGGAAACGTGTAATAATTTCTGAAACAAAAAAGATGCTCGGGTGTTAAAATGAAAATTTACCATTTTTATCACGATATATAAAAATCTACATATTCAGTTGAAAATAACATTGATAATGGCGAATAGAATAGTTGCAAGCACTTGGATATACAGAACATTTGGACAGTTTTTTTGCACACTTTATATCCAAAAAAGAAAACATATGAAGACAAGAAAAATTAGATAATAATTAATTCTGTTAGGAATAAAGAAGAAAATAGGAAAATTTTAGGAATTCAATTTGTTTCACTTTTATTAAAGCTTCATCAGAAAATGAAATATGAAAGAGAACGAAAAAAATTGGAGTATTTTTATTTTTGTGTTGTTTGCTTTCCATTGGTTAAATAGATTCATTGCTTTTCATTGGTTAAATAGATCACACATGTCTTGTTCATCAACATTTGTCTGTATAATTCTCATGTATGTATGTACGTGTGCATGGGTATTTTTATTTCTGCCTAGTAAAAGTCCATGTTATTGATTGGGTGAAATTTCATATGAGAGTAAAACTACTGCAATTATGGTTGTAGGTGAACTAATCTTAGATTCTTTAAATATTTATTTTATATAAGTTGGTGATATAATAAAGTGTGTTTGTTTTGTGTTTATTGATGGGAGGATATTTATCAGTATTCTTTCTAAGTATTGTCTGCATAACAAATTGTGTTCTTTTCTTATCGGGGTGGCATTTGTGAAGTCAAAGTCATGGCTTATCTTATTTCTATATGTTACACGTGAATATAAAGGATTGCGTCTCAACGACAACAAAAATACAAAATTCATTATCCTATCCTCGAATAACAATATTTGAGAACAAATTAGTTAAAACTAATATCATTACCACCACATCTAAGACAATCAAAGATTTAATTAGCTATAAGCATAGATGCAACACTGCATTAGATGCTGAGATTTACAGCATAAAATGCTAGAAATGGTAGATTGGTGAAACTTCTAAAAATTTAAGAGCTCACATCTATGAACATGAGTGAGACTTATGTTGCGAAAACCTTCTTTAAATTGTCTTGTAATACATTGAAATAGGATAATTTCATGAATTATATGAATAAAAAGACAAGATAAAACTGTTCTTAGCTTATGCATCTTGTCCTCTGAGGAATTTTATTTAAGCAATTTATTTTGTTGCATGTGTTTATATAAAAAAGCAAGGATGTCATTGGTTTATCAAGGCTTTTAAATTTGAGAACATTCATGAATATTCATTAGGTGGTTGAAAGGTCAGTCAAAATATATGGAGGACAGAAAGTGCCATAATTTAAAATCTGCCAAGGCAAAAGTGAGTAATATTCAAGAAATAGTTTTTTTTTTTATAAATGAATATTGTTTAAATTGTGATCAGATTGTTATGGTTTGGAATTTGACATATCTGCTGTACATCTTCAAAAACATGAGGTGATTGATTTAATGGGGTTTTCTTTTGATTTTTCATTATATTTGTGGTCATGTATGTTGACTTGGGAAAGTAGTAATTCTTTCAGGAAAGGTAAAATTGGAAAGAAACTGGTGTATAGATTTATATTTTGATAAGATTTGATAGCGGCACTATGGGTAATTTTCCTTCTGAGTAAATTTCTCTTTTGATAAGTGTGCTATTTTTTAGATCAAAGTTGTGGGTGGCTGAATTTGCTTCTGTGTATGTCTAGTGCATTTGATAAATTGTTATGTGTAAGGTCCCTTTTGTGTTCATAAATGTTTTTTTAAAATTCCTGCATCTTTCCCCAGTGTATTATAAGGAACAGTTTTGGCAATTTGTTTCTTATTTGCCTGCTTCTGAATTATTGTTATACAAAAAAAAACGAGTATATCTACTCAAACATGTCTAACTATCAAATATAATGTTTATAGTAATATGAAATAATGTAGAGTTTTTAAAGATATATTGTTTAAAAAGTATTTTTTTTCATATTTCGGTTGTGAAAATAAAGTGAGCAGATATAGACTTTGAAATGTTCCAACATACATTTCTTGAATAGGATAATAGAGTTTTGCTTTGCTATGATGGCTTCTGGTAGCTTAATGGTAAACATCACACCTTGCCTGAACGTGGTTTCTCATGTTATAAAGGGAATGCATGCTTGATGTACATTTTCTTTAATAAAACTCTAGGCTCTTCTCCAATTGGTTCTTTCAACATGCAAAGAAAAGTCTTTGAGCATGAAAGCCCTAGCAGTTGTTTGAGGTGATCAATGGACCACCACTCCATGCCACACACACTTCAGCTGATACCATCCACTGCGGCAAACCAGAGTTTGACCAACACCGCTGATAGTGTTGGTTTGCCAGGCAGGTTCAGGATGACAGCTTGCATCAGTCTGCCAACTTTTCATACCTAGAATGTCACTTTGACCACCTACCTGCCAGGCATCGAATTATGCTTACACACAAATAAACTCATACAAGAACCCTTGTGATTACTGATAAAATTAACCTAAATTGATAAGAAATAATTCATATTCCAACAGTAATTCATTTGAGTCAAATTTTATTAAAATCAATAAAATTTTGTTGATAAAACTATAATCAGAATTTTATTTTCTTTTGAAAAGTTTAGGTTAAGCAACCATTTTTTTTTTTTACCAAATATAAAAACCATCTGGAATAGTCATGTCGGTGGGAGGTTTTTCAATTTATGCTGCAATTTTATAAGTTCAGTAAATTGGAACAAAATAATTGTCCCATGGAAAAGATTATTTTTCAAATTATCAAATGAATTTGTAGAAATACTAGTGGGAGATCAGCTTTTATTACTTAATTACAAGAGAAAACTGATCCTCCACGATACTCCTCGCAGAATCATATAATTTAACCATGCAGGGACTTGTTGTACAGAAAAGTACATGATTGTCACCTGTAGAGCCTTCTCCAGCTGAGTAAAAAATTATTCTTTGCATGATACTGTTTGGTTGAAAAGACATTTTATTGTCTTATATTCTTAAATAAAAGAAAAAGAGGACATATTTATTTTTCTCCCCTGACGCTCCTGACTAGGTTTATTAATTTTGCACTTTTTGGCCCTTTAAATGATTTTCTGTCCCCACTTATTAAGGCCCTACCCATTTATTGCATATTAATATAAATCCAATCTCCCAAATATGAAGACCTCACGTGCAACTTATATTCACTACATAAGAGTAACTGCTTTGAGATTAGTACAAAGTAAAGGTAGAAAAATTATATGCAGTAAAATAAAGCAGTGAACACATCAAGCATTTATAAAAGACTAAAATAGTCCTAGCAATTCTACAGCTGCCAATCGAATAACTTTAGACATAACGACCGAAACAATAGTCTAAATATAAATAGTGTCAATAATAATAACTCCTCCTCATCCCAGAAATTTTAACAAAAATTAACTTTAGTTCATTTTTTTGCATTGTTTCTTTCTTATAAACAATTTTTTCTAAAACATTTTCATTTTTTGAATGCATTATTTTTCTGACTGCAAATACCATTTGCATATTTATAGTGGCAAGGCACTTCTGAAAAGGGTCTAAGTTCAGTCAATGAAATTATATAGTTTTTTTTAATGTCTACTATAGCCAACACAATTATGATATAATAATGACTTCTGTACTAGTTTTATAAAACAACATGCTCACCTGAGGACATTTTTTTCACTCTCTATGTCTACCAAGCAAAATATATACCTGTATTTGTAAAAGATGATTTCACAGGTGGAAATATTTAGACTATGAATCTTTCCTTGTTAAATCAATGTTGTCCGGAGTTTGTTTTTGTGATTTCTAAGAATGGTTCTTTTTTTTTTCTTTTTTACTTTCTATTGATTTTAAACCCTTATCCTCCTGGTGTCAGTTTACACTGACACCTCCTTTTTTTATCTTTATATATCTAATTTGGAATGCATAAATCTCATAGCACAGGTTGCCCCAAGCCCTGTGAGTGAAGTTAGGTCATTGAAACCATTTAGAACAGGAAAACAAGTCATCATGACTGAGGGTGCAAGCATACTGTCTTTGTTCAAGTCTCCTGATCATTCCAGATTATGTACTCTCTATCTCCAAAACACAAGAGGAAGTGAATGAAACAGAATCGATCAGGATTTGAATTTGGTTCATTAGAATACGTTTGAAAATTTGCAAGTTTTCATCTGAAATCAAAAAAATATGAACTTTAAGCCAAATGATGACAATATATGGAATAAAGAAGACGTATGTTCAATGCCTTTTTTTTCCATCTATCAAAATTATAAAATATAATTTTTAAAAATTAAAATTTCACTGAACTATGTTGGAAAATCTGCAAGTTTTCATCTGAAATTAAGAAAATCTAAACTTTAAGCAAAATGAAGATAATAAATGGGGTTGAGAGAAAGAAATTGTTAAACTGATGCCAGGAGGAGGGGAGATAGGCATTTTGAGCATTTGTATTCATTTATTCTGTTCATTGGCCTGTGCCTGTCTCATGTTTCTGTTGCACTGATTTAAATCTGAAGATGAAAATGTAATTGAAATTCCCAACAGAACACAAGCCAAATGTCAAAGAAAAATAAATTGGCAATGTTTAACTTTCAGCTCACAAAACAAATGGTTTGTCAAAAGGATTCCACTATTGCTGTTGACACTTTTGACTCTTTCAACACTGGTTATTGTTTCAAAAAGCAAAATAGGTAATATCATATATTTATTAAAATTTTCTTGTTTTAGAGTTCGTTGTTTTCTTTTTATTTATAAAAACGGTAAATTATAAATATCGTATTGTAGTCGGTTTCTATATTTTGATAATGTTTTATAAATTTTTGAATAAAAAGATTTATTTTCAAGTTTATTTCTTTATAAAATGGTAAATAATAAATATTGCATTCACCTATTTTTTAATCTTGTAAATAAACATTGCTGAGGGAGTCAAATGTGTATACAATAATAGTGGTGTCAAGGAAATAACTGTCCTTTTGACATACAGTTTTTTTTGTGGGATCAAAGGTTAGGCATTACCCATAAAACATTTGTGTCATCTTGGATATTCAGGGTTTACTCATCTTGTCTGTTCATCTTGATATCAGTACTTTTTAATTTTATTTGATTATCATGATCATGTACAGTTCTAAATAGAACAGCCATTTCTGCAAATATTGTGTCAATTCAGAAACATTAGAGAATATGCTGGATGAAATTGTATAGATCTCGTGTATTTATATCCTCATTCAATATGACCATATAAAAAAAAAATAAGTCTTCAAGATGTCGGTTAATCATAGCTCTCCATAGATTCCTTTTCTTTAATATCTATAAATTGTTAAAACTGGTTACACTACCAAGGCTAGAGTGTCCATTCTGCTTTAATATTTTGCCCATAGCTGCAGGGAGAATAAAGGGATTCATTCCTTTCCCAAGAGTGCTAATTTGGCTGAAAAAAGAGATGCAGGTTCAATTCCTGTTGGAGGCACAATTTTTCTTTAATGAGACTTCTCAATTTAGGCCAATTGTTATTAATTTCAAAATTTAATAAAATAAAAAAAATAAACGGGGATAGCAACTGAAACATGTCAACCCACCAAAAACACCGTTTATAGTAACAAGAAAAAGTGCTAGTACAACTACTATTGATGGAATTTGAACCTGGCCTGTTGATTCTATTTTCCGTACCAATAGCTGTTATGCCACCTGCACAAAACCCTTGGCCATATATTTTGCTGAGAATAAGCAAACCCTCCAGAATGATGAGTGTGGATGAATATCAACTGACAAAGAAAGAAGAGCAAACAAACCAGCTTGAAAATAAGATCAATAATGATTATAATTACCTTCTTTTGATAATTATTCATAACGTTGGAAACTTTATAAATTCGTAATATTATTGAACTAACGAAAACATGATTAGTATGCATCACAACTATTTATTTCACTCCAAACTTCATTAGTCACCAAAACACTTGTTTGATCACTAAAGTTAAACAGTGTCGAGCTATGTCAGCACTTGGATATATGTGACCACTTGGAAACACCAGGTTCTGTAATTAACCTCCAACAATCTGACGTGTTTTGGTTTTGAATAACCCATAGAGGGTTAATAAGCCATAAAAATCATAAATCACCATTAGCCTATAAGTATGCAACTTTGTGAACTTCTCTAAATGGTGATCCTACATTGAAGAGATTGTCCCTCTGGGGTGAGTGTTTATATATCTGCCTGTCATTTTTTTTTTTTTTTTTTTTTTCCTCACATGTGCATTCCAGTCACATCTGGATTGATCATGTGTTCACCTGCCAGTGTGGATCTCCATCACTAGCTAGGTGGTCATCCTTCAGGCTTGTACTGAAGGATACTGAGTACAAAGTTCATTCTGCATGACATGTGGGGTGAGCCCAGTAGATACGACAAACTGTCATTTTATATTTTGGCTGTGGAATTTTTATTATTTTATAAGGTATCTGACTTTGGTACAATGTTACAAAAACTTAAAAAAATATATTTTTTTTGTTTGTTTCTTAAGATTTTATCAGGTATTGTTCCACACAGTTTTATTCTATTTTAATTGTTTTACTTATAAAGATTTTTTTGTTGGTTTCAATTGTTATTTGACTGTTGGAAAAAAAAAATTCTGGTAAATTTCATTTCCAGGAAATAAATAGGAATTTAATAAAGAAATTATAATAAAAAATATAAATTTTCTTTGTTATCTTCTTTTATTTTTCTATTTTCCTGAAATATTAATTACTGTATATTTCCATGTATAAGATGAGCTTTAAATCTAAAAAATCATCCTAAAAAATTGGGGGCCATCTACAAGTCTAAAAAAGAACCATTAAATTCCGAGTGATGTTTGTCAGTAGACTAATCCCGACCTTGGTGCGGCAACCATTAACGTACATGAAAAGATTCACATTGTCAAATAAACTGAAAATAAAAGTAATAAAATCATTTCTAGCTTATATATTCCTGGCATAACTTCGAAATAAATTGCCTATTCAAAGAACAATTCCATATCAATGAAATCGACTTGTATCCATGCAAGCTCAGCTAAAAAAAATTAAATATTGAATTATGATTGTATTTACAGCAACCTTTATCTTTCACTAAGCTTTCAATAATCATCAATAATCATGGTAGTGTTAATTCAGTCAGGCACAGTGAAGTAATGAATAGCGGGTCGGATTGAGGAATCGAAGAGCTGAGTTTGAATTCAAGTCGAATCCATTACATACACTTATGTGCTAACCCCTGCTATGGGTAAATAACAGAACAGACCAGGTTCTATAGTCTTGGTTGGCAACTGGTCTACCGCAGAAAGAAATGACAACCTACTGCGGAAAAAAATCTGCCTCGTCAGTCATGTATCTAAAGATACATGATCGCGTAAGCGTGTGTCACTGACGGAGTGTTAATTATGGCAGTAATAACATTTAGGATAACATAATATTCATTTCTCATTAAAAATTCATTATTGTCAATAAAGTATAAGTAAATGGCCATTAGTACATCAGACTGTTAGTAACTGTTTAGATAGAAGAAGAAGAAGAAGAAGAATCGATAATCGCAAGACATCATGTGATGAATCGTAAACAAAATATGGTTTCCCTTTTAGGAGATGCATGTAGGAAAAATATGATATAGAATCAATTTTATTATTTCGTTTATTTTGAATTTTTAAGAATACAGCAAGCAACAACATTTCTAATAACATTATCTTTATATAATCAGTAAGCAATCATACTACAAGTATAGGATAAATTCATTAAAATTTGCTATATTTTTTTACTTTGTCTTATCTAACGGTTACCTTATACACGGAAATACATGGTATTTCAATCAATAGTTTTTTAACGTTTCATATGGTTGATCATTTTCTGTAAATTTTACATATAATCTATATTTTAAAAGTATTATTCAAAATAAAATTTCGTTTAATTTTTTTTTAACACAAAAAAAATTGTTTTCCATACTTTTTAATTCAAAAATTTTTTAAATGAAGACAGCTTTATAAAAACTTTTATATGAACTTTAGATTCTACATTTAGTAACTACTTTTTTTTGGAAAAGATTTAGGTCTAAAAACTAAAAAGTGAGAGTTATGGTTTATTTACAGTATAAGCACCAAAAGTCCCTGGTAATGAGAATGTGCCATTCTGGCGTAAAAATGCCTGATTATTTAAAAAATAACATTAAAACATTGCGCTCGATTACTGTTTTCGATTTGTCGTCAATGTAAGTTCAATCTCTTTCACGTTGTCTGGACGCCATTACTGGCGTTGTTTAAATACATTTACCTCAAGTTATAATGAGTGGAAGCTTACTCAGTTAACGGCCTTTTTACAGCTTTTCGTAACTACTCGTCTTGATTACTGTGCTATTTTCGCGGATGTTATTTTAAAATGCGCTTATTTTTTAAATTGAAGTTTTAAATGAATAGTATTTTTTCTTTATTGTTCTTAATAAATCTGCTTATAGCTAATGAAACAGAATCTCACCCGAAAATGTAATTTACAAAGCTTTAAAAATTCAAGAAACTGTTGTTAACTAGCTTGTCATGCCTCCAAAACAAAACTGTTCTCTTTTAATCATCTGAGAGAACGTTTTGCCTTTCACTAGCATGGCTGATGCTAACCTCCCTGAGAGTGACTCATTGCATCTACTCAGGCTAACATTTTCCACTGACATGAAGTGGAAAGATTGTATTGAATCAATTGCCAGGTCTTCTGTGAAGAAAATTGATTCACTGTGTTGTGCTAGACAATTTTTATAATCAAAATTTATCTTATACATTTATAAGTCTAAATTGAATATTGCTTCCACATCTGGTCTGGTGCTTCTGTTATGTATTCAGATAGTCTTGATAAATTACAAAGAATATGCAATGTTATTGGTCCTCATGTGGCATCTCAGCTTCAATCATTTTCTCACCTCCATAACATAGTTTCCCTGTGTATTTTCTATCAATATTTTCATGGTAATTCTTCTGATGGGCTTTCCTATATGGTACCTCAACTTTACAAATTTAAACGTAGTACTGGAATGGCGGCAAGCTCTCATTAGTTTACACTTGAAATGGCTGCTAGATGTAACCGTAAGTTCTATGCTAACAGTTTCTTCTGTCATGCTTCTCACTTAACGAACTCTCTTTCGGCTTCTTGCTTTCTAATCAACTTTGATCTTCAAAAATTTAAATGCAATGTCAATCGTTATCTTCTGTCTTCTTAATTCTTGTTCTTTTATTGTTCTCTCTCTTTAATTGTAGTTTTTCTCATATTCTCTAACACTCGGTAACCATTGCATCTTAGTGGCTTTATTGCCTTGCTAGTGGGAATAGGCTAGTAAATATACACTTTTTTTAGTTATGCTTCCCTTTTCTTCCAAATTCATGGCATTTATAGAACAGTTCTACAAACTATTAAGGAGATTGTGATCTTTCAGAAATGCAGAAACAAATTCTTCATTAGGAATGGCAGTTTGATAAAATTCTTTGACATCTACTTTATTATTTATGTTGTCATATTTCTTTTTTTTATTTCAGTCTATTTTGAATGCATGGGACACGATCAGTGACTCAAATAGTCATGTAGAACTTACATACAACAATATAGTAAACCTTTAATACATAGGAAGACCACACTACAGTAGCACCAGAAAAAATGTGTTGTTTCATTAATATTTATTTTTGCATGTTAATAAATTCTTTGATGCCATATTAAAACTGGAAATTGGCAAATGAAATGATATAGGGATATCTGCTGGCTTAGAGGAAAATGGAAAGACAATTGTTGACCAAAACCAAGGATCTAATTTTAATTAAATACTTTTGAAGAATCCAAAACCAGAAGAAATTTACACAGATATTCCATAGCTTTCCATATTCCATAGCTTTCTTTTTTACTGCATTTACCATCAGGACTAAAAATAGATTAATATAAAAAAAATGGAGAAGTAGTATAGAATCTGACTTTGTCTTATCTCAAATACAATCTGACTATATATATGTCTCTGACTGGAATCCCTTACCTTCCAAGTGTCATTTGATCTCAAAAGATTTTAGCTATTTATTTACTGGCCAAATGACCCGTGCCTTTCTGTGATCACATATTTTTTGGTAAGAAAATGATGATTGATTTTAAATCATTGTTATAATTTGTGCAAAAAAATAATTCATTTCAGTATTACTCAATGATCTTGACGGTGTGACCTCCATTGTCTGGCTTTCTCCTATATTTTGGATATTAATCATTCCCTTGTTAAAATTCAAATTTAATTTAAATCAAAGGGAAAAAAAATTCAATGTGGGGTTGTGTCCTCTGGAGATCCCCTTTGATCAAAATGAAATATACTTATCCAAGTACCTTAGGAGTCATTCCCTTGTTCAAATTTAAATTTAATTTAAATCAAAGGGAAACAAAGTCAATCCACCACACCTGGCAAATTTAAATTTAGATCAAAGGGGAAAAAAATCACTGGGGTATTTGTACCCTCCAGGGACCCCCTTTGATCAAAATGTAATATACTTAGCCAAGTACTCTGGGTAACGTAGTTTCAGAATATATATGTTTATGTGATTCTATCTCCAAAAACCTAGGAGGATTTCGATAACAAACAGACAGACAGGCAGAGGCTACAACTTTATATATAGGTATATTGACTTTTCACATTTTCTGGCCATCTCAGTTTTACTGGCAACACTTTTGCTAATCATAAAACCTACCAGTCATTCCAGGCCTGGATAAAGCTATTTACAATCCTTTAGACCAGGGATCGACAACCTACGGCACACGTGGTATGCCCAGCAATTTCCAATAGTATGCAGACATTACAAATTCTAAACCAATAACTACTACAACTCAAAGAAGATATTTAACTTTCAATTTTAATATATACTAAAATATATATACTATATATTACTATATAAAATATATTGTAGAACAGGTATATTGACCTTGACTTGTATAAAAATAGGTATGCTGTTGGTACACTGAATGATTTTAAAACCCTATGTCGGCACATAGTTAGCAAAAGATTGCTCACCCCTGTTCTATTCTATGTGAGATTTTCCTAATCAATTGAGCAGTGACCTTTTGTGTCATATTTGTAGTGCAAGGGGAAAATACAGTAGCAAAATTTGAACTGTCTATTTTTAATGACATGAAAAGCACGTATTATTTCCTAATTCAGAGGAAATGATTTGAATTCCTTTTGTCTATTATTTGAACTGCCTGAATAAAAATGCAGACCCTAGGCTCTTGAATAAGTCCCACATATTATGCTATCACCAGTTAATCTATTATTTGCATTGTTTATAAACTTTGAAAAGAGTCATTAATATTGCCAATTTCGTTTTGATGCTTTTTTCTACAGTCACTGTTGTTAACACTATAACTTTGATTAGGGTTACTAACACATTAAACATTGTTCAAATGCTTGGATAGTTACTGTTGTTAAGACAATATTTCGGCCGATCCATTCTTCAGCTTTTGTCAGTTGTAATCCATGTGAAAAATAGAAACTTTTCATCTCCAGTAATGGCGAGAGAAACTTAGAGGTAATAAACTCTATTTCCAACACAATTATATATCCACATACATAACATATCAAAACACGCCCAAACTTTATTTTCTTCCAAATAACAGACAATATTTACAAACATACTAAAAAGATTCCATAATACAACACACACCTTTTAAATCAAAGTCTCTATTGGTTAGAAATTAACATCACCATACGAAATATTTGACCAATCAGAGAAAACCTATTTTTTCGAGACTACTTTCGGGAAAAATTTATTATAAAAACCCCACAGATTTTGGTATTCATGAGCAGAGATGCAACTGACTCCAAGCCGTTCAAACACAAGAGAAGTTACATAGCTTTTTTCTCCACTCACTCAAACACGTGCTGAAAGAAACAATTATCGGTAGCTTCAAAAGAATCATCTCCAGCAACAACAGCTGGGATGGTCAGTAAATCTTTGCTGACGATCAAAGTCTTTTCTCAACCACAGTTTTTACTGATGACAAACTACTTAAAAATCACAACTTTTTTGTGTATCAACTACCCAAAAACTTTAATTCAACTAAAGACTATTTTTTACTCCTTTTCAACTCTTTTGAATTCATGTACATATATTTATAAATACAAATGATTTATTTAACAGGCATGGACCATGTTTTCTTTATTTTTATTTTATTATTGTTTGGAATTCAGATTTTTGATTAAAAAAAACAAACTGAACGACAGAACTTCCTACAAGCTTTTCATTAATAATACATTCCATTATCACCAATCGGACTCTGAACTATCACCAATCACAATGAATGGATGCTCCCCACCCCACAGGGAGGCTTAGACTTAATCCAGACCTCAACTGGAACTTGTACATAAGATTCATAAAAAAGATGTTGAAATATGGTCAGTTCACTGTATCGCTCCAGTAATTACCCGACTTCTCGTGCTATCCCCCACCATTACAAGAGCCAGATCACGCTGTTAGACTGCTGTCATATTTAGGCAGGAGCTGCCCAGTTCTCACGTTCCAGTTTCGATAGACTCCAAAAGCGTCTCTGCGTGTTTGTGGCTGTTCTGGATTGTGTGTGTAATAAAGTACTTTTTGTTGAGCTTGTTTATAAGTTTCGTCCATTTTTTTTATGAAATGACGAACAGAATTTGGTAAAATAGAAACGAGGTAATGTTACTGAACATGTGACACGGTGGTTTCTCCTTTTAACTGCACAAAGATCTGAATGCAATTTACGTTCAGTTCTTATTTTTCTTTGCCAACGAAGCCTTTCAACTCCTCTGAAATGAAATCCGTAGCGCCAAGAGCCCAGAGCAAAGTTCATGGCTAAACTGACGCGAATTCAAGAGAGACGGAAAAACAAAAACCTAAACGGGGAACAATGTTCCAGCACCGCCGGAACTTCCATTTTTTCATCAAAACTAGAACTATGCATTTTCTGTCCCTCCCACAAATCTAGAACCACGTGTGTCTTATGACACTTCGTTAGATCTTAATCCAGGTGATATCCGGATATTTGTAAGATCTAGAGTCGTGTATCTTCTGGCTTTCCCATAGATGTAAATCCACGTTTGTCTTATCACTCTTCGCTAGACCTTAAGCCAGGTGACGTCTGGATCTTTGCCGGATATAGAAGTGTGTCTCTTCTGGCTCAAGCACAGGTCTAGAACTAGGTTTTTTCTTCTAACTCTTCAGTATATATTGAGTCAGGTGACGTTTGAAGTTTCGTCTGCTCTAGAGTCGTGTGTCTTCTGGCTCTCCCACAAATCTAGAATTACGTGTGTCTTCTAACTCCTAGCTAGATCTTGAGCCAGGTAACGCATCCAGAACTAGGAGCACGTGACATTTGACTCTTCCATAAAGATCTTCAAAAGATCATTTTTTTAAGTATATTGGGGGGGGGGCATGTCTGACTTCCTGAAGGCTATCAGGATTAAACATTTAAAAGAGAGAAGTCGTTAGAGAGAAGAATGAAAAGCTGTATTGATTACAGGGGAAATATTTTAAAAACAAAAATAAAAACTTGCTTATTCAGCAAATAAGAATTTTATTGATAGTGTCGTTTCTTTTTTTCTTTTTTTTCTTTTTTTTGATTAGAAATCACAATGAAGTCATATTAATCGATATAAACGTCTTTATGGCAAATAAGCTACATTATTTTTGTTATTGATCTAAATAACAATTTTAGACTTTTGGTTGAGAATCTATAATCATTTTTATTTAGATTTGTAGCGAGTAATTTGTGACCTTTCTTCTCGATTCCAGTCTCTTCTGCGTTGATATTTCTTGATATTTTTTTCTGGCAAGATGACATACCATCGAAAAATGTCACCTTGCACCATGCAGCTTCTCTTTATTATTTTACCCCTGCTGGATAGTTTTGTAAAATAAGGGATGAATTTCTCGACATTTAGGCCGAGACGCATGGAATCTAATCTCCATGACAGAGATTCATGGATTTGTATCGCCTGATACGAATCATTCATCATGGCGATGAGTAAATTTAACAAAATGATGCTACCCAACACGATATAGGCCGAGTAAATTAAATCGACGAGAAGGCTGTTACGCAACGATGCCGTCAGCTCGTCGCTAAACGTGTCTGTAATTCCAAGCATCAAATTGAAAATGGAGAAGATGGTGCCAAATGCAGTATCTCCACTTGTGAGATTAAGCAAGACGTGCATTGAGAAAGAAAACGAAAGCAGAACGAATGCGTATAGAAAAAGAAATCTTAAACCGTCTCGGAAGATCATAATTCTGAGCATGCGCCAAAAATGGTGTATCCCTTTGAAACCGCGGGTGAAAATGATGCAAATCATCCAACCGATACAAAGAGAAATTGACAGCAAAATGCGCTGTACAGTAAAACGGTACAAATATAGAAACATCCATGTGACTATCATTGCCGAAAACAGCAGCATAATAACTAAAGGGGTATAATTGTTGTAGATATACCACGCCATTCTCAGGGAAAAGATCTCGCGAAAAAAGCCCTTCTGGCTCACGTGCCAAATACTGTTGGAACGAATCATAGCCAAGAAACTGCACAGTAAGATGATAATCGGTTCTGTGGGAGTCACACCGTGGAATATTATATATTCCATATCGTCCATAATGATAACATCAGACACGTTTGCGATCTGTGCTTTTTTCTCTAGTCTATCAGCGTTGTAGCTGATCAATCCCATGTATATAATATGAAGTGTCATTAAAATAAAATAAACCCAACTACACGTTCGACCATACATTTCCTCGACCACGTTTAAAGGTGGAATATCCAGAAGCATTGATGCTCGTTCAGTGTCCTCGACACTAAGCAACCATTCGATGCAAGATATGCGTGGTTTAACTTTTCTTCGTCTACAGAAACTTTCAAGAGAGTCATTGGTTCTAGGGGTCATATGTGTGATATCAAAATACTCCTGATTGCCTATACTGAATTGGGTTACACCTTGTAGCATCAACAGTTTCTCGAGAGCTTCCTTAGCGGCCATTTTACATGCAAAATCAAACACACTGAGATTTTTATTGTTTTTATTATCAAACAAAAGTTCCATAAGCGCTGTGAAGCGATATTGGGCCATCTTATTCAAGTCGTTGCTCGGGTAGTCTATTTCTTCCCGAATACAATAGGAAGTTATCGCTTTGTCAAGGATCAAATCCATCATTTCTAAATGTTTCTCCATATTTGTCGCGTCTTCCACACTTGCCTCAACGAGTTTGTGCAGAATGCTGTTACCATTGCAATCTCGTTTTCGCAGATCAATGCCATAATAAATTAACTTTTCTGCGTTCTTTTTGAAGCCTTCGAGGGCGACAAGATGCAATGGCGTCTCACATTTGCAGTTTTCTTGGTCGACGTCGGCATCCCGGTTCGTGAACTCGTAAATACTCAGCATCATGCTGAAGATCTCTGGCTGTGATTGACGTACAGCCAAATGGAACGGGGTGTTCCCATCCGCATCTACATCTTTGCAACTAATAAACCGACATTCCCAAATAACTTCCGGTTTGGCTTTTAGGGCAGCCACATGTATAGCTGTTCGTAGACTTTTGTCTTTCTCGTTAAGACTGTCCCAAGAATGGGTTTTTATCATATATTCCATTAGGAGCTTCATTGTCTTGCTATCCATTTTTTGAGAACTGGCCGCTGTGTGTAGAGCTGTTTCACCCAATTTGTTTTTTAAATTAGCTTTTGCCTTGCAGTCAAGCAAAGCTTTCACAGTCTCAAAACAGCCAGTAGAACAGGCGAAATGCAACGGCGTCTCGCCGTATCTGTTCTTAGAATTAACATCTACTGTGTCAGCAAATTGTCGAATTACTTCATACCTTCCTTGTAGGGCGGCATAATGTTGTAATGTATTCTCGTTGTGGTCTCTAGTTTCAAGATCAATGTCCATACTTGCCAAAGCGGTGAGTTTTTTTGTTGCATTCATTGCAGCTGCTTGAAATATTGGGGATTGCCTCGTGAGGAGAACTTTGATATCTTCAATGGGATCGCTTTTCTTCTCAATAATTAGTTTTTTTATACAATAAACAAGAGTCTCCAGACATTTGTTGCTCTCATTAAAAAGCGCATATGACCACACATCCATGCCGTCTCGGTTTTTGTGGCAAAGATCGCTTCCAGCTTTGACTAAAACGTGAACAGAAAGCGGATAATCGTTTTTGATTGCCAAGAACAAAGCCGTATTTCCCAAGGCGTCATCTGCATTAATATCGGCTCCACGACGTATGAGTAATTCCAAAACCTCTTCATGACCTTCCTTGGCGGCGTGATGAATTGGCCTTTCCTCTCCGCGTATCTCTTGGTTTACGTCTGCGCCTGCGTCAATAAGTAGCGTAACAATTTCAACGCTGCCCAACGCTGAGCTGAGAATAATGGGCGAAATTAGTCCAAGCTTTCTTTGTGTGTTGATCTCGATAGATGGATTTGCAGTAAGGATTCTCACAGCGTCTACATGTTGGTATCGAACTGCCCAGTGAAGTGCCGTGGATCCTTTATCATTACCAATATTTGGGTTAGCACCGGCTTTCAAAAGTGTCTCCATTACTCCGGTGTTATTCCATCTGGCAGCCCAAAGCAGAGCTGTGTCGCCTTTGGAATTTTGACTGTTGACATCAACGCCTTGATTCAGATAGAGTTCTATAAGTTCATTAGAACCAATATAAGCTGCCAGATGGAGACATGATAATGTTCGCGGTCTTTGTCCCAAAATATCCATTGGAATTTCTTGGAGTATGGTTTTCTTTCGTTTCTCCTCATCCAATCGTGACAAAAACATCTTGGCCAGTTCGACATACCCTTCTTCTGTGATTCGATGAAGCGCGTTCTTTTTACCAGACATTTTCTTCACATTCACATTATAATTCTTGCAAAGCAAATGGTTGTCCCAGGTGTCAATGAAATATTTAGCAATTTCCACTTGTTTCTCTTCGAGGGCGTAGTGTAAGGCATGTTGTTGACTTTCGTCATCTAGAATTAGTTCTGGGAGATTGACCTTATGTGTGTCAATCATTTCTTTAACCATTTCCAGTGAACCGATGCTGATAGCATTGAA
>OZ010606.1:13459550-13484550 GCA_963932145.1 Acanthosepion lycidas
CGAGGTAGATTTTTCCAGCAGCTTGCCATTTCTTTCTGCCGTAGACTGGTTACAAACCAAGGCAAAAGAATCTAGTCTGTCCTGCTATTCAATCCATAACTAAAGGGAGAAGAGATGGAATTGCGCGTAAATGAAAGTAATAAACTCGACTGGAATTCGAACACGACTCTCCGGGCTCTCATCCTGAGCCAATATCCATGACATAACAACGTATATCCAATTATGAAATGTCTCAATCCTTTTCAAGTGATAGCAAAAAATATCGCATTGAATTTTTTTGTCCGCTTTTCTTCTGTCCTTCTTTTTACTTATTTTATAGGGTGTCCCTAAAGTCTGGACACAGGCAAAAATGCATATTTTCAAGAAAGTTTATTTAATTTTAATTCATTTTATTGCATTGGAATAATAATAAATAACATCTTCAATATGATTTCTATCATTTGTAATGTAAACATTGATGTACTTTCCAAACAACCATGTTTAATCTGTGGAGGCAAAAAATATAGTTAATGAGATTTCCTATATGTCCAGACTTTAAGGACACACCCTGTAGAATAATTGACTGACATTGTATGAAAAGTATGAAAACATTTTTAATACACGACACGGATTCATTTCTCTTACCTCTCGCTCATTTTTGAGTGCGATAAAATCGCCATCTTCTGATGTTGACCAATGGTCTCTATTCTGGACAGTTTGCGATCTGGTTACAGTTGGGAAAGCTGAAACCATCCACAATTTCTTATTTGAATCTTTGTTCATGGTGTACTAAAGAAGTCTGGGTAGCATCAAATCTAAAAGAAAAAAGAAAAAGAAACTTCATCGGATATAAATTAAGATGTTGAAATAAAAGCGAGCATGAATGTACAAATTTCAATTGGTATATTTTAATAAGAAGGCGCACTCGGATAGTGAAAGATGCATTTCAAAAGCTAAGCAGAGTATTAAGAAACGAAAAAAAAAACATCGTTAGGAACAAAGAAAAAGAATTTTGAACTGTTACGTGATATCTATTTTCCTATATAGCAGTGAATGCTGGACAATCTCCTCAGAAATGAAGACTTGAAGGAATAGAAATATGGTTCTACAGAAGGATGCTGAGGATACTATGAACCGAACATGTGAGCAACAACAAAGTTTTAGAGAAAATGGAAACGAAAAAGAAACTTATATCATCAGGTTTGGTTTGCTTTGCTTTGCTTTGATTTGGTTTGCTTTGATTTGGTTTGCTTTGATTTGGTTTGCTTTGTTTTATTTTACGGCATATCAACCTCAATGGGTTATTTAATGCCGGCAAGATTTTATTGCTGGTAATATTTTTATCAAAAACGTCTTGCTGTTAATTTTTTTTCAAAAATGTATGGTCATTTTTTTTTAAATGTATTATTGGTATTTTTTTCAAAAAGTTATTGCTCGTAATGATTTTTCCAAAAATGTATTGCTGGTATTAAAACCTATTTTTAAAATTTTATAGTATTTTAACTCCAGTTTGGGGGTTAACTATTTGCCTATAGCTGGGAGCCTAACAGGTTTCTGCCACCCCGCTTAGTATCAGGAAGAGACAGTTGAATGAGAATAATGAGAAAAGAGGGATTTCAAAGTATAAAACAGACTGAAAGTTAATGTTAGAACCCATAGACGAAAATCTCATTTAACAAGAGCACGAGATGAATTTCCTAAACGATCTTTTTCAATGGAATAAAAGCTAAACGTATCAAATGAAATCAAGCAGGACAAGCTTTTAATCAACCCAACTTAAAACGAAGTCGTCTTCTTCTTCTTCCTCCTCCTCTTCTTCTTCTTCTTCTTCTTCTTCTTCTTCTTCTTTATGTGCTGTATCCCCTCATGACGTAGGCGATCATGGCTCTCCACAATCTCCTTTCCTTTGTAGCTCTTAATAAATGTTGTCTTTTTGTTATTTATCCTAAAAGGTTTTCCGACATCAATTTACCCAAGCTCAATTACAGTCTGCAGGAAATGCCATGTCTATAAGAAAACAAATTCTGTTTTTGTGATCTTTTATAACGATGTCTAAGCGATTAGATTTGATTGTTCTGTCTGTGTGTATTGTACATTGACATAAAAATTGTTACAGGTCCTATGTCTGTAACCGGGTCTGGGTGGTATTTGTACCAATTTCTTGCAGTGTCCTTCTCGTAAAAGTTGCAGATTTTCCAGATAAGATATTGGCCTACCCTGTCACGCCAAGTTTTTTTTATTCGACTTGATACTAGATATTCAATTGTTTCTGGAGATTCATAACAGAATCTGTATTTGGGATCAACACAATCTTTCAGTATGTTTGCTTGATAATTTCCAGTTAGCAAGCATTAGTCCTGTGAAAAAGAATAAAACCTTCTATTCGAGCTTTTAACCCTGCACGGACAGAGTATTGACCATAAAGAGGTTTGTCCTGCCATATTATTATTATTATTATTATCGTCTTCTGCTTTCTGTTTAGTCCAGCCATTTACTGAGTGTTTATCCAAGACCTAGCTTAAAGGCAAGGTTGTAAATATATGATTTCTGCTTACACGAATTATGATCTTAAATAATACTTAATAGGTACAACATTAACTTTGCATCGATAATACACTCCTGATAAGGTGAGCAATTCAATATGCTGTATTTTTTCTATCTCTTGTAAATAAGAGCTACCAAGAACCTTGTTAAAATATTCCTTTTCCTTTCTTGATTGTACCCAGTTCTACAATTATATATTGGTATATCACTAGTTTTAAGGTGACCCTGTTTTTCGAGTTCAATTTCAAGATCCTTATATTTATTCATTTTGTCATATTCTTTAACAGCTACATTTTTATCCGATAGCACTGTCATGTCTATGAGAAAGCATTTTTGTTTGCTATCTTTAATTACAACGTATGGTCTATGAGATGTTTATACGTCTGTCAGTATGAATAGCAACCTCTCATCATTTTATGACTTCTTCAGGGATATGTACATACCATTATCCGGCATGTCTTGCATTGTAATACTAATACATATATTCCAGTGAGTTAATCTGCCCAATCATGTCATTTCAATCATTGTATTCTTTCAGTGTCGTGATTGTACAGTCAGAGGCTAAACAGACAATAGTTCCAACACTTAATCTCTATATTGTCTCTGCACCATTCTTTAGAATGTTTGCTTGGTAATTCCTGTGACTTGGTTCTGGTGCTATTATACCAAAGACTTTGTTAATTTTCTTGTCTGTACCTCGATCATATCAGTATTCCAATTATTATTGGTATATATTTATTCAATTTCAGTTTCAACATTGTTAAGAGAATCTATTTTTATGCAAGAAACTTCCCCGAGTTTTGGGTCATCCGAAAAACAAATTTTATGACACCCAATTCTTTGTGTATCATTTACAGTCGATCAACTTAGTTTGAATTCTAAAATAACACGCGATTTGTTTGTAAGTAACAAGTTTATTCATTTCGCTATGCAAGTGTTCGTTTCTTTCTCATGGTTTTCAAACAGTATTTATTAGAAAGGAAACTATAATACGAATTGACCAGTCACGACATGCGAGAACTGCTCCATGTTGAAAGAATTAAGATTCAGTCTGATCGAAACTTACGCTAATTACTGATTCAGAACATCTGCAACCCCATACTTTTCTAAGCAATAAACAACTGAACCGACGATGTTTAATTGTCTTTCACAAAGCTGAAACTATTGATCTCAGGCGAGGTTTTACCTACTACCATTTTACATATGATTTATTTATTTAGCCGACAATGAAGACCTGATTTTCTGACAGGATTTTATTCAAGCAAATATTCATCCAGTTAAAAATGTAGGCGTTGATCCATTATGAACAACATTGGTGTCATATCTATGTAGAAATAAAGGATAGCCAAAATGTTTGTATAATTTGTTGCTGGACTATGTATCAAGAGAATAAAGCTGTTAAAATTAAATTTCTCTAAACACTCACTGGGTTGCTTTCTAAAAATGCAGTAGAAAAGGAAATAGACGCTGTTTTTTTTTCTCTTCACTCGGTTTTCAACGACGCTATACCCACAGTAACAAGACGTGTTTCGTTTACCCCCCGGGAAGACTTCTTTATCCCCGAGTTAACCGACATTTTATCCCAACCGAACCACAATTCTCAAATAATCATATTGTCATTCACTTTCTCACTCACAGGATAAGGCTAGGAGTTCACAGATTTTTCTCTTTTTTCTAAACGTTGTTACATCTAATTTTGTATGTAAAAATTTGCGCTCTGGCTCTTACAGTTCACCATATCTAGCAGATGTGGAATACCTACCAACAAAAATGATGGAAAGAAAAAGACTCTAAATGAATTCGGCTAGATATTATATTTTTTAAAATCTTCAAAAAACTACCAGCGTCCTAGTAGTGTTATCACTATGCTTGGGGTGAGATGATTAAAAAAAATTCTTTTTGAGTTTGTAAAAAATTACAAGCGAATGTCAGTAAACCCTTTCCCTTAGAAGTGGTAACCAGACCTACCCCACGACGTGATTTGAACACCCAGCTACAAGAAATGTCTCCCTACTTTTTTTATTTTTTTTACAGGTATCACCACATGAAAGGCAGTAAAGCCACTAAGACACAAGGGGATTACGGGGTGGAGAATAATTAGGAACAGAAACATTAATAATGAGCGAGAAGAGAAAAGAGTAATCAGGAGGACAGTAGGTAGTGATTGACATTTCATTAAAATTTTTGCAGATTAAAGTTGGCTGGAAAGCATGGAGTCGGAATGGAGTTCCACAAGCGAGAAGTGCAAGAAAAATAGATAAAATTGTATGATTTTAATTTACAATTTAACATGCTTTTAGTGTTATTTCTGTGTATGTTTTTTTATCCCTGTGAACAAGAGGCTATCCCTGCTGGTATGATGTGAGTAATCCCACATCACTTGGTGACCACCGACGTGATATAAAACCTATCCTGTTCACCACACCATTTGGAACAAAAACGACGTGCAAAAGAAATCAAGCAGACTTTTGTTTGGTGGTAATGACACAAAAAAGAACAAAATCTATCATTTTGGAATTCCGACGTACAAAAAAAGAAGCATTACCGTAACAAGAATGTTGCATGATGATTGCATTACAGAACCCCAATAAACTGATAGCCGTATTTCGTTTTGACTTAACAAAAAATGAGTCTTTTCTTATTGCTACATTTTGTTTGTATTGTAAACAGTCATTCATTTAGCAAAAAAAAAAAAAAATTAATTCTCGTCAAATAAGTGATTTGTTTTTCATCCAGTCAATCACTGGTAAGCTATCCTCCCAAATGATTTATTTATTTAACCGATTGTGAAGACCTGATTTTCTGACAGGATTTTATTCAAGCAAATATTCATCCAGTTAAAAATGTAGGCGTTGATCATTATGAACAACATTGGTGTTATATCTATGTAGAAATAAGGGATAGCCAAAATGTCTGTATGTTTTGTTGCTGGACTATGGTTCAAGAGAATAAAGATGTGAAACCTCCGTGAACGTAAATCTATCCATCTTGAGGGTCCCTGGATATCTGAATTAATAAATTAAAACTAGTATATGAAAATAGCTATTGAATCTTAAAGTTACTTGTACCAAAATTTTTATGTCTAGAACAGCGAACTTGATTATTTTCATGCAAAGCATAACGAACCCAATCGTCTTCTAGCAAAGAATAACAAACGTTACCGTGAGTGGATTTGCTAATCTTGACAAGATCAAGAAAACGTAATGACAAAGCACTGTACATACACATATTTTTCAACCACCTGCCATCAATAATCAAGCAAATGCCACAATCAATTAACCGCAGTTTTTCTGACAATTCTTTCAGTGAAACCATCGTTAACGAAGCCAAGAAAGACTATGAAACGGACCTAACAGGTAGGTAGACGCAAATTCGAATTCTGCTGGATAGCCCATATTTTTCTTTAATAACATTTCGCGAATATACAGAAAAAAGAATGTTTAATAAATAAACGGAGCGTCTACTCAAATATGAGTATCCACTAAAAATAATATTTAATGTTATATATATATATATATATCGTTGGCGGAATTGATTGCCGAGTATTCGAGTGCTCATTAACATTTCCTTCGTGTGAAATGATTCCTATGTTGGATCTGAAGAGATGTCCGCAACCACCAGATGATAGGTTAGGAGGGTTCAGGGGAATGGGAAGCTCTGGCTTTTCTTCCATCTCACTTCGTCTCTTCTATTTGTCTTCTGACGTTTTCGGAGGATGTTGTTTTTTTCATGGAATGCTCTTCTCCAATTGGTTCTTCGACATGAGAAGAAAAGTCTTTGAGCATGAAAACCTTAGCAGCAAATTGCTTGAGGTGGTCAATGGATCGCCACTCCATGGCACATATACTTCAGCTGACACCATCCGCTGCGGCAAATCAGGGCTTAACCAACAGGTTCATGATGACAGCTTGCATCGGGCTGTCAGCTTCTCGTACCTAGAATGTCGCTTTGACCACCTACCCGCCAGGAATCGGATCATGCTTACGCACAAATAAACGCATACAAAAATCTTACTGATAAAATTAACTTAAATAGATAAGGAATAATTCATATTCCAAAAGCGTCTCCGCGTCCTTGTAGAAAAAAAAAAGTTTAAAATTATAAAATCTATCCGATTTAAAAATACAAAATCCATTATTATTAGCTATTGTCATCCACAGATTCACAAGCACTTAAACTCAGAAGGATATGTTCCAACAATGAAGAACTAAATAAACACATTCAAAATTTGGAGCATCAATTCACAACACGGGGCTATAAACAACACCTAATCAGGGAACAAATAAATAAAGCAATTTCCACACCTAGAGAAGACAGCCTAATGTACAAGATTAAAAATAAACCCAGCCGCATCCAACCTAGTAACCACTTTCAACCTCACTCTGCCTCCACTATCCCTAATAATAAAAAAAAAACGCTTGGAAATACTACATCTCAAAAAAATTATTTGAGAAACCCGGCCTTCTAGCATATCGTAGACCTAAGAACCTAAAAGAAATCAGGTAGTAACCATATTTCAGGGGACAAGGTAATCCGTAATAAACCAACAACAAAAACAACAGGATTTTCCCAACCATGTAACAACAAAGAAGCTTATGCTGCAACCACATTAGACACACGAATTCATTCACTAGCTCAGTCACTAAATCAACTTTCAAAATCTACCGCGACTCTAACTGTAGAAGTCATAACATAATTTACCTCCTAGAATGCACACTATGCCAGAAACAATATGTAGGAAAATCTGAATGGCCCTTTCACTACAGAATTAATAATTATCGCAATCGAATTAAGTCGACACCCCATTAAAAATTATTACCTGTAGAACAATATTTCCGCCTGGAAAAACACGATTTCAAAACCCATGCCAAATTCACTATAATTGAGTGGATAGAAAAGTTCAGAGCAGATAACAGAAAGATTTTAGAGTTCCATGAAAATAAGTGGATACAACATTTAAAAACGCACTATCCAGCCAGGCTTAACTATAAATTTAACAATATAAATAGTATTAGTTAATAAAACCTACCCACATATCTCACCCACACAAGACAGGGATGCTTACGGAGGTGTTGAGGCTTCACACTTATACACACACACACACACACACACACACACACACACACACACACACGAATATACACACACGCATCGTACTCACTCACTCCCTCATGAGCCAAATAATAACACACACCCATAGTAATATACATGCTTACACACATCATACTCACTCACTTCCTAAGAACCAAATAACAGAGCAGCATGAATCCATCCAGCTCTTATCTTAAATAACAACTTAAAAGAGACTGTTTGACCAACACAAGGACTGACCAAAATTATGTTAAAAAAATAAAAAAACAAATGAAAACTACAGACAAAAGTTCATTTTCTCCATCAAGACATTCATTTCTGTAGTTTACTGCTACCAACAAGCAGAATTTATTTTCTCCTGATGATGGCCATTTTGGCCGAAACTAGACGAGGAATCTAAATGAAAGAATAAAAACGAAAGAATATTAATATATAACCCAGTGTGTCTGAAAATTTTAATTTTTTAATATTTTTATTGTTCAATATATATATATATATATATATATATATATATATATATATATATATATATACAATTGTGTATTTGGGTTACAAACCTTATTTTATACAGGTTTCATTGAGAAGGACTGGCAAGGTAATTCGATTAAGTTTTTTATTATATTCTACTGCAAGTGAATTTCAAGTGAATTTCTTTCTGGACATAGTGTGTAAGAACTGTCCAAATGATGTGTATATCCAAGACATTTCGGCTATTCTATTAGCCATCAACAGGGATGTTTTTTTTTATTTGTCTGAATACATAGTTTTTTTTTAATAGGAATGTCATAATTTCTAAAGAGAGTCAGCAAGTTATTTCAGAAGGAAACCAACTCTCAATAATATCAATTTCTAAATCTATCGCACAAATTCTACAAGAAGACAATGTAACAGTAAGAAGTATTATTTTTCCTCTGAAACTTAAGAGATTGGCTGATGCAAGTATTTTTTTTTTTGTGTGTCTATATATATATATATATATATATATATATATATATATATACGTGTGTGTTGCGAAAAGTCTAAATTGATGTCACGTCACGAGTCACGTTACCCATTAGAGTCGTTGAAGAACAGCATGTACCCATGCCATAGTAGCAGTGGGGTGTCTAGTGCACGATAGTCTGTCGTAGCCCATCCCTCTGCCAGCAAAGAATAGATGTGTTGTATTTAAAATAACCAGATCCGATTTCATTGCTTTCCTTCTCCCTCAGATCGATCTCTCCTCTTTCTCTCTCTCTCTCTTTCTGATCGTCTCCTCTCTCTTACTGATTGTCTTCTTTTCTCTCTATTTCTTATCGTCTCTTCCTCTCTCTCTCTCTCTCTTTCTGATCGTCTTCTCCTCGTCTCCCTCTCTGATCGTCCCCTCCTTTTTTCTGATCATCTCCTCTCTCTTACTGATCGTCTCCTCTTCTATTTCTGAACGTCTTCTTTCTTTCTCTCTCTCTCTCTCTTTCTGATCGTCTTCTCCTCTCTCGCTTTCTGATCGTCTCCTCTCTCTTCCTGCTCATTTGCCCTCTTCTCTCTCTTTCTGATCGTCCCTGCCTCTTTCTCTCACTCTCTCTATCTGATCGCCTCTTCCGCCTCTCTCTATTTGTGATCGTCTACTCCTTCTCTCTCTCTCTTTCTGATCGTCTCTTCCGCCTCTCTCACTCTATCTGATCGTCTCCTCTCCCTCTATTTCTTCTGATCTTCCCCTCCTCCACCGACTCTCTCTCCCTCTCTCACGCTTTCTCTCTTTTCAGGTTAATTACGAATTGATCAGCTGGCAATTTTGTTGCAGTTAAAAGTGCAACATAGAAATAAAAAAAAAATGGCTCCTGGAGAAGCCGGTCTGTAGGATGACTGACGTTTGTTACGCAAGGATTTGTTTTCATTATAAAAACCAAATCAAGATTGTTGCCAATGGCTACTTTACTGCTACAACGAGAAAACAATTTCAATTCATAAAGAAAAACAACGAAATGTTCATAGGTTTAACTAGTAACAAATAAAATAAACAGATCCAGTGATTAAATTCATCCTTGTCGCATTCCTATTTCTGTTTTTGCGTATTCACCGAATTTGTTCTCCATCCGCATGCAGGCTGCTTGTTCCCAGTAAAGGTTACGAATTACTCGAATATCCTTCAGATATAAGTTTTTATTGTATTTCAATAAATTTTCATATCGTACCCAATAAACTGCTTTCGAGTGATCTGTCTACTTTTATTTTGCTCGCTCTGATAGCATTCTGATCATAAAAATGACATTTCTTGTTCCAGTATCTGCAACACGCCGTTCTTGTCCTATTTCCAATCTCTTTTTGTTATGATATCTAATCATTAGAATTCTAATGCTACATTTACTTATGTGGCTTATCAAGCCTACTGACCAATGGATTAATGGATTAATTGCATTAATTTTTTCACAGTGGTTTTCCCCCGACACAAGGCCACTCGAAGTAGAGAATTACAAAGGCACAGAGGTAGAACATGAACAGGTTAAAATTATAGTGATTAGGTAAGAAGACTCTTGGGAGTCGGTTCCACAAGGAACTGGTTCAAGGGGATATAAAGTGAATGAGAGTGGTTCGTTACAATGTGCGTGGCTCGGCGGATTTTAACCGTGAAGGTTAGGATTGGTGGAACTAAGGAGTGTAGTTCATCGGAACACTCTTAATTGAAATAGCAATAGAACGGTGAGAGGCTTGCGATGTTTAATCTGTGAGAGTGGAAAATAGATTCTCACCTACAAGAACATGGAGACACGAGAGGAAAATGATGACTGGGCAGATCTCGCCCATATATGGCAGCAGTACTCCATATTCGACCTGATCAGGCTCTCATAAAAATAGAGGATAACACGAGGAATGATGTACTTCCTAGAGCGGTGCAGGGAACCGATCATTTTACCTCCATCTTTAGAGATGAATCATATATACAAGTACTACTTGAGATCTGGGGTGAGTTTAAGGCCCAATAGGCCCGGGGCCTCTCTAAGGAAACAACTGTTTATCAAGATTGGTTGAAGTTCCGGGTCCGATCGGCGATGGTAAAAAGTCACTAGTTTGGTATTTGAAGCATTGAACGTGACCAGCTAATTTTTACCCACACTGAGCTGCTAGAGCTAGGTCGGAGAAAAGATCGGCTGCCAAGCTCTAGTCATCGAGAGTTTGCACGTGGTTTCTTTAACAGTGATATGAAGATTGCTCTACTAAAGTCTTCCAGTATTTCACCGCTATCTTATCCTTTCAGTAACTTTACTGATCACCAAACCTAACCACAGATTTTAATACTACGGGTTCTTCCATATTTTTATGTATTGTTGGTTATTAACCTCTGTTGTCACGGAAGAGCTCTCTATGTATTCGTTTCATCCCTATAGTATATATAGTATCTGATCGTTTAGATTTTTATTTTATGCATCCTATCGAAGACAAGTTTTTTTTTTTTTTTGTCGTGCTGTCTGCTATATTTATATTCTATATAGTTTTTCGAATTCTGCATACTTATCGTTGATTCATTCATATTTTGCTTGATTGTGTTTATTTCTAATAATTTTGCTTAATATCCAATATTTTGCTTAATATCCATTATCCACTCCTTCTCTTTCGTTAGTTCGAGAATTTCATCTGTCAGCTACTACTTTTTTTTTTCTTTTCGCGGAATGACCATTTTTACAGTTGTCACAAGTGCTTCCCTTAAGGTGTTCCACTTTGAGTTATTGACTTCTTTTAGGCTTTTACATTTGTTCTTAACTACATCTGCATACGTTTGTTTGCAAATTGACTCTTTCTGAACTTTATGATATTCTAGCGTAGACTTCGCTTTAAGTTTCTTTAATTTTTGTAATTTTATATTTAGTTCGCATATAACTGGCAGGTTATCACTCCCACGCTTCGATATATTTTCAATTATAGTACTGCATGTATTAATAGTTTAATGATTATTAGGTTGTTTTTTAGTTGTTACCTGACCCTTTCCATATCCACAAGAATCTTGTCTTCTTCAAACCGAGTTTTAGTCATTATCTGCTCATTCGCTGTAAGCCAATGAACCCATTTTTCTTGTTCCTTTCTTAGTTTTGAACTTCGGTCCTTTATTTTGATAATAATTTTTATCTAGTGTGTTTTAAAACTTATCTATTTCTGCTTTGTAATGTGAATGCGTTATAGTGGCTATGTTCGTCTTGTCATCCAATTTAAGCTGAAAAAGAAACAAGATCTGACAATAACACAGAACATATTTTATCTAACATTAGTCCTACTCCTCTTTCATTTATTTCTTCGCCAATTTATATGATTCCGTTGACGTCAGTTGTAAAGTCCCTATTATTTATCCATCTACTTTTACTCGCATAATGTTGCTGGGTGATGGTAGGCAAAACCTGTCGCACATGTTTCTCCTTAACGGGACAGGAGTTAGTTCTAAAGGAACTTACACTCTTCACGTCTGTTATTTATGCGATTTTCATTGCTGTGATTATTCTAAGTCCACCATCCTTCTAGTATAGTGATTTTAAATCTTTTTGCTCAATTCATTCTTTACACCATAAGTCAGAATATCACTCCTCCCCGCTTTACATGACTATCCAGATCGAAAGGTGTATTTCTAATAATATGTATATATGGATGAAAATTATAATTCTTTTTCATATTAATACATATACATGGATTATTTTTACGGAGGAGTTTTTTTACTCATGTGGACTCCAAATTCTGCTAATAAAAGCCCTAAAATTCACTTCTAGTCGAGAACCACCTCGTCTTAATTTTCTCTCCGCAATTGTCGTTCGCCGCTCTCTTCATCCCCCCGCTAAAGTGACACGGGTAAGTCGGTTTAATTGCCGACGATTCCACAATTGCAGTCGACACCTCCCCCGTATGTAAGAAGAAATGAGTCGATTCAGTAAGCATAATATCTCAAGTGAGTGTTTGTGTTGGTGCATGGTGAGATCTGCTCATAAGTGTGGAAAATAGAAGAACCAAATCTCGGTTTATTTGTTTAGGATTTTCGAGCTAATTTTATTGTATTTGTATATTAATGTTTTAATTTAAAGTTGTACGGGATTACCCCACCTTGTCTGCCCGAGAACTTCCCATAATGCTAGCTAGGTGACATTGTATACATCAGCATAAAAAGAAAGGGTACAACCCTTTATTTCTCTCTTTTTCTCTCTTTATTCAAACGACGCCGTAATGACAAGTCATGTTTCGTTTCGCCTTAGGGGGACTTCGTAGATCGGCGAACCATGCGTTGCATAAAAATATATCACTACACTATTTCTTCATAAAAAATTAATGCGATTACATTAATATCTTCACTACAACTTATCACATAAATACATATCTCTCTCTCTCCCCAACACATGAAAATATCCCTTTCCAATAACCTTTTTATATAAATGAACATTATTCATGTGTGTTGTGCAAATTCTTCTTTATGTAAACTAATGTTTTGTATGTAAATGAACATACATTTTTGCTTTATAAATTGTGCTGTATTCCAGGGGAAGTGACATTATCTGAAGAGACACCGATAGCGTCGTTCTGTTGATTTGTTTGCATAAAGCCTTTATTAAGATCATTGCCATTTCGTCTTCCTGATATTTTGAATTGCATTCCATTTCATAAAATACATCTATTGGATGCTTTGGTTCATCAGTGATGTTTCTAGCCGAGGTTCATTAGCGGGTTCGGGTCGTTCAACACCATACCCCCTCTCACGATGACCCAGCCGATACTGATCGGGTATCGACTTGTGTACCGTCCATTAGCTACAGTTTTTTTTTTTTCATCTTTACAACTACACACTGTGACTCTCCTTTATAGCCCACTTCCCAGATTCATAACTATTCCATCACTAAATTTTATCGAATATATTTTGCTTCTTTTTTTTAACATTAAATTTTTCATTGTCGTCAACCAAGCGTATTCTTTCCTGTTTAGCTCCAACGAGTCAACCCTAAAATGTTACATCATGAGCCGATGCAAAATATTTTTAAGCTAGTCAGAAGTTTGGAGATTGTTCGCTTCCTTTTATTCTTATTAATACGACTGCTACTACTGCTACGTATTATACATAGTGGAAACGTCTGACATTTTGTTTTGTTTTTTCTTTCTTTCCTCCTATGTAGTTCACAAGAGGCGGGGGACATGTCGCGCGTCCCGCAATCTATTAAGGTCGTAGAGACACAATATTTTACTGTAGCCATTTTGTTTTAACTTTTATTCTAGTCATTATTCAAACTAGCAAAGACTAATAATAATCACAGAGCACGTTTAGATTTGATCAGACACCAGATACAATCACGATTTCCTTTGTAGCGGCACCACATATAATGGAGTTGTGGCAAAAGTTAGTGTGTCTAGATAACCTGACGGAATCCATACCTCTTTGTATCGGTTTTGGATTGTTTTTTTTACTTCTCCTATACTGGTTGCCACCTCACGCCTACTATTCAACTGGAAGAAAGATGGATTCCTTTCTTTTCTGAAGGTATTAGCGCGAAGTGAACAAAACAAAATCAACTAGAAATTGAACTCGACACGACGGTTTCACTTTTCGTATCGATAGCCGTTATCCTATCCGCAACTCCACAAAGTCAGATAAAGAGAAGCGTGAAAAAAAAAATGTTTTAACAAATTTAACACTGACATCAGGAAAAAAACAAACATGTTTCCATGTTGCGGGTAAACGGTTCGTAAAGTCAGTTTGTACAATTCGTTGTATTTTAACCTTTATTCCAAAAACTACCTCAAAGCTAATAACTATTAAAATAATTATAGATGCACTTAGCAAAAGAAAATCCAACTAGTGGCGAAGGGTGATTCTCTATACGAAGTATGGTGATTATCTAAGCGTAGCTTAGATGTGGCACAAGGCCGAAAGCGAAGATCGAACTCACTACTCAATCGTAATTGTTCTAACGAGACAAGCTTGCTAACCATTAGACCATGTCGAGATTTGCACTTTACATACCACTCATCCTTCACCTTAATTATTCCAAAAAAGAGAACAGGAAAAAGATGGATCACTGATTTTTTTTTTTTTTTTTTTTTTACTTGACCTTAACTCCACGACCTTTTTTTTTTCTCTCAGTTCTTTTACGTTTTCTGTTTCTGTGCCTAAAACTGCTACTGAATTGGTATATGGTAACAAGTACCTTTTCTGCTTACACTTCTCTACTTATGCGACATAAGAGTTCAGAGTTTATCTCAAGAAATGAACGAATACAAAATTTTATTAAAAATTATTACGAGTGCAAGGAAGAGAATAGAAATTAATTATCAATATTATTTTATTGCATAAAAATTATTTATCCATGAAAAAATCGAAGTGCATAAGTTGTATACATGGCCCCTTCACCGCTGAACCCATTAAAATACGAGTTAATATTATTATTCTGCATGTTTCTCTGTTAACTGGTGAATTAGCGCGCGCGTTATATCCTTCCATTACCTCAGATAAGTAATAAACCATTCTTTTTTTTTAATGCGAGTAAGGACGGAAGGAAAACATATATCAGAGACGTTGTTTGCTTTTAGTGAGGGGAAAGAAAGCATACAAAATAAGAAGAAAAAAAAGAAGGGAAAACATGAAGAGGCGATAATGGTCTCAAACGTTTAACTTTCTCAGAATCTTTTCATTTGTACCATCCCACTTTAAATAATGACCTATTAATATTACAAAATATTATAGCAATATTTTTGTTAAATTCGATACGCTCAAATATTTGATAATGCAATTGAGGTATTACTACATATATTTTTATAATCGGGAGAAAGCAATTTATTTAATCGTTAAATTAAAAATTATCAGAAGATTCAGAAAGGAAAACCGTGAAATTTTTGCGGTTATATCTAGTACCGGCTCATTTTTCTTACTCGAAACTTCAAATAGACCCATGGCTGTTGAGTTCTTTTCAAAAAAATGGGTGAAGACATTTTAAATTATTTTTAATGTGTTCTCTCTTTTACTCACACTCTTTTTAAAAAGAATTTAACTCAATATGTCATTGTGTCTTCAAAACAGCTTCTTCTTTTTCTGTCTATCACACACATACGCACGTATTGATATGTTCATAAGTTCTACTATTCAGATACATAATAGCTACTTTTGTCTTAACAAAGATTCTGAATTATGATAAATGCCCAGGATTTAAAAATTTTCATTATCACTTATAGTCAATTGATATTCACTGTCCCAATTATAATCACTTAATGGCCACTGTCCCAATTATAGTCAAGTGATGTCCACTTTCTGAATTATAATCAATTAATGTCCACTGTCTCAATTATAATTAATTAATGCCACTGTCTCAATTATAATCAATTAATTAGCACTGACTCAGTTATCATTAATTAATGGCCACTGTCTCAATTATAATAAATTAATGGCCACTGTCTCAATTATAATTAATTAATGGTCACAGTCTCAATTATAATTAATTAATGGCCACTGTTTCAATGTTCACTGTCCCAATTATAGTCAAGTGACGCCCACTTTTTCAATTATAGTCAATTAATGCCCACTGTCCCAATTATAATGAAATGTCTCAGAAATGGGATGACTAGATAGGTTAATAATTTATAATAATTTGTGATATCACGATTCTGTCTACATTTTAGTTAACTTCATCTTTCCAGGCCACAAAAAAATTATTTTGCCCTTTTTATCTTCTATTTTGCTACACAATTTTGGCAGAGACGCCATCCTTTGTTTTCAAATTGGATTTAGCATTTAAAAAAATGAGAAAATATTTTCTTTTCTTTCCATACATTTGACAAAAAGTCTCAGTTATCTTCGGTTAACTCAATTCTCTCCAAGGACACATGACCCAGTGGATTAAAAAGAGTTGATTGGATCCGGTGACTTGTCCCAAAAGAATTGTGAGTTCAATACCTGGCTACTGCAGTGGTGAACAAAAAACTTGGAGAGTTGAGTTAAAGGGAGATAACCGAGACATCCAGAAGAGGCATGGCACATGGAACTAGAACAATCTACCCCGGTGGACAAAATAAAGGATTTAGTTCGAAATTACAATCGCCTGAAGAAGGCCGTGGCATATAACGGCCGAAACGTCGTGAATATGGCAATAAATATGAGGACAACAGTCTGAACAATGTAAATAACGTAAATAATTATGATACCTCGTCTCAGAAATATAGACAGATATTGAGAAGCCTAATTCATATAAATAAGAAGTAGAAAATTGCAATAAAACTGATAAAGCCTTTTTAGCTAATGTGGGATATTCCTTTTGTATTGAAATCCAAAATGTATCAGTGGGTACCGTCGAATTATTTATTTTGAACCTTCGATCACGAGAAATGGTGGCGAATTCTTCTTCTTCACATAACTGAAGTCCAATATTAGAATGAACATTTATGAAGGGATTTTGAATCCAATAATCTAACGGGTTAGGACAACTACCATTCCCCGGCACACTAGTATACAGCGCAATCCCCTTAAGTATACGGCGGAATCATGCGTCCTAACCTGTTAGAGTCGTAGGGGTAGCACATATAATACAACTGTGGCATGTCTAGGACAGAAAAACATGTGAGAGCCTATCCCTTTTCAGGCTGGTTTTAAATTCAATGTTTTCCTTCTCTTTGACTGGTTGCCGCCCAAATCTACAGAACACAATCCGGTTCTGTTATTTCATCCATAAAAGAGATGGTTTCTTGCCTTTCTGAAATGCATTAGTGCGAAATTGAACGTGGTAGACTAACCTGGAATTTGAACTCGGCTTGCCAATTCCACTTTCAGCGCTGATTTTTTGTTTATTTTGTTTTATTTGCTTAACGGCAAATCAACTCCTCATGGGTCATTTAATGCGGAAATTTATTTTTCTCGTGAAAATATGTTATATGTTATTCTGCTTTCACAGTTGAATACATGGTAGATGATACCTTTTGTGCATATACATGTTTGTGTGGACATAATTATTAGAGGCGGTGATACGTGTGTTGTAATTTTGTTGAAATTATATAATATGAAAGTGTTATGTTGATTGTTTGGTTGTTTTTATTTAGCGGCATATCAACACCTCTATGGGTTATTTAATGCCGAAATCTAAACATTTTGAACACAATTTTATGGCTTCAAGAACAGATAAAATATATTGTTGGTAATTTTTTATAGAAAAGTTTATTGCTGGTATTTTTATTATAAAAAATGTATTTTTATACTTTCATAGTGTTTTATTTGGGGGTCACTATTTGCCCATAGCTAAGACCATAACAGGTTCTACAACTTCGGGTCAGAGTGGACCTGGGAACAACAGCGGTTAGAGGTGGTTCGACGCTCCTCAAAATCTCTTATTTCCCGATCAGAGGCCTTTGTGCCGTGTGTAATTTATCGTCATACCCAGGACTGCAACGATATTCGTAACACTACCTGCACACACTCAATATTGACAGACTAAAATATGTTATAACTTTATAGACATGTACTGCAAAAAATATAGTTTATCACGTGGCTATCACAGATTTTAGAAATAGACAGACTTATTGACCGCAAGGAATTTGTGGGAAGCTTGTGTCAGTCTCTCTCTTAATCTGCCTTGAAAACCAACATGATTTTTACTTCGCTTGAAATCCTAACTAAATATATCAGAAATGAATAAGTAATACTCTCAGCTGCCAAGTAACAGTAGATGACCAGAACATTGCTACTACATCGATTTGAACAGATTAAATATATATATATATATTCCTATATGAAGAGAGGCTCTAGGGTCGGGTTAAGCTATGCATATATATAAAGTCGTAGCCTATCTGTCTGTTTATTTGTTATCAAATTTGGAGATAGACCCCCATAAACATATATATTCTGAAACTACATTACCCAGAGTACTTGGATAAATATATTTCATTTTGATTAAAAGGGTACTCGGGGTGCACAACCCCCACCTACTTTTTTCCCCTCTTTGATATAAATTAAATTTAAATTTGGACAAGGGAATGACTCGTAGTGTATTTGGATAAGTATATTTCATTTTGGTCAAAGGGGAATTACTTGTGTCCAAAATATAGAAGAAGAAATCCAGAAGATGGAGGTGACTTTGGCAAGATCATTAAGTAATACTGAAATGCACCATTTTCCTCCACAAATTATAATAATGATTTAAGATCAATCATCATTTTCTCACAAAAAATGTATGACACGCAGCAGGGCGTGGGTAATTCAGCGAGTATTTTATATGTAGAGGCCCTAAATTAAAAAAAAATCTCGTAAATATTAAATCAGAAATTAGTAACTAGCATAGTGGTAGATATTATAAAACAGCCCTACACTCAAGCCGTTAGTGGCCCGCTGGCGGGCCGCTGATGGCAACGCCAGCGGTCCTCTGGTGGCAGCCACCGATAGGCCTCTAGCGGTTCTCCAGTGGTAGATTGGTGGCTTGCGTGCAGGGAAGTAAATACTTAAATTTTGACAATGTTTAACCTTCGTACCCGCAAAAAAAATCAATGTGTCAAAACGATGGTTATTCCCTTGACACCGCTATTACACTATGCACTTTTGATTTCCTTGGAAATGTTTATTTGCAAGATTATAAAAAAATATTTGAACAAAGGATATTTATTATTTACTATTTTATAATGAAATAAATTTGAAAAGAAATCTTTTTATTCAAAAATTTATAAAAATATTTCAAAATTATTAAAATATGTAAGCTAAATTACAATGCTGTATTTGATATTTACTATTTTAACTATGAAAGCAAGTCTTTTTTTATTCATGATTTTATAAAAAATATTCTTGCCAATTCACAGTAATAAAGAAAATATATAAATCCACTTTCATTATGTTTGAGTTTTATTAAAATTCTAATCATCGCTTTTTAAACATTTTAAAACATCGCTTTTTAAACATTTTAAAACATTGCCGAGGGAGTTAAAAGTGTATGCAGTAATTAATAGCGGCGTCAAGGGAATAACAGTCCTTTTTTTTCTTTTTTTCTTTTTCTTTTTTTTTTTTTTTTTTTTTTTGAGAGACCGCTTTTTTAACGGACACGAAGGTTAAATATTGCCTAAACTTTAGTCAATATAATAAAGAAATATGAAGTAAATTATTCTAACGATGTATTTGAGTAGAAGATTTAATGTCGCCTGAAATGATGTACAGTTCAAAACATGAACGTTGTCAGATCGTTAAAAAAAACGATTTCACCAGACATCTTGAAAGTATTTGAATGTAGGGACCGTAAGAATTGCTATTTTTTTAAGGATAAATCGTCAATGAGAGCTTCAAAAAGAAGTTAGATATGTTTTTATTTTGTGTTTGTAAATCCAGATTTTAAAATTAAGAGAAAAAATATACAACTTACTGTTTAAAGATCCCATTTTATTTTTCATTATTTTGCCTGCAGTGATTTTCCGTGGTTCAATGTGAACTGTCAGAATTGAATAACAATTTTTTTCATCGGATAAAATCTCCCTCTCGTCTTTATTAAGTTAATTAAATAGACTGTGACAAAAACTTGCCGTAAACAGTTTCCGGTTTCAGAGAACACTCCCAATATTTTCGCTAAGCTTGTAAAATACATTCCACCAGAGGAAAATAAAAATTCACTGGCAAGTTGAAAAAAACCGACGACGTATCTGGCGAAAGAATATAAATTACGTTAATCACTTAATGTTTTGTGCTCTTGGCCTCCTCGAAGGGATTCATTTTCATTATTTATTATTCATTATGGTCTATTTCAGAAAAGCAAAACTTAACAATGTTTCTTTACTTGGATATGGATTCGCTTGGATGGATGTTATCGTCAAACTGCAAACACGTAAGAAGTTAAAAATACCACTGAAGTACATAATGGCGGACTGGCCAGTGTGTCAGCTTGCCCGATATCAAGTGGGCCCTTGACGGAGTGACCCCCTCACCTCTATATCAAGTAAAAATACAGTAAAGAAACAATTATTTTAGTAATAAAAACGAATAAGAACTTTATAAAGTCATCAGCTTCTGCATGATATCAGTTACTCAATTTCAATGTGAGAAGTCATTTTCAAAGCTAAAGATTATGAAGAAAAGAAATTCGGTGTTTGAGACGAATTTAGAATCATAAATGTATCTATCTTTTGAAAAGGAATTGTTAGATAAATTGAATGCAGAAGCAATTATTCAAGTGAACACGAAGAATTACTTTTAATAGAGTGAACTGCATGCAATGCTCTGCTGTGCTTTTGAACTATCTGTTAGTGTTAATATGTAAATCATGCATTAAGCTATTTACAATTTTAAAAAAATCAATTATAACATTTTGTATTTAGATTTGGTATTTACTGCCAGTAATTTGGACAGTACATGTACACTGGAATTACTAAGAAATTCATTTTTTCACAAAAATTATTGTACATATTTTTCATTATGTATTTTTTGAACATTTTATTTATTTGCTATGAAAATTAAATGATAGCATTATAGTTGTGGGTGGGCCCACTTTGTCGTCTGAGAACGAATATTTTTAGATCCAGTCCACCACTGGGCGTACACTGACATCTATCTCTCTGTCTATATATATGGGAGAATATGATATATAAGCTCTGTATATCAATATAATTTATTCTTTTACGGTTTATCAACCATTTGTAGGTTATTTAAAGGCAAAACATTTCGGGTTGTATGAATATTTTTGCGAGTGAATATTGTATTAATTATATTTTTATAACATCGATTTTTCCAGATACACGTCGTACTATTTAACCTATAGTTTGGGGAAAGGGTATTTGATCATAAGTGACTATAACGAATCTGTCTGAAATTCGAACTCCCCTCTCTGATTTTATGTCAGAATAATGTCAACATTGATTAAAAAATCCTATGTTACGCGTTTCGTCCTTTGAAAAGATTTCTTGAGATTAAATAATGATCATATATTTATCGGGAAGGGAGTGGAATGCAACAAATGTCAACACCGAGAGAAACGCTGAAAACATAGGGACGTTTAATTTTAAATATGAAATGTTTGCCATCCAATGTGACTATATGAACAACCTAACTAATCTTATTCAGCTTTGTATCATTCTTGTTTTTACTTCTATCGCTGTTTTTATCGCTCTAAATATCCCAAATTGTAACAACAGTAGTTTTTGTTAAGGTGAGATGCTTATAATTATCATTAATTCACTCTTTCTAACCCAATGAGAATCGACCCTAATTTTCTCTTCTATACTCACAAATGCGTAACATTCTCACTATCAGACAAACAGAACGCGGACATGCCGTCAACAAGTGCATCAACAAACATTTCGGCTCCTTTTCGTTTTTCAGGCTACAATGGTAACATTTATCTCTTAACACTCAACAAAAATTCGAGGTAATCGGCAACGTGTTCTGCCAACGATGAACGAAAAATGGCATCTCAAGCATACGTGATCAAATTATTGCATTGGAAATGGATGGTATAAAGTATTGTGAGGCGATAAAACAGTTGAATGTTTGCAAAAAATGTTTTTAATTCGTGGAAAAAGTTTCTACAGGAGTAAACAACCTCACCAGATCCAATTCCAAGAAGAAGCTGTTCAATTTGTATTCGGTGAGTCTTTGAAAATCCACAAAGAAGCACGACGAAGATGGAAAAAAGCTAAAGATTTCGAATAAGTCGCTAAAGAGGATTGCGAAAGAACATTTAAGGTTATAGCCGTACAAAGATTTAACAATGACAAATGCTCTCAAGTGGCTCCAAGTAAAAACGGTTTGGTAGAGGATGCTGATTCCGATGATTCCAAATCGTCCTTAATGTTTGTTAAAGAAAAATAAAAAGTGAATAGCGGAGTTTATCAGCAAATGTTGAGGAGAGACGTGTTTCCCTGGTTGCCATCCACATTTAGAAGTCACTCCAAAACACACGGATAAAAGAGGCTCTTATGACGTCGTGGTACAATTTTGGTGAAGTGCTGGCGAAGAAATCATGCACTTCAAGAAGATATTAAGGGCTATGGTGATATTAAATGGGTGGCCAAAGGTTGAATTGTTAATATATGTAAAATATTATCAATATATATAACAATCAAACTGAAAACTTTCATTAAACAAAACCTAAAACTTTTTTTTTATTTTGTGATAAACTAGATAATGGTTAAATGTATATGCCACGTCAGGTGTTTATAAATCGATATCCATAAAAGAAAACAAAATTAACTTACCTTCAGGTTATATTGTAACAATCATGGAGTCCACGAATAATTCTTTCCTCTAAGATGATTAACTTTCTTTCATGTCGATATGTCTCTGTTGTTGGCAATAACTCGGACCAAATATCTTTTGTCATGAACAGTCTGATATGATGGTGACCTATACCTGATAATGCACTCGTAGTACCTACCAATGGTTAATTTGTATAAAATGCGAGGGGTTCAAGAAACGTTAATCAATGAAGAACGCTTATTACTCATTTACTATTAGTCTATATTAAACCATACATTGGTTACACGCAAAGCATAAAATATTAGCTAAAGAATTCAACTGCTGTTCCTGTGCTAGCCTTTTCATAATCTTTTGTTCATTTGTATAGGTTATCACAGAAGGATGTTAAAGAGAAATTATATAACCTGTAACCTGGTGTATATTTAACATTGTTAACAATATAAGTCGTCTCTCTATTGTAATAATAAAATTGTTCCTGTTTCTTGGTAACTGTGTAAGAATTAAACAAACTCAATCAACTGAAGGCCAGGCGAGAATAAGATAAGCGTTCCAAAGGACGAGTCAATGAATCAGCCAGACTGTTCAATGCTTCAGTTGACATGAATTACCAACAGTCGTTCAAAATAAAATACACAACAGTAAATGTATTTCTAGTTGCACATATTATTTTTATAAGTAACTTCATTGCCGAATTAGAACTTTCTTTTTTAAAATTCACCCAATACAAGACCCAAGAGCCACTCAAGGTAGATATTTGCTGAATGGGGTGTGTAATATAAATGAGAAGGAAGTAGGAAAGTGATGATTACGATAATATGGTGGATAGATTGCGATTGATCCTAGACTTGAAGATTGTAGTGTTCGGGAAAGCATCCACGTGGGAGTCTGTTCCACAAAATATCGGTTCTTGAAAAGAAGATTTCTGAGTGGAACATCATTCTTACTAAATGTTGGGAATGAAGGTGATTCGTAGCAAAGATGGTCTTTGTTACAAAGTTGTGTGAGTTGGTGTCTAGCCTGAAGATTTGCCACGGAAGTCACGATAGCCGTGTAAACTCAATGGTAAGTAAGAATTGGACAGCTTCAGACCAGATATGGAAGCAATATTCCATTTTTTAAAGGAAAAACAATGCAAGAAAAACTGAAAATTATTTTGTTTAGCACAATTTCTTGAAAACAGTTTTCCCTAAAACACCAGCGAACTGTAGATTCTTGCAAACTTCTTTATCAATTACCGTATTTTTCGATGTATAATGCGCACATTTTACCCCAAAATTTGATGTCAAAATTTGCTTGCGTCATTTACACCAAATGTATGAATCTTCTGCGATTCCGTTACAGCTCATAAAACGGGGGAAAATAAAGGAATAAAAGCTGCAGAGATAAAACACAACTGGCTGTTACATCCGATGTTTTAACAAGTTAACTGCAACCTCTTGATGTTTCTATTTAACAAACCCTTTAAGACTCTATAGAGCAAATACAAAAATAAACATCTTGAGATTGTTAATCATCAAATGACAAAAAATGGTTTCTGAGTTAGAGGGTCCACACAACCTTCCGGTTAATAAATTAATCCTTTGAAAATAAATATTTAACATTTTTCAATCAACGGGTCGCGTTCTCGGCGACAATAATAAAAAAACAAAACATGTACCGTGATCCTTTTGAAGAGTATTTAAGTAAAGTCTCTAGACGGACAAAACCAATAAGGCGATAGAGACGGCAACATACGAAAGTAGTTCAGGACGGCGCGGCTTCAAAGAGATTCCTTTACTCATTCACCCATCTTCCTCACAAAGCCACGTGACACTTACCACCTTCCTCATCGAACTACGTGACACAGTCTTCCTCTCCAAGCTCTGCAAGACTTACCATCTTCGTCACCAAGCTACGTGACACTTGTCATCTTCTTCACTGAGCTACGCGAAACATACATTCTTCTGCGCCAAGCTACGTGATGCTTACCATCTTTTACATAAAGCTACGTGACACTTACACTTTCCTACACACTTTCTCCCTTGCCTCTTTTCTCGCACATACACATACAGAATTCACAGTTCTTTTCACCTTAACAAACAACTACAAACAAGGAACTTTAACACGAGAACTTTAACACTCACACACGCTGAGAAACATTTAATTGTAAGAATACGAAAATAAAACTATTTGATATTTTTATATTTAAAATTTTTTATCTCATTTTCCTTTGTTGTGGGTTGATTCAAATCCGCAACAACTTTACTTAGG
>OZ010606.1:13489550-13834550 GCA_963932145.1 Acanthosepion lycidas
ATGTAATGGAAGATATGCATCACTGTTGACTGCATGGGTAAACAAATATTGATATAAAATATATATATATAAAATATATAATATAAAATATCTCTGACAGTAAGAAAAAACTTTTTCAATTCGACCTCCATTCCTACACTACTTCTTTTTACTATTTCCAGATCAACTCAAAAACTCGGCATACTTTGAAACTATCACATTTCAGGGACTTTAATCTAACAAGTCGAATTCATATAAAAATATATTTTATTCCTTACACACAAAAGAACGGAACATTGCCAAAAGATTTTAAACACTAATTTTTACTTTATTGAACTGTTCAAATTCTAAAAAGCAAATAGTTTCTGTAGAGAAATAAATTCATGATTTGTAATATGTTCATATAGCATATTTTTTTTTATTTGCCATCCAACTAGAAATACCCGAAGTCGAGATGCAGACGTTCCGGTCGTGTCGAAGGTTGGAGTTGAGATGCAGACGTTCCGTTCCGTTCGTGTCGACGGTTGGAGATGCAGACGTTCCGGTCGTGTCGACGGTTGGAGCAGTGATGCAGACGTTCCTGTCGTGTCGACGGTTGGAGCCGTGATGCAGAAGTTCCGGTCGTGTCGAAGGTTGGAGTGGAGATGCAGACGTTCCTGTCGTGTCGACGGTTGGTGCCGTGATGCGGACGTTCCGGTTGTGTCAAAAGTTGGAGTCTAGATGCAGACGTTCCGGTCGTGTCGACGGTGGGAGTCGAGATGCAGACGTTCCGGTCGTGTCGACGGTTGGAGTCGAGATGCAGACGTTCCGGTCGTGTTGAAGGTCGAAGTTGGGATGGAGACGTTCCGGTCGTGTCGAGGGTTGGAGCCGTGATGCAGACGTTCCGGTCGTGTCGAGGGTTGGAGTCGAGATGCAGACGTTCCGTTCGTGTCGAAGGTCGGAGTCAATGCGCAGACGTTCCGATCGTCTTTGACTGTTGGAGTCGAGGTGCAGACGTTCTGGTCGTGTCAACTGTTGGAGTAGAGATGCAGACGTTCCGGTCGTGTTGAGGGTTGGAGTTGGGATGCAGACGTTCCGGTCGTGTCGACGGTTGGTGCCGTGATGAATACGTTCCTGTCATGTCGACGGTTGGTGCCGTGATGTAGACGTTCCGGTCGTGTGGAAGGTTGGAGTCGAGATGCAGACGTTCCAGTCGTGTCGAAGGTCGGAGTCAATGTGCAGACGTTCCAATCGTGTTGACGGTTGGAGTCGAGTTGCAAACGATCCGGCCGTGTCGAAGGTTAGATTCGAGGTGCAGACGTTCCGGTCGTATCGACGTTTGGAGTCAAGGTGTAGACGTCCCGGTCTTGTCGACGGTTGCAGTCAAGGTGCAGACGTTCCGGTCACGTCGAGGGTAGGAGTCAAGATGCAGACGTTCCGGTTGTGTTGAAGGATGGAGTTGAGATGCAGACGTTCCGGTCGTGTCGAAGGTTGGAATCGAGATGCAGACGTTCCGGTCGTGTCGAAGGTTGGAGCCGTGATTCAGACGTTCCGTTCGTGTCGACGGTTGGAGTTGAGATGCAGACGTTCCGGTCGGGTCGACGGTTGGAGTTGAGATGCCGACGTTCCGGTCGTGTCGACGGTTGGAGTTGAGATGCAGACGTTCCGGTCGTGTTGAAGGTTGAAGTTGGGATGCAGAAGTTCCGGTCGTGTTGAAATTTGGAATTGAGATGCAGACGTTCCGGTCGTGTTAAAGGTTGAAGTTGGGATGCAGACGTTCCGGTCGTGTCGACGGTTGGAGCCGTGATTCAGACGTTCTGTCGTGCCGACTGTTGGAGCCGTGATGTAGACGTTCCGGTCGTGTCGAAGGTTGGAGTCGAGATGTAGACGTTCCGGTCGTGTCGACGGTTGGTGCCGTCATGCGGACGTTCCGGTTGTGTCGAATGTTGGAGTCGAGATGCAGACGTTCCGTTCGTGTCGACGGTTGGAGTCGAGATGCAGACGTTCCAGTCGTGTCAAAGGTTGGAGTCGAGATGCAGACGTTCCGGTCGTGTTGAAGGTTGAAGTTGGGATGCAGACGTTCCGGTCGTGTTGAAGGTTGGAGTTGAGATGCAGACGTTCCGTTCGTGTCGAAGGTCGGAGTCAATGCGCAGACGTTCCGATCGTCTTTGACTGTTGGAGTCGAGGTGGAGACGTTCTGGTCGTGTCAACTGTTGGAGTAGAGATGCAGACGTTCCGGTCGTGTTGAAGGTTGGAGTTGGGATGCAGACGTTCCGGTCGTGTCGACGGTTGGTGCCGTGATGAAGACGTTCCTGTCATGTCGACGGTTGGTGCCATGATGCAGACGTTCCGGTCGTGTGGAAGGTTGGAGTCGAGATGCAGACGTTCCAGTCGTGTCGAAGGTCGGAGTCAATGTGCAGACGTTCCAATCGTGTTGACGGTTGGAGTCGAGTTGCAAACGATCCGGCCGTGTCGAAGGTTAGATTCGAGGTGCAGACGTTCCGGTCGTATCGACGTTTGGAGTCAAAGTGTAGACGTTCCGGTCTTGTCGACGGTTGCAGTCAAGGTGCAGACGTTCCGGTCACGTCGAGGGTAGGAGTCAAGATGCAGACGTTCCGGTTGTGTTGAAGGATGGAGTTGAGATGCAGACGTTCCGGTCGTGTCGATGGTTGGAGTCGAGATGCAGACGTTCCGGTCGTGTCGAAGGTTGGAGCCGTGATTCAGACGTTCCGTTCGTGTCGACGGTTGGAGTTGAGATGCAGACGTTCCGGTCGGGTCGACGGTTGGAGTCGAGATGCCGACGTTCCGGTCGTGTCAACGGTTGGAGTTGAGATGCAGACGTTCCGGTCGTGTTGAAGGTTGAAGTTGGGATGCAGAAGTTCCGGTCGTGTTGAAAGTTGGAATTGAGATGCAGACGTTCCGGTCGTGTTGAAGGTTGAAGTTGGGATGCAGACGTTCCGGTCGTGTCGACGGTTGGAGCCGTGATTCAGACGTTCTGTCGTGCCGACTGTTGGAGCCGTGATGCAGACGTTCCGGTCGTGTCGAAGGTTGGAGTCGAGATGCAGACGTTCCGGTCGTGTTGAAGGTTGGAGTTGAGATGCAGACGTTCCGGTCGTGTCGACGGTTGGAGCGGTGATTCAGACGTTCCGGTCATTTCGATGGTTGGAGTCGAGATGCAGACGTTCCGGTCGTGTCGACGGTTGGAGTCAAGATGCAGATGTTCCGGTCGTGTTGAAGGTTGAAGTTGTGATTTAGACGTTCCGGTCGTGTTGAAGCTTGGAGTTGAGATGCAGACGTTCCGGTCGTGTTGAATATTGGAGTCTAGATGCAGACGTTCCTGTCGTGTTGAAGGTTGAAGTTGTGATGCAGAGGTTCCGGTCGTGTTGAAGGTTGGATTTGAGATGCAGACGTTCCGGTCGTGTCGACGGTTGGAGCCGGGATTCAGACGTTCCGGTCGTGTTGAAGGTTGAAGTTGGGATGCAGACGTTCCGGTCGTGTTGAAGGTTGGAGTTGAGATGCAGACGTTCTCGTCGTGTTGAAGGTTGGAGTTGAGATGCAGACGTTCCGGTCGTGTCGACGGTTGGAGTCGAGATGCAGACGTTACGGTCGTGTTGAAGGTTGGAGTTGAGATGCAGACCTTCCGGTCATGTTGAACATTGGAGTCGAGATGCAGACGTTCAGGTCGTGTCGACGGTTGGAGTCTAGATGCAGACGTTCCGGTCGTGTCGACGGTTGCAGTCGAGATGCAGACGTTCCTGTCGTGTCGACGGTTGGAGCCGGGATTTAGACGTTCCGGTCGTGTCGACGGTTGGAGTCTAGATGCAGACGTTCCGGTCGTGTTGAAGGTTGAAGTTGGGATGCAGACCTTCCGGTCATGTTGAACGTTGGAGTCAAGATGCAGTCGTTCAGGTCGTGTCGACGGTTGGAGTCTAGATGCAGACGTTCCGGTCGTGTCGACGGTTGGAGTCGGGATTCAGACGTTCCGCTCGTGTCGACGGTTGGAATCGAGATGCAGACGTTCCGGTCGTGTTGAAGGTTGAAGTTGGGATGGAGACGTTCCGGTCGTGTCGACGATTGGAGCCGTGATTAAGGTGTTCTGTCGTGTCGACGGTTGGAGTCGAGATGCAGACGTTCCTGTCGTGTTGAATGTTGAAGTTGTGATGCAGAGGTTCCGGTCGTGTTGAAGGTTGGATTTGAGATGCAGACGTTCCGGTCGTGTCGACGTTTGGAGCCGGGATTCAGACGTTCCCGTCGTGTCGACGGTTGCAGTCGAGATGCAGACGTTACGGTCGTGTTGAAGGTTGGAGTTGAGATGCAGACCTTCCGGTCATGTTGAACGTTGGAGTCGAGATGCAGACGTCCTCGTCGTGTTGAAGGTTGGAGTCTAGATGCAGACGTTCCGGTCGTGTCGACGGTTGCAGTCGAGATGCAGACGTTCCTGTCGTGTCGACGGTTGGAGCCGGGATTCAGACGTTCCGGTCGTGTCGACGGTTGCAGTCGAGATGCAGACGTTCCTGTCGTGTCGACGGTTGGAGTCGAGATGCAGACGTTCCGGTCGTGTTGAACGTTGAAGTTGGGATGCAGACGTTCCGGTCGTGTTGAAGGTTGGAGTTGAGATGCAGACGTTCCCGTCGTGTTGAAGGTTGGAGTTGAGATGCAGACGTTCCGGTCGTGTCGACGGTTGGAGTCGAGATGCAGACGTTACGGTCGTGTTGAAGGTTGGAGTTGAGATGCAGACCTTCCGGTCATGTTGAACGTTGCAGTCGAGATGCAGACGTTCAGGTCGTGTCGACGGTTGGAGTCTAGATGCAGACGTTCCGGTCGTGTCGACGGTTGGAGCCGGGATTCAGACGTTCCGGTCGTGTCGACGGTTGGAGTGGAGATGCAGACGTTCCGGTCGTGTTGAAGTTTGAAGTTGGGAAGCAGACGTTCCGGTCGTGTTGAAGGTTGGAGTTGAGATGCAGACGTTCCGGTTGTGGCGACGGTTGGAGCCGTGATTCAGACGTTACGTTCGTGTCGACGGTTGGAGTTGAGATGCAGACGTTCCGGTCGTGTCGACGGTTGGAGTTGAGATGCAGACGTTCCGGTCGTGTTGAAGGTTGAAGTTGGGATGCAGAAGTTCCGGTCGTGTTGAAAGTTGGAGTTGAGATGCAGACGATCCGGTCGTGTCGACGGTTGGAGCCGTCATTCAGACGTTCCGGTCGTGTCGACTGTTGGAGTCGAGATGCAGACGTTCCGTTCGTGTTGAAGGTTGAAGTTGGGATGCTGATGTTCCGGTCGTGTCGACGGTTGGAGCCGTGATTCAAACGTTCTATCGTGTCGAATGTTGGAGTCGAGATGCCGACGTTCCGGTCGTGTCGAAGGTCGGAGTCGAGATCCAGACGTTCCTGTCGTGCCGACTGTTGGAGCCGTGATGCAGACGTTCCGGTCGTGTCGAAGGTTGGATTCGAGATGCAGACGTTCCGGTCGTGTCGACGGTTGGTGCCGTGATGCGGACGTTCCGGTTGTGTCGAATGTTGGAGTCGAGATGCAGACGTTCCGGTCGTGTTGAAGGTTGGAGTTGAGATGCAGACGTTCCGGTCGTGTCGACGGTTGGAGTCGAGATGCAGACGTTACGGTCGTGTTGAAGGTTGGAGTTGACATGCAGACCTTCCGGTCATGTTGAACGTTGGAGTCAAGATGCAGTCGTTCAGGTCGTGTCGACGGTTGGAGTCTAGATGCAGACGTTCCGGTCGTGTCGACGGTTGGAGTCGGGATTCAGACGTTCCGCTCGTGTCGACGGTTGGAATCGAGATGCAGACGTTCCGGTCGTGTTGAAGGTTGAAGTTGGGATGGAGACGTTCCGGTCGTGTCGACGATTGGAGCCGTGATTAAGGTGTTCTGTCGTGTCGACGGTTGGAGTCGAGATGCAGACGTTCCTGTCGTGTTGAATGTTGAAGTTGTGATGCAGAGGTTCCGGTCGTGTTGAAGGTTGGATTTGAGATGCAGACGTTCCGGTCGTGTCGACGTTTGGAGCCGGGATTCAGACGTTCCGTCGTGTCGACGGTTGCAGTCGAGATGCAGACGTTACGGTCGTGTTGAAGGTTGGAGTTGAGATGCAGACCTTCCGGTCATGTTGAACGTTGGAGTCGAGATGCAGACGTCCTCGTCGTGTTGAAGGTTGGAGTCTAGATGCAGACGTTCCGGTCGTGTCGACGGTTGGAGCCGGGATTCAGACGTTCCGGTCGTGTCGACGGTTGGAGTCGAGATGCAGACGTTCCGGTCGTGTTGAAGGTTGAAGTTGGGATGGAGACGTTCCGGTCGTGTCGAAGATTGGAGCCGTGATTAAGGTGTTCTGTCGTGTCGACGGTTGGAGTCGAGATGCAGACGTTCCTGTCGTGTTGAAGGTTAAAGTTGTGATGCAGAGGTTCCGGTCGTGTTGAAGGTTGGATTTGAGGTGCAGACGTTCCGGTCGTGTCGACGGTTGGAGCCGGGATTCAGACGTTCCGCTCGTGTCGACGGTTGCAGTCGAGATGCAGACGTTCCTGTCGTGTCGACGGTTGGAGTCGAGATGCAGACGTTCCGGTCGTGTTGAAGGTTGAAGTTGGGATGCAGACGTTCCGGTCGTGTTGAAGGTTGGAGTTGAGATGCAGACGTTCTCGTCGTGTTGAAGGTTGGAGTTGAGATGCAGACGTTCCGGTCGTGTCGACGGTTGGAGTCGAGATGCAGACGTTACGGTCGTGTTGAAGGTTGGAGTTGAGATGCAGACCTTCCGGTCATGTTGAACGTTGGAGTCAAGATGCAGACGTTCAGGTCGTGTCGACGGTTGGAGTCTAGATGCAGACGTTCCGGTCGTGTCGACGGTTGGAGCCGGGATTCAGACGTTCCGGTCGTGTCGACGGTTGGAGTCGAGATGCAGACGTTCCGGTCGTGTTAAAGGTTGAAGTTGGGATGGAGAGGTTCCGGTCGTGTCGAGGATTGGAGCCGTGATTAAGGCGTTCTGTCGTGTCGATGGTTGGAGTCGAGATGCAGACGTTCCTGTCGTGTTGAAGGTTGAAGTTGTGATGCAGAGGTTCCGGTCGTGTTGAAGGTTGGATTTGAGATGCAGACGTTCCGGTCGTGTCGACGGTTGGAGCCGGGATTCAGACGTTCCGGTCGTGTCGACGGTTGCAGTCGAGATGCAGACGTTCCTGTCGTGTCGACTGTTGGAGTCGAGATGCAGACGTTACGGTCGTGTTGAAGGTTGGAGTTGAGATGCAGACCTTCCGGTCATGTTGAACGTTGGAGTCGAGATGCAGACGTTCTCGTCGTGTTGAAGGTTGGAGTCTAGATGCAGACTTTCCGGTCGTGTCGACGGTTGCAGTCGAGATGCAGACGTTCCTGTCGTGTCGACGGTTGGAGCCTGGATTCAGACGTTCCGGTCGTGTCGACGGTTGCAGTCGAGATGCAGACGTTCCTGTCGTGTCGACGGTTGGAGTCGAGATGCAGACGTTCCGGTCGTGTTGAACGTTGAAGTTGGGATGCAGACGTTCCGGTCGTGTTGAAGGTTGGAGTTGAGATGCAGACGTTCCCGTCGTGTTGAAGGTTGGAGTTGAGATGCAGACGTTCCGGTCGTGTCGACGGTTGGAGTCGAGATGCAGACGTTACGGTCGTGTTGAAGGTTGAAGTTGGGATGCAGACGTTCCGGTTGTGGCGACGGTTGGAGCCGTGATTCAGACGTTCCGTTCGTGTCGACGGTTGGAGTTGAGATGCAGACGTTCCGGTCGTGTCGACGGTTGGAGTTGAGATGCAGACGTTCCGGTCGTGTTGAAGGTTGAAGTTGGGATGCAGAAGTTCCGGTCGTGTTGAAAGTTGTAGTTGAGATGCAGACGATCCGGTCGTGTCGACGGTTGGAGCCGTGATTCAGACGTTCCGGTCGTGTCGACTGTTGGAGTCGAGATGCAGACGTTCCGTTCGTGTTGAAGGTTGAAGTTGGGATGCAGACGTTCCGGTCGTGTCGACGGTTGGAGCCGTGATTCAAACGTTCTATCGTGTCGAAGGTTGGAGTCGAGATGCCGACGTTCCGGTCGTGTCGAATGTTGGAGTCGAGATGCAGACGTTCCGGTCGTGTCGACGGTTGGAGTCGAGATGCAGACGTTCCGGTCGTGTCGAAGGTTGGAGTCGAGATGCAGACGTTCCGGTCGTGTCGACGGTTGGTGCCGTGATGCGGACGTTCCGGTTGTGTCGAATGTTGGAGTCGAGATGCAGACGTTCCGGTCGTGTCGACGGTTGGAGTCGAGATGCAGACGTTCCGGTCGTGTCGAAGGTTGGAGTCGAGATGCAGACGTTCCGGTCGTGTTGAAGGTTGAAGTTGTGATGCAGAGGTTCCGGTCGTGTTGAAGGTTGGATTTGAGATGCAGACGTTCCGGTCGTGTCGACGGTTGGAGCCGGGATTCAGACGTTCCGGTCGTGTCGACGGTGGGAGCCGTGATTAAGGCTTTCTGTCGTGTCGACGGTTGGAGTCGAGATGCAGACGTTCCTGTCGTGTTGAAGGTTGAAGTTGTGATGCAGAGGTTCCGGCCGTGTTGAAGGTTGGATTTGAGATGCAGACGTTCCGGTCGTGTCGACGGTTGGAGCCGGGATTCAGACGTTCCGGTCGTGTCGACGGTTGCAGTCGAGATGCAGACGTTCCTGTCGTTTCGACGGTTGGAGTCGAGATGCAGACGTTCCGGTCGTGTTGAAGGTTGAAGTTGGGATGCAGACGTTCCGGTCGTGTTGAAGGTTGGAGTTGAGATGCAGACGTTCTCGTCGTGTTGAACGTTGGAGTCGAGATGCAGACGTTCCGGTCGTGTCGACGGTTGGAGTCGAGATGCAGACGTTACGGTCGTGTTGAAGGTTGGAGTTGAGATGCAGACCTTCCGGTCATGTTGAACGTTGGAGTCGAGATGCAGACGTTCAGGTCGTGTCGACGGTTGGAGCCGGGATTCAGACGTTCCGGTCGTGTCGACGGTTGGAGTCGAGATGCATACGTTCCGGTCGTGTCGACGGTTGGTGTCGAGATGCAGACGTTTCGGTCGTGTTGAAGGTTGAATTTGGGAGGCAGACGTTCCGGTCGTGTGGACGATTGGAGCCGTGATTCAGACGTTCCGGTCGTGTCGACGGTTGGAGTCGAGATCCAGACGTTCCGGTCGTGTCGACGGTTGGAGTCGAGATGCAGACGTTCCGGTCGTGTTGAAGGTTGAAGTTGGGATGCAGACGGTCCGGTCGTGTTGAAGGTTGGAGTTGAGATGCAGACGTTCCCGTCGTGTTGAAGGTTGGAGTTGAGATGCAGACGTTCCGGTCGTGTCGACGGTTGGAGTCGAGATGCAGACGTTCCGGTCGTGTTGAAGGTCGAAGTTGGGATGCAGACGTTCCGGTCGTGTTGAAGGTTGTAGTTGGGATGCAGACGTTCTAGTCGTGTTGAAGGTTGGAGTTGAGATGCAGACTTTCCGGTCGTGTCGACGGTTGGAGCCGTGATGCAGACGTTCCGGTCGTGTCGAAGGTTGAAGTCGAGATGCATACGTTCCGGTCGTGTTGAAGGTTGAAGTTGTGATGCAGACGTTCCGGTCGTGTCGAAGGTTGGAGTCGAGATGCAGACGTTCTGGTCGTGTCGAAGGTCGGAGTCAATGTGCAGACGTTCCGATCGCGTTGACGGTTGGAGTCGAGTTGCAGACGTTCCGGCCGTGTCGAAGGTTAGAGTCGAGGTGCAGACGTTCCGGTCATGTCGACGGTTGGAGTCAAGGTGCAGACGTTCCGGTCGTGTCGACGGTTGCAGTCAAGGTGCAGAGGTTCCGGTCGTGTCGAGGGTTGGAGTCGAGATGCAGACGTTCCGGTTGTGTCGACGGTTGGAGTCGAGGTGCAGACGTTCCGGTCGTGTCGAAGGTTAGAGTCGAGCTGCAGACCTTTCGGTCGTGTCGACTGTTAGAGTCAAGTTGCTGGTCGAGGTCGAAACCTCCCGTAGTAATTACAACCGGTTGGTCGTCGTAGATGATCGCGGCTGGTCTGGTTTCTAACTGGACGAGTTGGGAATGAAAGTGGAGCTGGCGTTGCGATGTTGTTGGGCATATCGAATAACCGGTGCAGGTGTTGCATGTCTGCTGGTCGAGTCCGATATCGAAACCTCCGTAGTGTACGGGAAAGTTTACGGACGACGTGCTGGCTGCCAGTAGGGACGGAAGCCCGAGAGTCGAACATGGGCAATGAGCCAGAAATAAAGAGGCGAAGTAAAGAGAGAAAGAAAGGTAGATCCAACTCGTGTCCAGACGGCAGACAAAAAAAATGGGAGCGTAAATTAATACGCAGGCCTGGTCGAGGTCCTGGCCACGAAGTCCAGGTGCCTGCGTACCGACCGTTCAGGCGGCGGCCAGGAATTCGACGAGAAGTCGCTGTGTTATGCTAAGGGAGACTAACAACAGAAATGGTCTCGCTAAAATCCTGTAAAATCTCTCTAAAAAATGAGTTGAGATTCGCTACACAAAAACTATGGTCTAAAAATGCTTAGAGGTATATTACGACTAGGTTCATAATACCAATGAACTAAAAGGTCATCTCTAAAACGAAATTACCAGCGTGTAGGGAACACGATCGAAAGGTCAAGGTTGAAATGTTCTGTTCTCTTCCGTTTTAGGGGGCGGCCAAAGGCGGCCGCGATACCATCATCAATTCTTTAAACACAAGTTAAAATCATTTATTCATCATCAATTATTAAAAGAAATATAAAAGTCTCTGAATATTTTAAGCACTTCAGGCATAACAGTTTCTGCAAATCCAAAACTTGCCCTTGGGTATGGTTCTCTTGCCAATACAATTCAGGTGCACCCAATGGAAACAACAGTCACGGACCACAGAATCTATGTTGCCTACACGGCTGTCACAACTACTACGCTGACAATCTCAAATATAATATATTCTTAGTTCTAAAACACTATTTTATATTCAGCTGCAATATAACCTTTGTATCTATTTTATCCGGGCCGGCAAAATAGCCTATTCGTTTTTTAAACTCAATTCGATAATAAATTTCAGGAATTTTTCAATTTTCTGGTTTCTTTTAGCTTCTACTTCTTTTGCTTCTTCTTTCTTTCGTAAGAAACAGTCCTCTGGCGTCGGACCAAATTCCTTCTGAAATCCTTCTCTAGTGCCTTTCGACTCGTTACTTTCTTAGATGTGGTACAAGGCTGAAAGTATGAGGTATCTAGTGAGGATCGAACTTACTTTTCAGTCGTAACTGATCTAGCGAGGCAAGCTTGCTAACCATTACAGCACGTCGAGGTGGCCCCAGGTGATGTTCTAAGCGTATTTTAGATGTGGCACAAGGACCTATGTATGGAGCACCCAGTGCGGATCGAACTCACAACTCAGTAGTAATTGTTCTAGCGAGACAATTTTGCTAACCATTAAATCATTATGTAGGCCTCAATTAAGCTCCAGACACGAGTCCCAAGTGGTAAATTTGCGAAGGAGAACATTACCTTCCTCATGTATCAAATAACCCAAAAGTGTATCTCTTTTCGAAATTTGAAAATCAGATCCTAAAAGTTACAAACCGCCCGCCTTTGAGCGACTTTATTGGTGTTTTTTTAAGAACAAGCGTTCCACATCTTCAAATTTATTAGTTATTTTTTTTACTAAGCGTCTATCCTTTTAATTATTTTTAAACACATCTCTTAAAAAAAGCAAGGTGTTTTACCATTTCACCCCAAGTAAGACAATAAAACCACTAAGGTTCAGTTACTGAGTGTTTGAGAATATGGTAATTTTTCTAAACATCGCTTAGACGTGGCACAAAGGCGAAAGTTGGGAGCACCCAGAGAAGATCGAACTCACTACACAGTTGTAATTGATCAAGCGAGACAAGCTGACTAATCATTACATCACATCGATGTGCTCATAGTATTGGAGAATTCGAGAAAAATTCTATTATCTTAAAGAGCGAGAAAATAAAAGAATAGGAATTAAGAAGACAGAATATAACGATTGACATGACATTTAAATGTTTGAACATAAAAGTAGACTGGGAGGCAAAAAGCCAGAAGAGAGTGTCGCATCCATCGGTGAATTAGCTCCCTTGACTGACAATGGCTTTGTTATGTACCTCTATGAACCAGTGTTTCTGAATTCTAACAAAACCTTCAATGTTTCGAAAATCATGTATACTCAATACATAAAACCTTGATGAACAGTTTCGGAATAATACTGATAGGAACCTTTGCTTAAAGAAAAATGCTTTCCAACCATCTACTTAATTTGTTAAGTAAAGAAATAAGGAAGATAAACCAAGTGACTTAACAACAATATATATATATATATATATATATATATATATATATATATACACATATTTCTTGATCCTCCCCGCCCCCGGTTACGTCTGATCCTGCCATTACAATACAGATCCCTTCCTGGCCGGAAGAGTTGCCTGAAAGAAGTAGAACTCACTAAACGGTGAAGCAGTTCTCCCTCCTGTTTTTCTTGTTTTCGCTTTCTTTTCTTTTCACCTTTTCCTTCTTGGAAAGACTCAGATACTGCCTTTCCTTCTTTTCTCATCTGTGACGGGTACACACCTGGCCCAGGGTCGAATCCTTTGGTTACGGCGCCAACTGTGACGTCGCTCCTCCTGGTCGCTCCTCCTGGTCGCTCCTCCTGGTTCCAAGCGTGCCGCTCCAACCTCTTGGTTAGATGATCACCAGCCTCGCCTTTCCCAACCCGCTTCCAATACCTGGTTGCTAAAGCAACTGTACTGATCTCCGGTCTGTCTACCCACGCTGTGTTTAGATCTTAGACAGACGGGACCAGCAGGGATTGGGCCGTATGCAAGTTGAGTCCGACGGGGGTGGCAAAACACAAGTAAAAGAAAAAAAAAACTCACGAGACAAAAAATTACTGATAAAAAAAAAGGTGACAACCTTTTATATCTAATGTCCGTTACATAAAGGAAAATTGTTCTCATTCCCGACCCGCTCTGTGGACTATGGCACCAAGCTTCTATCATACAACTTAACGATTTCGAATTGTCTACTCTCCAGAATTGTGTATGTCGGAGTGTGGTTTAGTTCGACACTGGGGCTAATTTCTATCAATCATTCGCAGTTGATTCTTCTCTTCGACTTGAGTTGTATTTCTTCACTTCGATCTGGTTGGGTCGAATTCTGTTCTCGGCTGGGCTTGATTTTAACTTCTTTTTCTTCTTCCGTCCAGTAACTCTTTGGCCTTGTCTTCGACTTGGCTGCAACTTCTCCGCGGCTTTCGAGTAATCTTCTTCTTCGTCGACTTAGATAGAACTTCTCTTGTCTTTGACTTGGGCCGGAAGGATTTCTTGTTTTCGACTTGGGCTGGAAGGATTTCTTGTTTTCGACTTGGGCTGGGAGGATTTCTTGTTTTCGACTTGGGCTGGAAGGATTTCTTGCCGCAACCCAGCCGCACCCCCCCCCGGCCGTCCGAGGTGATCTCTTCTCGCTGCCGTCAGGGGCTGAACTCATCTTTTTGTCGATTGGGGTCCTGCTTTTATTGACGCCGCAGCAAACCGGGGTGGGTCTGTCGGCGTCAGGGCTCTCTCGATAATCCCAAAAGTCGCATTAGTTCTGATTTCCCATTATCGCTATTATTTTCACCCCTACTTCCTCACAGTGCCTCTGGGGGGAAGACGCATACCCATCTCTCCCGGTCTCTCGTATGTCAGGTGACCGTTTTCGGCCAATGGTTCTTGATCGAGCATTCTCCCTCTTCTTTCCGCATATCACGTGACCGCTTTCGGCTAATGAGACTGTGGTGGGACGCCTCCCGTCTCCAATCGGGCGTGGCTTACATCGTTCTTGTTCTAAAAAAAAACAAAATCTAATTTGGCCTTTTTCACACGTACGAAAAATGATAATCTTGGCTTTTTCTCACCTGGGTTCTGTCAAAACAGCCTGCCGCTAATTAGATGTGACTTCAGGAAAGAATATTGGCGCTATCTGTGAGCCGAGACAATCGTTTTCTTTCCTTCTTTGTTTTTGGTCAGACCTGATAGTCAAAAATCTTAATTATCTGAATTGAAAATGTCTTCACTTCATCATCGTGGGGTTCCAATTTTTAACAGGTCAGAATCTGTATACAGTTCCACCGGTCACCACCTCAACACAAAAAACACCTTTCCTCCGATTAAAATTTCGTTTTCATTGTTCAAAAAAAATCTTTATTGTTTCAGCCAACCTTAACAAAACTTCCATCCCACGCCGACACGGAATTAGTTCAAGTGCTTGACCTGATAATTTTGACACTTGTTAGGTGCTGGTCGTACGTGTGTGTTTTCGCTTACGACCTGGTCTCGTATTATGTTTCTGTCTTTCCTCTTCCCTTTGTTTTATTTCATTATCTCCAAACACTATTTCTTCAACCAAATATAACAATTTCTATTTCCCTGGATTTCGGTCAGGTAATTTGACCTGATATATTTTGACACCTGTCTTGTCTTAGTTTTACTTATGACCGGGTTTTGTATCATCTATTCCTCTTTCTCTTTCTTTTTATTATTTTTTTTTCTTCTTCTCTTTGGATCGCCTAAATACAGTTAGAGAATTATTCTCAAAACTCAATTATTCTTCGTTTCTAAATAACTAACAACTGGTTAATAAACCGAATAAAAATTAAATCATATTTCTATGAATATCTCTTTTTAGTCTTTCTAAAAATGCAGGGTGCCACAATCCTCCCCTAACCGATTTGTCATTTACCCGTAAATGACACCTAAACCCAATTACATCATTTAACATGCACCATGCATTTGTCTCATGCAATTCTATTCTACTTTCTTACATGCAAGGGTAATGTTCTTTTCACCTTCTTTTGTTCTACATGCAATGTAATGTTCCTTTCATCTTTTTTTTTTTTTTCTACATGGATTGTAATGTTCTTTTCATCTTCTTTTGTTCTACATGCAATGTAATGTTCTTTTTCATCTTCTTTTGTTCTACATGCAATGTAATGTTCTTTTCATCTTCTTTTGTTCTACATGCAAGGGTAATGTTCTTTTTCATCTTCTTTTGTTCTACATGCAATGTAATGTTCTTTTTCATCTTCTTTTGTTCTACATGCAATGTAATGTTCTTTTTCATCTTCTTTTGTTCTACATGCAATGTAATGTTCTTTTCATCTTCTTCTGTTCTACATGCAAGGGTAATGTTCTTTTTCATCTTCTTTTGTTCTACATGCAAAAGTAATATGTGCGTGTGTCTGTGGGTGCAGATGTGTTTACTATGGTTTGTTCTTCTTGGTCAATGTTTTCCTCTCCGCTGTGGGAGGTTTTTCCGCCGCACGTGGTGGTCTCACGCCAGCCTCCTCCGTTGGTCTTTCAGCAATTTCTTCGCCCGTCCTGTCTGAGCGAGGAACACTGCTCGGCATCTCCCTCTCGAGTTGCTGCACGCTCACTAGATTGTCGTTCGCTAATCTCCTCTTACTCTTAACCTTCCATATTAATACACCCCCGATGGCTATAACTAGGAATGTACCCATTACTATTGACCAACTTATCGCGATCTGCTCATCGTCTTCCCAAGCCACACCTTCGTTTCCCAACGCACTTAACTTGTCTCTCAATTGATCCATATCGATCTTTTCTATTGGCTTCATTAATACTGGCATCTTATTTAAGGTAACATTAGAGAATCTCTTCACTATCGGCTCCCATAATTCTGTACAATTGACTAAGCCTCTACCAATCATCTCTATGATTGAATCTTTCTCTTCATATCTTTCTTCTTCCTGGTAATAGGGGGGTAAGGAAATGGATATTCCAACCGCCGAACATCCCATGGGTAGCGTCACCAGAGATAACGGTGGTCTTATTCTTAATGTCCTTGTGGACTCTCCCCCACATACCCTAGACAAGCTGATATGTCTCTGTGTGGCTACTGCCCACACCCCGTCTGAAACACTGATAGCTTGTGGTAATGCCGTGTTTGTTAATACCTCCACTTGGCAGATTCTTTTGATTCCTTCCCTTTTCCCATCAAACAATTCTAGTATGCACATTCTGCGATTACCAGTTTTATAGATAGGGCTTAACGAGGTACAAGTCCCTAGAGCATCATCTCTACACCTTCCAGCTTCTTCAGCTGATAGCAACATGAATTTCGTTCTCCCCGAATTTAAAGCTATGTAGTCTGCTTCCACCTTGTACCTTGCTATCATTCCTAAACCTTGATCTCTTCTGGGGTAGGGGATGGGTAAGTTTATAACCTGGTATATCTCGAATACACTCTCGCTATCTAACAACGGAACAGATATCACAACCAATAGTCGCCTATTTTCTAACAAGGTCACACATCCTAGTGCATTATAATATTTCCACAATTCTTTGGTGGGGTCCACCGGCAGCCTTAAATGGTGGGGTAACTCGGCCTGTATTCCGAGCAGCGCTTCCCTTAGGTGACCCGGGTTTACTATGCTTGGGGAGAGGTGTCCTAATGACAGCATGTCTAATTGCGCCCTCACGTGTTCCAGCAAGGTCGTCAACGACTGACTCGTTTGTCGTACCTTATTCGTAATTGTCATCAGCTGGAAATATTTTTGCATGAATCCGCTCATTTCCTGTAATTCAATCATTACAGTTTCTGTATTATTAATTACCTCTTGTCTCAACCTCGCCAGGTTGTCTATTAACCAATTGATTCTGGCTCTATTTTTGGACACCTCTAACCTTGTCACATTTAATATTGTCACACTCTCCCTTGCCACCTGGGCAAGCGTCCTCTGGTTTACCTCCACTTCTCCCAGTTTCCTTCTTATGAATTTAACGTCATCTTCAGTCACTGTTCCAAACAGGACACTCAATGCCTTTCCCACAATCGGGACTACGGATCTCCTTTCCCGCGTCTGCAGTAACTCTATTCCCTGCAGGTAGTTTTGCATGTCTTTCCATTGAGCCTCTATCATAGTGGCTTCTGATTCTAGGGAGTGCAATAAACTGAGATACCCTTTTTGCTTGGGATAATCTTGTCCTACTTCCAACCGAGCTGCATCCAGTTGCGTTAGCTCGTTTCCTAACTTATTTAGTAGCGACTCATACGGGTTCAAATCTATCACGAATGTGACCAACCACTTAGACCTGGTTATTATTACTTCGCTCGTTTTTTTAAAAATGGTGTTTCGGCTGCGCTTCCCAGCCTCCGCCATCGTCACCATCAGCGTGGCTACCACCATCATCGTCATAACCAACCCTTTCATCTTGATCATTCCTGAAAGGTAACGAAATTCTTTTGTTGTTATCCTTCACAACTACTTCGTGTCGCTCAACTCATCACTCAATTATTTTATAACTTCTTACTAAGTTCAGCTCTTCCCTCCTCTAACTAACCTCTAGCGGACAGAATGGTCTGGTCAGGTGTGCGTGGCGCCCACTCTAAAGGTTGTACTTCATGACACCACTGGTGATCAATCAACAATGCCAATGATCTTTTCCCGTCCCTTGTGAGGTGCAGCCCGCGACTCCATCCCCTCCACTCACATCTACCATAGTCAGCCAATAGGATTTTGGATGAGCCAGTGTCGTTATCTGTCGACACTAAATGCTTGTATTCTGCACAGCCCTTTTGTTCTACTGAGATTTGGGGTTCTTCTCCCTCCCTGATCTCATCTTCTGAGGTGATTCCTGTTCAACCTCTAACCTTCTTTCTGTGTCTAACTTCCGTCCAGGAGGTTTTTTTTTTTGTCCTCTTCTTCATCTCCTGATTCTTCTTTCTGTTTAGAGTCTTCGCCTTGAATGTCCTCAATACCTTTCGACTCTATGTCTAAATTTCTCCTGTTCCTTATCCTTTCCTTGAGCTGGGAAAGGGGTATTCGATCCACCTCCTCCCACTCGCTGGGTCCTTCGTCCTGTTCAGGGTGCCTCTTTTTAGAGCCTTCGACTGCTTGATTGGACCTCCTCGTCTTTTTCTTCCTTTTCCTCGGACATGGGGGTGTGATGGCGATCTCACGGGGTCTACTCTGTACCGATTCAGTCGACGACTGAACATCGCCAATCCCCGCTGAGGGTTCCAACTCTGTCACTCGGACTGCTTCGTTTATCTGGCCAAGTCGACCTATCTCCGCATCCTCCTCGGAGTCTTCTTCCGTTTCCATTTCTTCCGGTTCAACCAGAGTTACTTTCCTTTTCCTTGTCTTCTTAGGCCTCGGCTCGCTCATTTCCAGGTTAGCTATTTCAGCCTTCTTCAGATCATTGGCATGAACCCTCCTCGCTCGTCCTGCCACTTGATCCCATATTACATATGATACTGGGCCCGTCTGCTCTACTATCCGGTAGTACGGTTCCCATCTTTGGTCCAGCTTTCCCTCTCTCTGGTGGATTTTATAGTAGACAGGGTCTCCAACCTTCAATTCTACTACCTTTCTTTCTGCATTCACCCTCTCATTTCTTTTCTTCTGGGCCCTCTTTATTCTTCTTCTGGCCTGTACAAATATCTTATGTTGCTGTTCCAGCAATAGTTGATGATGATCTTCTCCCATATACCTTCTTCGGGGCTTCAGTAGGTTATCCACAGGCAGGACCACGTCTCTGCCAAACAACAAAAAGTAAGGAGAAAATCTGGAGGTTTCGTTTATCGTAAACCTCACGGCCGCCAGAGCCTGCGTCAAATACAAGTCCCAATTTCCAGTGTTTTCTCTGACCAGCTTGGCCAATACATCTCCCTACCCCCTATCTCTGCTCTACAGGATAGTTCTTTCTCTTGCGTTAGCGAAGAGAACACTTGAGCTTTCTTCTTCCTGGGTCTTCTCCACCCTTGGGTCAACCCAGCCATGGGTGCCGGTAGTAATAAATCACCTTCATTTTTCTCATGAGGTGGAGTTCTGCGCCCCCTGCACCTGGGCGACCCCGGCCGGACCTCTCCCGGTCTCCCGCGTTCGTTTCTAAGGATACAGTTTCTCTTCAGGTGTCCTGGCCTCCTGCAAAACCAGCACCTTCTTGTTGGACAGCTTGCCGCAAAGTGGCCCGCCCGACCACATGTCCAACATTTTGCTCTTTTCCTTTTCAACTGGGTTGGCCTTGTGTCTATTCCCGGGGGAACCCGTCCTCTATTCAAGCGGTTCGCCCGTCCACTGGTCCAAGTTTTTATTTCTCTTCTTTTTAACTGGGCCACCCTCCCTCTTAATTCCGGGGTGGCCCGCTGCCTTTTCCCTGGGCCGGTCTCTTGGGCTCAGCCTTCTTTGTTAATATCGGTGGGGCACCCTTCCTCAGCCCGCACCACTTGGCCAGGTGTCCTTTCTTACCACACCTGGTGCATCTGTCCTGATCGAAGTCTGGGGGTAACCCCCACTTCGTCGGACATTCCGCCGCCCTGTGGTCCTCGTGCCCACAGGTCCAGCAGACCAGCCCGTATCGACCCGGCGTGGGCTTATAAAGGCCATGCCTGGTCGACCATGCTTTTCTATTGGGGTCCTCCTCCCATAATTCTGCCCGATCCACCTCATCCTTAACCCTCTGATTCCACGCGGGGGGTCTTCCGCCTACCCCCCTCTTTCCAGCCTCCTGACTTGGCATCTGCTTCTTCCCACACCTCTTCACTTTATCCCACACGCCCTGGCTCTCCCTGGCCAGCTCCACCGCTGCCGACAGTCTGAGCGGTCCTTCCTTCAGTACGTCGTGACGAACACGCTCGTCGCTCAGCGCCTCTATATACAGGTCCGCTAGTTGGGCCTGCATAACTGCATTATCCCTGACCACTTCGGGGAATGCCAACGATGATAGCTTCCCCGCTCGGGTCCCTAATTCTCCCGGGGTTTCATCCCGTAGCTGTGTCAGTTTTAAAAGGGCCCTCATGGCCTCTATGGCCGTACCTTCGTCGGCGAACTCTTTGGTTAGCAGTCTTTTTATCTCTTCCCAAGACAAGCAGGGTTGATTTTCCAAGAGCCCCCTCACGAACTCAGACGCTTTTCCCTTTGTGGCATCGTATGCCAAATACAGGGTTTCTTGGTCCGAAAGCTCGTAGATGATTCGGCTCTTCTCAAGGATTGCCAGCCAGTTTTTAAACTCCTTCCCGCTGCCATCAAATACTGGGACCCTCGGTCCACCTAACAGCTTCCTTAAATCCACTGACAACCCCCGCCTTACTTCCTCTTCACCCCCCACTGCTCTATCCGAATCATAGTCCGACATGTCTACAGAGAAAGACAATCTATGCAGCAACAATCGAGGTTGGGAAATAAAATAAGGTGTCCTACCTTGCAGACGATTCTGTTCCTGTTCCTTTCGGTCCCGGTCGTCTTGAGTTCTATTTGAATTTTCAGCAACGGCGGTCGATCGATGTGACGTGACGCGGCTGTCTCAGGGTCGATCCTGGTCACTGGCACCAATTGTGACGGGTACACACCTGGCCCAGGGTCGAATCCTTTGGTTACGGCGCCAACTGTGACGTCGCTCCTCCTGGTCGCTCCTCCTGGTTCCAAGCGTGCCGCTCCAACCTCTTGGTTAGATGATCACCAGCCTCGCCTTTCCCAACCCGCTTCCAATACCTGGTTGCTAAAGCAACTGTACTGATCTCCGGTCTGTCTACCCACGCTGTGTTTAGATCTTAGACAGACGGGACCAGCAGGGATTGGGCCGTATGCAAGTTGAGTCCGACGGGGGTGGCAAAACACAAGTAAAAGAAAAAAAAAAAACTCACGAGACAAAAAATTACTGATAAAAAAAAAGGTGACAACCTTTTATATCTAATGTCCGTTACATAAAGGAAAATTGTTCTCATTCCCGACCCGCTCTGTGGACTATGGCACCAAGCTTCTATCATACAACTTAACGATTTCGAATTGTCTACTCTCCAGAATTGTGTATGTCGGAGTGTGGTTTAGTTCGACACTGGGGCTAATTTCTATCAATCATTCGCAGTTGATTCTTCTCTTCGACTTGAGTTGTATTTCTTCACTTCGATCTGGTTGGGTCGAATTCTGTTCTCGGCTGGGCTTGATTTTAACTTCTTCTTCTTCTTCCGTCCAGTAACTCTTTGGCCTTGTCTTCGACTTGGCTGCAACTTCTCCGCGGCTTTCGAGTAATCTTCTTCTTCGTCGACTTAGATAGAACTTCTCTTGTCTTTGACTTGGGCCGGAAGGATTTCTTGTTTTCGACTTGGGCTGGAAGGATTTCTTGTTTTCGACTTGGGCTGGAAGGATTTCTTGTTTTCGACTTGGGCTGGGAGGATTTCTTGTTTTCGACTTGGGCTGGAAGGATTTCTTGCCGCAACCCAGCCGCAAACCCCCCCCCCCGCCGTCCGAGGTGATCTCTTCTCGCTGCCGTCCGGGGCTGAACTCATCTTTTTGTCGATTGGGGTCCTGCTTTTATTGACGCCGCAGCAAACCGGGGTGGGTCTGTCGGCGTCAGGGCTCTCTCGATAATCCCAAAAGTCGCATTAGTTCTGATTTCCCATTATCGCTATTATTTTCACCCCTACTTCCTCACAGTGCCTCTGGGGGGAAGACGCATACCCATCTCTCCCGGTCTCTCGTATGTCAGGTGACCGTTTTCGGCCAATGGTTCTTGATCGAGCATTCTCCCTCTTCTTTCCGCATATCACGTGACCGCTTTCGGCTAATGAGACTGTGGTGGGACGCCTCCCGTCTCCAATCGGGCGTGGCTTACATCGTTCTTGTTCTAAAAAAAACAAAATCTAATTTGGCCTTTTTCACACGTACGAAAAATGATAATCTTGGCTTTTTCTCACCTGGGTTCTGTCAAAACAGCCTGCCGCTAATTAGATGTGACTTCAGGAAAGAATATTGGCGCTATCTGTGAGCCGAGACAATCGTTTTCTTTCCTTCTTTGTTTTTGGTCAGACCTGATAGTCAAAAATCTTAATTATCTGAATTGAAAATGTCTTCACTTCATCATCGTGGGGTTCCAATTTTTAACAGGTCAGAATCTGTATACAGTTCCACCGGTCACCACCTCAACACAAAAAACACCTTTCCTCCGATTAAAATTTCGTTTTCATTGTTCAAAAAAAATCTTTATTGTTTCAGCCAACCTTAACAAAACTTCCATCCCACGCCGACACGGAATTAGTTCAAGTGCTTGACCTGATAATTTTGACACTTGTTAGGTGCTGGTCGTACGTGTGTGTTTTCGCTTACGACCTGGTCTCGTATTATGTTTCTGTCTTTCCTCTTCCCTTTGTTTTATTTCATTATCTCCAAACACTATTTCTTCAACCAAATATAACAATTTCTATTTCCCTGGATTTCGGTCAGGTAATTTGACCTGATATATTTTGACACCTGTCTTGTCTTAGTTTTACTTATGACCGGGTTTTGTATCATCTATTCCTCTTTCTCTTTCTTTTTATTATTTTTTTTTTCTTCTTCTCTTTGGATCGCCTAAATACAGTTAGAGAATTATTCTCAAAACTCAATTATTCTTCGTTTCTAAATAACTAACAACTGGTTAATAAACCGAATAAAAATTAAATCATATTTCTATGAATATCTCTTTTTAGTCTTTCTAAAAATGCAGGGTGCCACACAGCTTACATTCTCTTTCGGGAAGATGCAATAAATCCGCTTTCCTTTTCTTTGCCTTCGCTCCGGATTGGCTGTTGAATAATAATCCAGTCTTTCTGTTGAATAATCCAGTGCTTTATTTAAATTCGTTCTTGTTGCTTCGTTAATTTATGCGTTTTTTTTTTTTTTTGCATGTTAATCTTTTCAACATTTGTTTCAAGAAACACCATTTATGATGGCTAATGCTGTCATGTTAGCTACTTAGCAGCCACGTCACATTCTGGTGCTCTTTTTCATCGCCATATTGAATTCTACCTAGCAACACGGCACTTTGATTTGTTTCTCTATTTATTAGGTTGCTGCAAAAATAATATCGTTTTTTCACGTTAAAAAATACGTCAAAAAACGATATTATTTTTGCAACAACCTAATACTTAACGACAATGCCTTGTTTGGCATCTTTTTCATTCAGCACGCTGCCATCTTGGATTTTTACTTACCAGTCCCAACTCACTTTATTCAAGTGATTTCATTATAGCTTATGAACTGAGATTTGTCATTCACAGACACATTATTAATTTCCACGTCGACGAATTTCAACCACGAAATTTTCCTTTAATCATAACATTTTAAAAATCATTTATTTAATTTATTTTTTATATAAATTTTTATGAGAGCAATAAACAAAATTAGTTTATTGTTATTTTTTATTATTTTATATTCACTTTTTAATTATTTTATATTACTTTCTTTTATTTTTAATAGTATCATTTACTTATTTTTAATAAATTATTTTATACTATTATAGTAAAAATGAATGCTTACGGACATATCAATTTGAAACACCGTTTCTGGTACGATCATCGAAGTTAAGCAACGTCAAGCCTGGTCAGTACTTAGATGGGTGACCGCTTGGGAATACCAGCTGCTGTAAGCTTGGTTGTGTAGGTGATCTAATCGATAACGGATCAGAATTGAAAATCAGAGAGTCCAGTTACAGTCGGATTCGTTATATGCTCGTACGCATAAGTACCCCAGGGCAAATGATGAATACACCTCTTCCCACACCAATGGAAGAACTTGTTTTCAGTAAAAATCATTATTTTTAAAAATTCTTACAATCTTCTTTCTTCTTAATGAACAAAAAATTGATAGGCCGTAAAAAATAAATCACTTAAGTTAAGTTTTATAAGTTTTATAAAAGAAAAAATCTCTAGAATAAAAGATTATATTCATAAACTGTTGATTATATCTTTAGCATCCCGATACCACTTTCTTATCAATGTTGAATTTTATACAAATCTGTGCAAAAAGTGGATCAAAGAGCTTATCCAGCTTCATACATATTTTCAGGAAATCTCAGCTTCTAATTGGTCAATAAATACACAAGTGGGCGTTACAATCCACCCACGTACAAGTCTTTTTTCCAGCGCGTGACCAAATCAAGTTTCCCTGCTCTTTTTTCCAGGATCCTGTCACGTGATTACATTAATTATAAATATCAGACACGAGTTTGTTCTTTCTCTTCTCTTGATTTCTTTCGCCTACGAAAATCTAACTTTAAAGGATTCGTGTCTTGACCATGTGTGGTCAGACGCTTCTGAAAACATAACCACACATGCACATACATACGAAATTTTCCAAACTACATTACAAATATACGAAACATTTCCAAACCAGTATCAAGAACTTTTCTCTTTAAAAATACTCTGATTAAGCTTTCGCACAAATCTTTACAAAACAAAATTATAATATTCTGCATTTGATTTTTTTTATTTAAATTTTTTGTGAATATTTCATGTTTCATTTACAGCGAAACATTTAAAACATTCGCGCTGTGGCGTACTTCACCACATTAATTTAACTGTGATAAGGAAACTTGACTCACGCAAGAAGAATAACCACAAGACATTGTTGCACATAAAATATATGTATATTAACAAAATATACACTATCAAACAACGATGTGAAAGAAAACATGCATTTAAGTAAGAAAGGATGAATTAATCAAGATTTGTCTCCTTTTTACTGCAATTTAAAAATTCGGCGAAAGATAATTATTTGGTTTAAAGTTCACTGAATAAATGTTCATGAATGTTTCGTGAATGATTGTTCTTGAAAAGTATTATTGTGCCAAAAGAGGTTTTTAGTGAAGGTGTACAATTTATGATTATCATGTGGGTGTGCGTGTGAGTGAGAAGGTTAGAACGAGTTCCAACTGTCGTAGATTCGTTTAGCAATTGAGGTCTCACTAATTGATATGAGAAAAATCTTGACTTAAATAAATGGCTATAGACTCCGATTCGTTGCGCGGGAAAATTATTCTTCACGTTCAAACGATCTGATTGGTTGGCATCAATCAATCAGCGAGCGAGCTTTGGAGAGACTTAAGGAAGCTTCTGTGGGCCATTTCTCCCAAAAGTTCACAAATTTGACTACTTAAAAATAAAGCGATTCCAAAATTGTTGCATTACTGCGATTTGTAAATTGCCTGTAGAAAATGTATTAGTGATTTATTAGCCAATGATCGTTTGGCATTGTACATGTGTTTTTGTCTTTGTATGTATACTTTCGTGCGTAAGTAGATTCGCACAACGCAACCTTCTTAGATCCACTACATATCTGATTAAAGAAACTTTTTAAAGCCTAAACAATACCAGTTTCTAGATTCTATTAGTTTTTTTTTTTTTGTTTTTTGTTTTGACCTTGGTCCTTTGTATTTTTATGTCCTCCGTACTACAGTTTTTCGCGTCTTTTTTGAAAAGTTGGGAGTAAAACAGTATAAGACGACTGTTACTAACCTAGGGGCTACCATGCATGAATAAATCATAAATGTTATTTTCGCTATGTTCTAAGCAAGGCAAGAGGTAAGTATTTTTACAAAAAAATTGATCCTTAAATTTACTCATTTACTTTGGACAAATCTTTAAGACAAGTATTGGATTTGATTTACCAGATGTTTTTAAATGTTATTTTTACATTTGTTTCCTTAATAGGGATTCAATGAGTTTAAATAAATGTACTAAAGAATTATATTCGAATAAGCAAAATATTTTTTACGCATTATCTTTAGGCTGTTATTATTTTCCAAATAAAACCAAAATTTAACTTCAAAGAAGATATTTATTTAAATTACTTTAAAAAAAAAAACGCGTTTTTCTTTTTTTCTTCTTTAAGTCCGTGTTGGTAACTTTTTTCATTGCTTGACCACGCGCGCAGATGAGGGACAATGTTCACATGTTCAAACAGTGATGATATTTGATTTTTTTTTTTCTTTTAATAAAGAAGAAACAGTATTTGAACATAAATAATATCAGTTTACAAATAAATTGCGCAAATTGATAATTTCAAAAAAAATGAAAGTTGCTAACTTTTTAAGTAGCCAATCAACTAATTCGTTATTTTGGCCCATGGATAACTCAGCCAATCAAAATGCAGTTTTTAAATCGCATTCTCTCGTTGCCAACCGTAAACAAAAAGTCATCATGGATGACAATATCGATGATTTGTTGGACGAAGTTGAAGCCAAATATTTGTCAACAGCAACTTGCCGAAATATTAAACAAGACAGTGTGTATGTTTTCTTTTTGTTCTTTTCTTAATTACAAATGTGTGAGTTAGGCATTCATTTGTTCCTTTTTTTCCTTGCAATGTGTGTTTTTTTTACACAGGACTTTTCGTTAAACAACCAAAAAACTTTTCACAAGTAATTTAAATTTTTTCTTTTCGTTTTATGTCATTTTATTCATCATTCATTGAAGGTAACTGCATACTTTTTTAAAATTTTTTTAATGATATTTAATAATACAAAATATGTCTTTCAAAATTTGATTCAGGTAGTGTTATGTCAGCTTTTTTTTTTTTTTTTTTTTTTTTTTGACTTCCTTAGGTTTTTCTTTTTATACAAATTTTTAATTATGTTTTTGATGGGGAGGATAAACTGATCCGCTCATAAAAAATAGAGAAATTTTGAATCTTTTCTGTTAGTTTACCTTTACTTATCACAAATATTAATTCAACCCAAGAAATTATATAAACTAAAAATCAAGTTTTGTTTGTTTAAAAAAACAAACAAAACTTGATTTTAAATTTTTGGCACTCTTTTTTGAAATTATAATTTTTTTTTTAAATCAAAATTTATTTAGCTTGCCTCGCAACAATTCCAACCCTAGGGACTTTGGCACATTCACTTGCATCACAATTTTTTTTCTTTAGAACACAGTTCTCTTCAATTGTTTCTTGCTGTCTACTTTTTCTTTGCGAAACAACAGCTCATCTACAGGTGACAGCCAGCTTTCTCTTTTGGAACCATATTTTGGTGCCTTCAGCATGAAATTTTCCATGTCACTTTGAAATATTCGTTACCTTCTGGATTAAAATTTAATTACACTTTTGTGGAAAATTTCATTACCTTTTGGTCATAAATTTGGTTACCTTCTAGTTGAAAGTTCTGATCTTCAAAAATTTCAGTACCTTTAGAATCTTTAGAATCTAAATTTATCTATTGACCCTTTTATATATAATCGAAAGAGGCTCCAGATAGATCTTCTTAACTTTAAATTTACATAGGTGGACAGCTTACTGGTTATCGTATAAATAAATGTTATTTAAATTACACTATATTTTAAAGAAAAATTATGTATTGTATTTTTTTTTTTTTTTTTACAAAATCCAGTTAATTAATCCTTAAATTTACTAATTTAACTTGAAAGGTCAAATATTAGATTCTTTAAGAGATTCATTTTTTTTTCCAAATAATGGAGGTTTGATGAGTTTATACCAATATTTTTAAAATGTCTTATTATACCTTAATACCTTATTATTTAAATGTGTAAAATTATTTTTTTTCTTTAATCCATAGTCTGTGGTGATACCTAATAAGTATGTATATTACCAAACTGGATCGTAACCTTTTTTTTTCGTGATTGAAAATCAAGTCAGAGGATGAAAAGGTCAGATTTTGGGTAGATACAAAATGTCATAATGAAAAAAAGTTAAATTTTTACTTAAAATAGCTAACATTAATCTCAAAAACATTTATTTTATAGTAATTAAATTTTTTATAAATTTTAGCAAAATAGTGACAAAATACAAATTATATGAATTTTTCTTTCAGTAAAAACCATTTTATTTATATGTAGTGCCACACCTACATTTTCTCCAATTCTAATTGGTCAATAAATACATACTTAAAAATAACAGGACAACTTATCTATCGTATACCATAGTAAATTTGTTCCTACACTTTGTTCAAAACAAGCTTTGCTACAAAATTGCTGATTGGTCCATTTTCCGTCCAATAGGATATTTTTCATGTATATTCAAAAATGTACTATAGCGTCTCTTCTTGGAGCCACTCCAGATAGTATAAATATTGGATGCATTCCCAAAAACCAGTAGTAGTAATTTCAGAACCACAGTCGAGGTACCCAGAGACAATAGTTCTCATTTACTAGCTCGTGTATTTCATCTTACTCACTCCGCACGTACATACACACTACAGAACTTTATGTGACACACCACCAGTTCTCAGTGGACACACCAAGTTAAATCAACTTTGTAAGTTGCAACTACTGAACAATTTTCTGAAAGAAATATTCTATTTTCAACACTGAACTCTGAACATTTTTCTCAGACAAATCTTCTATAAGACATTTCCTTACAGTCAAGGGGAAGCTACTTTTTTTCCCTGTTTCACTCATATTGCAACTACTTTGTATTATTGTTGAATTTATACATATTTCTTCGTTAAACAAAATTGGTTCTCATTGTTCTTTTTCCTTGATGTTTTAAGTATTATGTATGAATGTTGATTACCTTCTCAACACGCAGCCGCATTATCTATTTGACCCATTCAACATTGGTGACCACAACACTCAAGAAGCAGTACATTCTATAATTGATCAACCCGACATACTAATCAACACTCTACAATATAATAACATTTGTATTCATTCTATGACAGTTACTGGTACCATAGAGTACCACTAGGTATGATGATAAACTACATCCGTCAGCAAGACCTCTGATTGTGAAGTTTTGAGGGGTGTTGAACGAGCTTTTAATTGTTGTTGTTCCCAGGTCTACCTTAGACTGGGATGGTAGCACCTGCTAGGGTCCCAGGTAAGGGAAAATAGTGAGCCCCAAATAAAAGTAAAACACCATGAAAGTATAAAAATACATTTTTATAGTAAAAGTATAAGCAATAGCTTTTTATCTATAAAAAAAAAAAAATTACCAACAATATCTTTATTTCCAAGTTATAAAAATTATTGTACAAAAACTTTGTCATGTAATCATGTAAAAAATGGCCGAAAACAATCACAGTAATGAACACTTGGGAATCCAAAATTTCAGGATTGCAGGTTTGGATCTGGCCTGTAAATGTTTTTAAATTGGCTCACAGAGTCGGTCTGATTCTAAAATGGTATGAAATGTTGGGCTACAGCCTCTTGGAGTAAAGTTGAAAAAGTGTAATACAGTGACATGCATTAATTATATAGATTTATCCTTCAGTGTCATAATGTCAAACAAAAAATACAGGTTCAGATTGGTATTATATGTACACTGGAATTACAATATTTAGATAAAGAGAAAGTAAGGAATAGATGAAAAAGATAAAGAAGAAAGAAAATATTCTTAAAATTAGAGGTTCCAACCCTAATTTTGAACTTTTATAAAAAAGAAAACGTGATTTATCTCAATATTGTTCATTATAAAAACCCATTTGAATTTGCCAACCTTCTCAAAAGATTGTGTATTGAAAAATTTATATCAGCTTTTATGAGCCTATATTTTAATTTTTGGAACTGGTTACCTTGACTTTATAATAATAAGGTGCACAAAGAAAAAATAAATTTGTGCAAACTTATTTGTAAAACTTGTATTCTGTTCTATTGTTTTTACGTCATTCTAATAAATATTTATTTCTTCCAAATTTCAAATCAGAGTTTCAAGTCATCTTTATTTACATATGCACCTTATAGAATATTTGAGATAAGAGAAGGTGACATCTTACTTTCTCCTATTCTATCGCCAGTAATCATTTTAACAGGAATGTCTTCTGTAAAATGTTTCTCCTCTAAATATTATGTTTTTTTTGTAATAAGAATGCAATTTACACATGCCAAATCCTCACTGGGAGACAAAGCATTTTCATATGTTTTCAAAATAACATTTTATATTATTTTGGGGGTTAATTTGTACCCATATTGATAATTTCTGCCAATATATTCAATTTTTTTTTCAGGTTAAGACAGATTTGCATGTATAGGCAAAGAAATTTGAAGGAAATAAGGCACAAGTGTCCAATTATATGACCACCAGTGTTTCTTTCTCTTGTCTCTCTATTTCTTAGATTTTCATCTTCATTTTCTCTGTCTTCTTTCCTCTTCAGAAAGCCCCAAAAATCGAGCAGTTCCATTATTAATGAACTTGATGACCTTTTAGCTGAAATTGATGACATAAAAGATCTCCATGTAAGTTACTTTTTCAGAATAGGTTTTCTTTTTGAAATGAAAAAAAATAAAATGGCAAACTTGGTCTTCCATACCCGCAAAAAAACTGAGTTTCAAAAGGACAGTTTTTCCTTTGACACTGCTATTATTTTAACTACCTTCACTCTTCAGTAAAGTTTATTTTAAAAAGCATTGATTAGAATTGTAATAAAACTAAACATGATGAAAGTGAATTCATGCATTTATTTTTTGTTCTTGAGAATTTACAAAAGTTTTAAATACTTTTCTTTTCTTTTTTTTTTTTCTACATACAACATGTGAAAGCATGCACGATACCTTGCCCCTGTCAGCCACTAGCCAGGGAAGGTAACACAACATCAGTGGCTAATGCAGCACTCAATCAATTCTGGTGTCTGCCAGGAGATCTGAATCTGGAAGCTTTCCAATAACATCATACAAAAGCATATACCATGCATTTTATAAAGTATTTGTTTCATTCATTGTTAATATGGAATGGTTTGTAATGTCTTTCAGGATTTGTGTTCAGTTTTATTTGATTCTTTTTTTTACTTTAGGAGGACCCAAACAACAAAGATACATGTTGCAAAAGCCCAAATTCCTCACAAAGTAATTTCACACTGAAGTAAGTATTCATATATATATATATATATATATAGAGAGAGAGAGAGACATGTTTCATTGAATAATTTAGACAAGTTTTGTCTACTTATTTTCAATTGGATCCTTTCATATTCACAGACAAGATTTTTGATGTCATTATTAAAGGACATGAGAAAATTACTGTGTTGATACATAGAAGTTAAGAATAGGCATCATCTGTGTTAGAAGTTTTGTGCAAAAGAGAGGTTCCTACCAAAGCCCCCAAAATTTACAGATCATGAACATAAGTTGAAGGTCATAAAAAAAACAAATTATAAATCCAATGATTCCATACATAGATGTAATATGAGACATGGCATGTAATTTCAAAAACCTTTTGAACTACTCAGAAATGAGATAAAAAATATTTCCTCCAGGCTTTTTGAATGATAATTTTTTTCCTTAGTCAGGCTTGAATATTCAACCTGCTAATGATGCTTAACATTCAAAGGTACTTCAAATCACATACATTCACACCTTCTAAATAAACAATTTTCATCTTATATTTAACATGCACTCAGCAAATCACTGACACCTGATTTATGTTAAAATTCCATCAGAAGATTTGTTAGATAAACAATGATTACTATGGAAAATACCATCAAAATACTTGTGGACATAGTTGTAGACCTACCATATGTTGTTTTTTTAACCATTTAGAAAATAACAATAATAACTCCCTTCACCACTTCCACAATTTCAAGAAAAAGATTTTCACAACTCACTAATTTTCACACATACAGATGCAAACGTTTGTGAAATTATTTTCTAGCCAATTCACAAACGTTTGCACCTGTATGTAAAATTAGATTTTGGAAGATAGAAGCATACTTCTTCTCAGGGTTCAAAGCAATTTCAGAGGCTGGTTTAATCTACAGATGTGTGTACACACACAAACCCACATACATTAGAAGATGACAGCCAGCAGCTGCCAACTATGAACTCACAAACACATTAGGCTGATCATCATAAAGTAAGTCTATCCACACATCTCACACTGGACTAAGAACACTTAATTTCTCTATAAAACAAATTTCACTGCAAGGAAAATTGAAAATTTTATTGTTATTGTATATTTCTGAAAAGCATATATAAATGATATTTCAACTGACTTTCTGCTTCTACTTTTCCTTCATAGAGTAACCATTTTATGTCTCATTTAAATGATGTATTGTTGTTATTAAATATTTGGGATCCTGGATAGACGGATCCCAACATACTAAAGGGACAATCTTTGTTACAAATGCAACTAAAGTACTAATGTAGTCATGTTACTAGCAAAACAGGAGTAGTAATAATTAGAACTTGAAACTTAAAGCACGCTAAAACAATAAAAATGGCAGGTACTAAAAACGAATATATATGTGAAATAGTTAGGTTGATTAATAAATAATAAAAAAAAGGGACAAATGAAAGGATACTAATATAATCAGTATGATAAACGTTTAAATATTAACCATATGACAGAAATGAAGCATGGAGAGAAAGGTTTTATCTTCCAAATTTTTGGACACAACTGTGTCCTTCATCAATGGTCTGAGGAACAAACAGAGAAATGGGAATTATCCACTGACAGATGTTTTTGTAGATGGGGGGGGGAGTATTTTCCTGTGGAAATCGTATTAGCAAAAACCAGATCTTCACAATGTTATAGCTCTTAATAATAATAATTGAAATAATTATGACTGTCTATGTAGACTGCTTGAATGTTTACTTGTGAATTTGTATTTTTGCTTTCTTTATCAGATGTTTCCCCGTTTATCTTGCTGGCAGTGATTACCCTTGTGGACTTAGTAGCAGTTCAAATAAAAGGTTAATCTGAGTTTTTGTATTATTTCTCCTAATGAAAACTAATAATGTTAAATGTGAATTTCTTTTCTTTGGAATTAGAATTATAGATTGGGGGAAACCGAGAAAGCAGTTTTCATTCCAATTGCTAATATGGTGTGTCTGGTATGCTTATCATATTTCAAGGCTGACTGAAATAACCCTGCAAGCCAGCTCACAAATTCATCTTACCCCCTCACTATTGAAAAATCAGTATCAAAGTTCTACTGGGGCCAAATTTATGAAGTCACCATTGAGACATGAATTTACTAATACATGATTTTTTTTTTATTATTTCTTATAACTTGAGATTTTGACTCAGTTACTTAAGTTCTGCACAAGAATTAGGCCTCAAGTTGCTTAAATTTTTGTTGGTTCTAACGAATAGAAAAACATTTCAATGTAACTAGACGAGTAGAATTCTTGAATACAGTATAAAATCTGTTGTCAAATGGGGCAAGAAATGCTTGTTAATTTTAACACCTCCAAAACAAAACAAAAAACTGCAATCTTTAATCATCTGAAAGAACCTTTTTTGCCTTCCATTAGTATGGCTGATGCTAACCTCCAGGAGAGTGACTCCTTCAGCCTTCTCAATCTAACATTTTCAGTTCTACATAAAGTTGAAAGATTATATTGAATCAATTGCTAGAAAAGTTGGTTCACTGTCTTGTGCTAAACAATTTTTTTCTCACCAGAACCTATTTTACATGCATTAAATATTGTGGTCACATCTGCTATTTATTTAGAGATTCTTGATAAGATATAAAGAAGAATCTGCAATTTTATTGGTCTTTACTTGGTATCTCGGCTTCAGTCCCTTTCCCACCCCCATAACATAACTTCCCTGTGACTTTTTTTAAAAATAAATATTTGCATGGTAATTAGTTCTGATGAGCTTTTCTCTTTGGTTGACTTTATGAATTCAAGTGTAGGACTAAATTGGTGGCAAAATTGCAAGGAACCTTTTTGCTCTAAGTTCTGTGCTAACAGTTTTTTCTCTTGCATCTGGTATTCTCTGATTGGGAGATTGGAGGCTTTCAGTAACCTGGAACCATCTTTTAATTGCTGTTGTCTCCAGGTCCATCCTAAACCATGATGGTAGCACCTGCTAGGGTTCCAGCTGGAGCAAATAGTGACCCCCACCCCATACAAAAACAAAACACTATGAAAGTATAAAAATACATTTTTATATAAAAAAAATACCAACAATACAATTTTATAAGATATATTTAGTTGAAGCCATAAAATTGTGTTCAAAATATTTAGATTTTGGCATTAAATAACCCAGAGGTGTTGATATGTCACTAAAGAAAATTAACCAACCAAATTTTGCACTTCTTACTTATAGAACTCTCTTTTTGCTTTCCAGTCAATTTTGATCTTCAACAATTTAAATGCAATGTCAATCATTATCTTTTGTCTTCTTAATTCCTGTTCTTTTATTGTTCTCTTTCTTTAACAATTTTTTTTCTTTTTCTCATCTTCTCTCACACTCAGTGATCACTTATGTCTTAGTGGCCTTATTGCCTAGCTTGGGATGAAATGATTAAAAATAAATTATTTAGCAACTCTTTGTTTATTGTTTTTCACTTGCTTAAGCAACTCCATTACTGATGTGAACATCAGTAATGGAGTTACTTAAGATTTAGTAAAATTTGAGTAGAGTTGTTTATAAACAAATTCTGTCCTCTGACCAATGTATTATCATGATTATAAATGAAGAGAAGAATACATTTCATGTTTATTAATCTTAGTTCTGAGCTTACTACAAGTGTAAAAGACAAGATGACACAGCGATAAAACTTATTACTTTCCTTTCCTAAACTAATATTGCCAAAATCTATGCTAAAAGTTGACTGTTGTCAGAAGAAAAATTACAACAGTCTTTATAAAAAAAAACAAAACTAGTGTACCTGTGCAATCAAAATTGCTGGCAAGAAGGAATATATTGTAAAATCTATTATATGTAATTTTCATTTAATCCATGTACAATTTTGAAATTTTTCAAATAGTTTATTGTTAAAGTTAATAATTGAACAGTGTACAATTTCTAAACATCTCAGGAAAGATATCCTCATAAATGTTAAATATTTACAACCAAAATTTTTTTTCACTGCAAAAGTTCCCAAAGCACAATAATGTAAAGCTATCATTCTACTTGGGTTTTTGTTAAATGTCCAAATTCTGAGTGTTGAGATTTGATACAATTCATTTGTTACCGTGAACTGTGTCGCACTAGAGAGCAGTTTTTCTTTTGTTGCCAAATTGAGGAAAGAAAGGGACTGTTTTGTAGTTTGTCAGTGCATTAGTGTTTTGTGTGTGGATGGGAATGGGGGTCTTTTGTACACTGCCCTTCAATTGTTACACACACATAAAAAAAAAATGTTATATATGGCCTCTTACATTTAAGGATTTTTTTTTTCCTCACATTATCAAATTTTCCAGCATGGTTGTGGGCTAATTTTGATCTTCTGATAGAAATCATTTTCTTTAATAATTCTATCCATTCTTTATTCCAGATCTTGTGACAAATTGCGCTGCACATCATGTGACTTCAAGGTTTTGTCATTTGAGGGTTTTGCTTGGCATAGTTCAACCAATTACCTTTTCCTCAGGAATAATGTTCCTGATGTTGGACGATTAAAAGCTAAGCTCTTACTTAAAAAAGGTACGTTATTTACTTCATCACAAAATCAGTTCTACTTTTAAAAATAGTTTATTCTATCTCTGTGTGTGTGTGTGTGTATATATATATATATATATATATATATATATATTTTGCCAGGAAATAAAAATCTATTTTTTGCTTGAGTTTAATTGCTGAGTGAAAGATTTTTCAAGTTTTGATGGTCCCATACTCAGATTTTCAATACAAAAATTTTCATTATCCTGGTAGCTTAACATATTGGAAATCTAAACACTTGCCAATACATACATACATTTTATTTATATATATATATATATATAAAAATAAATGACTATGAACCTAAAGAACCAGGCAAACCTACCTAGGTTTCATCTACACAGATCGTCAGGGTACGCCGGCCAAAGAGGTAACATTAGAACAGAATATAAATAGCCTACGACATAAAAACATGGCCATGTGACAAAAAAAAAAAAAAAGTAACACAACAACCGGAGAGGTTAATACATATTTATTCAATAACAAAAAAAAAAGAAAACCAAATCTATTCTTTTAACCAGTGTTTTCTGTCTACACTTACTCAAGATTTCAGATTTTGCAAATTATTAGGTTCTTTATACAAAATGATGGTTAACTTCTCTCTACATAGACAAGATTCATTACCTGCTTTATACTTATGGTATTTCTTTAATATTTCCCATTTCAAAATGGCGTCTTTATTATAGTCATGTTTAATTTTCCATACGTAAGTGGATAACATGGTGTTACGTTTATCCCTTTCATTATTAAAACTACTAAGATGGTTATAATATCAGGTTTTAATACTATTTTGGGTAAATCCTATATATACTTTTGGATTTTCATTAGTATTACTAAGTTTATCCTTGTATATTTTTACTTGGTATACCACACACTCTTGCTGGCACTTTCCCTGGAGCAGACAGGCATTCTTACTCCTACAATTACATTTTGGTGGGGCCCTATGTGGTTTGTCCTTAATTTTTCTCTTGTTGTACGTATTAATTAAACTAGCTATGTTGGGCATACAATTATAGCTTAATTTGACAATTTTTATTAAAGATTTTATATAATCTATAAGTTTGTGCAAAATTCTGTTTGAGTAATCTAAAAAATAGTTTTCACCTTTGAATTATATGGGGGGGGGATTAAACCACAATATATTTCTACTTCTGGTTTTGTGTTCTAGGGTCATCATTCATATCAATATATTCTAATTTATTGTTATGTCCACTTTTCTTTAGAGCCTCTTCATAGATTATTTTATTTTCGTTAAAAATATTATTATTAGATGAATTTGTGGACAGTCAATGATTAATACCTTTATGTATCTGCTTCAAGATATGTGCCGGGTGATTAGAACCTACATTGATGTACTCTGGGTACTGGTTATCCTTTCTGTACGGTGAAACAGATCCAATATGACATCCAAGTAATTGGTAACTTTTAGGTTTATTTCTATATCAAGGTTAAATCCAAATTTTTTTAAAAAGCCAGTGGAATTTTTTTCGGATTATGTCACATTTCCTAGGGTTGCTTTTGTCTACTATAATCAATCCATTGTCCCTCTACAGACCATGGTTGTCAGGGTCCACACAACTGTTTAAATTATTAAGTAAGAGGCATCCGATTAACTTGCATACCTCTGCACTGTACCCTAATGATCTGCATAGGTGAAACCTAGGTAGATTTGCCTGGCTCTTTAGGTTCGTAGTTAGATTTGCTCTACTTAGTGTATTGAGAACTTAGTTATTTTTACTTTACTCATGTCGGAGGTTTTTTTCTTTGGATTCTGGACGATTGTTTTCGCCTGAATTACATGTTCTTAGTTCTTTCTTTTTTTATTCCTTGGGTGTTGGATTGTTCATTTACAATACACCTGAGGTTTTTCCGGACAAGTGTGTGTGTGTGTATATATATAATCCAGAATGGATTTTTTTTTTTTTTTTTTTTAAATCAGTTTGACAGATTTGTATCACTTTAAATGTTATTTTTAGTGGATACTCGTATTTGAGTAGACACCCCATTTATTTATTAAACAGTATATTTAGTTTCATCTACTGGCCTGAATATTCAAGAAGTCTTATTAAACAAAAATTAGTAGCCTCTGGCAGGAATTGAACTTACATCATTCAGAGCAATGGAAACTACTAGTAAACCTGGCACACCCTTACCAACCCTATCACAGAGAACAGTCAGGCAAAAGCAAATGTTTAAACCTCATGTATAATAAATTCTTGATCTCCTATTAAATTGCAACCCCCACCCAACATCACCAGTAAATGCATCAAAGTATTTATTTTACAAAATATATTTCTCAACATGATCTCCTTCCTTGACAATGCACTTAATCCATTAATATGAATCACAGATCAAACATCACACAGTGGAAATCCATCCAAGTGTTAGGCTACAGACTTTATTGGATAAATTGACAGACACACATGCAAAGTTAAAGATTCATTTTTAGTTTGGTAGAAATCACGAAACCATTCGAACAATAATTGAAATTTAACATTTTTGTTAAGTTCATTTATGCAACAAAACATTTTAAACCACAAATATCTTTGATTTTTTTTTTTTTTTTTCTCCCCCAGGTTGTCGTGCTTATTGCTGCCAATGTTTTTATAAGACTGTCAGCAGCCTCACTCCTCTAACCCAGACAGAAGTGAAATGGGTGTGTGGTCAGCATTAGCAACTCATAACTAAAAGTACCTTTTTATTTATTTTGGCTATTTGTGAGAAAGTAGCATCTTAAGTTTAAGATAAACATAAGAAAAATGGTTAAAAAAAAAAAAAAAAAAAAAAAATTCTTCAGATTGCTTGTAGGAAATAAGATCAAAAAATTGTCGTCTGAGTGAAAAAAAATGAATCACAGAGAACAGCTGGAAAATGAATCCCCAAACAGTGAAAGATAATCAGCAATTTGCTGATCACCAATGACAAAGAAACTAAATTAGAAATCTCAAATTTTACAGCAATTTATTTACAATTGTTTAGGATCATTTATCCTCTTTGCACCTCCAACCAAACATTTAAGTTTTTTATTTTATGGTACAGATTAAATGAGGTAAATTTAATTTATATTGAACTTAAATTATTGTAGTTTCACAATATTTTTTATATATTTCTAAAGTGTGTAGTTAAAAGGGAAGGAAAAAAAAAAAGAAAAAAAAAAGCACTTTGGCCTAAATGGAAAAGTGAAAGACGATTTGTTTTGCAAAAAGAAAAGAAAAATAATCCACCTTTATCACGTTCCCTTAAAACTGTTTTGTTAGCCTACTTGTTTTTTTCAGCCATTGTTATTTTCTTGAAAATATATATTATCAAATAAACATTTTCAGAAGGCACTGCCCAGTTTTATTTTATTTTCCCTAAAAAGAATTTTTTAAAATCTCTTACCAGATTTGAATTCCAAGTAAAAGAAAAAAAAAATCGATTTGAATACCATTTTAATTGTGGATTTTACTACAAACAAATATTAGAGATTTATAAGAAAGAATTTGTAAGAAGCAACAGCAGGATTGCTGGGTGGTGGCAACCCTCCAAAACAGTGACACCCAAACTATTTGATCTCACAGACTGGTAGCATGTTTATGCCAAAGGCATGATCAGGAAAATACAATATATTTAAAATTAATTTAAGAAGTTATATCCTAAAATGAACAATTGAGTAAAATAGATTAACGGCATTGTTTTGCCATATCATCTTGGTCCATATGAAGACAAGGCAACCAAAAAAGGATACATATAAGATTCCTGTAGACTATCTGAATGATACACTCTGATGAGTAGAATGGTAGAAGGGATTACAAAGCAATTTCAGCAAGCAAGATTATTGTTGTCTTATTTTTTTTTCTTTTTTGGGTAGAGAGAGATAATATTAAAAGGGCCAAATAGAGGCTGTTTTATTAAAAAAAAAAAAAAAAAAAAAAAAAGTACATCCAGTAGAAGCACCAATTATAAGCAATTAGTGCAGATTTTAATTTTTATTCAAATGACTGTATACAAAGTTTTCTTTTTTTTTTTTTCTTCTGTAGATAGATGTGATGTACAAAATGTCCTAGACTGAAATGAACAGGTGGGTAAAAATAGCAAGTGCAGGAAAAAAGAAAAGAGGAGGAGGGAGGGAGGGACGAGGCAATGATAGGATCTGGTTTCTGGCCCATGTCGTCAAGTCATACTGTTTAGGGGACAGCAATTGGCCTGCACACACCATCCATTCTATATTTACAGGAGCCAACTTCATCTTTGATGTAAACATCAGACAAGTGAACAAAGATGAAGAGAAATTCTTTTTATGGACCAAAATATCCATCACAGCAACCAGCTTTTAAGAAGACATCTCACGTCAAACTGAAAACAGATTGGAGAAAGAAAAATGTTGAAAATTGTTCATCTTCACCAAAAGAGAAATGTTGAAATCTCAAGAGATTTTCATTCCAGATTGACATGGAAGCAATCTTAAATGAACAAAATAGTTAATCTGATTGACAAATTGTTTAGTAATGTGCCTTCAAAAATAACAATGGGTCAAAAGGACAGTTTTTTTTTCTCTTGACACCACTATTATTCTAATTACATTCACTCCTTGACAACATTTAAAAAGTGATAATTACAATTATAATAAAACCAAAATCATACATTTTCTTTGTTCACGAGAATTGACCATGAAAATAATAAGCATTTTCTTATCAGTTCACATATTTTAATAATTTAGTAAATGTTTATAAATTTATGAATAAAAATTGTTTTCATATTTATTTCTTTATAAATTGGTAAATGATAAATATTACATTGCATTAGTTTTTAGCATGTTGTAAATATTAAATTATTTTTGTAAAAAGAATGTTTTAATTTTTTTTTTTTTTTTTTAAGTAAAATAACAAAAAAGAATAAATTCACTTTCATCATGTTTAGGTTTTATTAAAATTCTGTTCATTGCTTTTTAAAACAAATATTTCCAAGAGAGAAGTTAGTTAAAATAATAGCAGTGTCAAGGGAAAAAAAAAAATCCTTTTGACACTTTTTTTTTTTGCAGGTACTAAAAGGTTGAAGGTTGCCAATTGTTTTTCTATGAAATAAATATAACCAAAATGTTGAAATATTTTTTTTTCAAAGTAAAAATTTTAAACAAAATCTCAATATAGCCTATGTTTATAATTATTTTTTTCAGTGTACCAATAGATATATATACTTTTTTTTTTTGTTTTAACAAAGCCAAAAGATAGCAGGGGATGATTAATGTTTCATAGTGATTCATTACTTTTCAGCATTTACACTGATTTGAGTCAGAGTTAATGCAAAGACTCAGACATTGGCTTACAATTGAGAGAAATGTTTAAAGTTAGTCAAGCATTCAGTTGTGTAACTACTCTTTGACCACACCCAAGCAGAGAATTCTATTATGACACATGCTGTTCATATAAATAATCTCATATGATAAAAAGTCAAAGACTCTTCAACTACATTTATCTTCTGATGATGCATTTCAAACCAAAATAAACTTATGGGTTTGATCTGTACAATACAAAAGATCTGATTTTTGTAGATCTGTATACGTAATCTGTAAGTAACTAAAATGGCACTTTGGAACCAAATACATTAAATTACAATACTTCTCAAAGAGACAAACTTAAAGAATGCAGAAGAAAAAATGTGGATGATTTGTAATTGAATAATAATATTGTTGGGGTCAGAATGGATGCTTAACCAAAGGAGATTTAAAAGAGAGATAGCAAATAAATTCTAAGTCGAGGTTAAAGTAAAATTGAAAATAAAAATCAGGAACTCTAGATTTCTGAGATGACATATTGAAACTATTTATATTGTTCTCAGTGTTGTCTTCATCTTTACTTTCACGTTTCAGCTGTTGTTCACTGTGGCCTTCTTCAGGTGACATTTGTTGGAACTTCAACCTGAACAATTTAGCACCTTTGGGCATTTCAGTTTTTAGTCAATTTCCCTTAATAAGTCAACTCTCCAAGTTTTTGTTCTCTCTGCTATGGCCAGGATTTGAATGGGCCAAGTCACTTTTGGATCAATCACAATCAACACTTTTATCTACGAGGCCATAAAACATCCAAAGACATGGTATATGGAATCAGCCCCAGGGCTCGGATCAAAATTTGAACAAATATCACCTGAAGAAGGCCAGAGTCTACCATTGCTGAAACATTGTGAATATGACAGTAAAGATGAGGACAATAGTAAAAAATCAGCAAGCTGAGTTCACATTCCAGTGTTGTGTTCACTTTCACACTAATGCAATTTGAAAAGGCAAGAATTTGTCTTTTTTTTTTTTTTTTTCTAGAGGCCATAGCCTTGGAATGGCAACCAGACTGAGAGAAGGAAAACCAGCCATATTTTTCAGAAGACTAGAACACAATGTTTTGCAAAGTCTCCAAACAACATTTTTCATGTTTGAATTCAGATTTTTTCCTACTTCAAGACTGAGCACTCTGCCAAAGAGTCCAATCTGCACTAGTATTTAACTCACAGTTCTGACAAAGGATTAAAAAGTAGGGTAGACTGGATTCTTTAGCACTGGTTGGCAACTAGTCTAAGAGAAAAAAAAAAAAACAAACAAAAAAAACTTGAAATTCTGAACCATGGAGATTGCAACCAAAAAAACACTCCCAAGATTCACTGATAATAAAGAAAAAGCAATTTGTGAAGAGCCATGATTCCCTACATCCTGAACGATATACATGGAATAAAAATTTCAAATAATATATGAAAAAAGCAATATGTGAAATAGTGAATGCAACGATATTATCATCATCCCCCTCCACCCCACCCTCCATTATAATCTTCTCTGAAAAGATTACTGAATGGCTCACAGGGTTTGTCCAGTAAAGAATGCATCTGATATTTGTTTCCTGAACATTCCTGGACATAAATATATTCAGAAATTATTTAAATATGATTAGTGTGCCTATGCTGTCAAAAATGACAGCAATTGTGAAAAAATTTAGTGACATATAATTAAGCAAAAGTCTTGAAACAATGTATTTAGATTCAATAAAGCGAAGATATTTATTATATATTTATATTTTTTAGATGTTTAATGGTATCTATGATTCATTGATTTTCCCCTGGTATTATATAAATCGATTTTTGCTCAATATATTTTCATGTTAAAAATGTTATGTGTTTAATACAACTGAAATGGAAATGTCTTTTGGAAGAAAAAAAAAAAAATTAGCAGCAGAACAACAAAGACAATTTCAATACCAAGTTGAAGCAAGACAATCACTTAATAGACAAAGGTATCCGAGTGCCTCGCATGAAAGGCTTGAACAAATAAGAGTGCAATCTAAGAAACGTAGAAATAAAGGAATGGACTTAATTTAATGGTTCATTTTACCCGGAAGTAATTTTTAAATGCAGATGAATATTTTATTTATATAGATTAAGGGAAGTAATCACTCATAAATTTACTAAGTTGATTTACCTGCCTTGCCACTACAGATGGGACAGGAAATATATAAATAAATACATATTGATAATTATTACATAGTTTGGGTAGTGTTTTGCCTCCTGTAGGAAACACACGTGCATTCAATCTGAGATGTGCCAGATGCTAATGTTCGATCCCAAGCAGAAATCGGAATTTGAACTTGTGACCAAAGTAAGTTAAATTTAGCAAATGAAAGTAGTGTTTTGCACTATTTGAAGACAGAGGCGAGGGAACAGCAAGAAAAGATGATACAAACCTGTCAATCAAAGATTCTCTCATGTTGCTAGTAATATTCGAAGGATGAGCTCCTTCACCAAGTTTGAACACACTTTCTATCACTGAAATCTCTGTACTGGTTGTGTCCAGGCCGCAGAAGGCTATCCAATCATTTACAACCAAACCCCCTCCAATTATATCACTGCCTCGGTTCACTGTACCTGCCTACAAGAAAGAACAAGACATGACTGATAATTCTAAATCAGAATTCCATTACAAAAGAACGATGATAGAATATATAATTTACAATAATGTCTTTTAAAATGTTAAGAAGAAAAAAGGTAAAAGTGAATTCTTGGAAAATTTCTTTCATGTAAACTCAACATACAATTTTCAAACTTGGTATAAATATTTGTAAACAAAAATCTTTCAATTGAGATAAAATCTTAGCTAATCATTCTCAAAGAATGAGAAAACTATTTGGAGAAAAATTAAATGGAGTGAAATTAGAGATGGATTTTAAAATTATAAGGGGAACAATTTTCCTATTTGTTTTTAAATTTGCTACAAGACAATCTGATTAAGCAAGTTAAACTATTTTTTTGCTTGTAATTTTAGAGCTGAAATCAATTTTCTGTACAACTCTAAAGAAATGAATTATTCTGATTGTCATAAAAAGGAAATGTCAATATATCTTTAAAATACTGGAGACATATTTGAAAAAAAGTACTTGAAAATACTTTTAAGAGATATGACAAAGTCAAATTGAACAAGAACATCAAAGCAGATTAAAAAAAACAAAAAAAAACATCAATGATTCATTAAAATTGCTTATAGAAACATTTTAACAAGACTTTTTGTTGGCAATGCAAAATGTTTTTATAAAAATACCAAAAGAGCAGAATCATATTGAAGTTTGCAAACAGTAGGGGTTGGCAGTAGAGAAAGACGCAAGTACTTACAACCAAAGGAACTTGCAGCAATGATGAAAGTTCATCTTGATCTTCAATAGAGGTACGTGGATGGACCTGAAAAAGTGGGGAAAAATTTTTTAGTGTTGGTTATTGAAATTCTGATAAAATAAAATTATATACATCTTCTTATATAATAAATGCAAAAATATCTGTGCGTGTCACACTTTTTCAATTAAAGGGACACAGCTCTGAAAAATTCTTACATCACAAGCCATATTCAAAGACTTAGCCTGAAAACAAACATGAGAGTTAGAATTACAGGTGACCTTGAAGAAAGATTTTCTGCTTTGCTGTTGCAGCTTGGCACTGGACCCATAAAAATGGACCAGAATGAAGATATTTCACTCCCAAACGGTTGTGGAGTTTCAGTCTCAAGTATCCAAGTCTTGATTAACCATATTTATTGAAACATTAAACACTATTTCATAGATTCAAACTGGCTTTGTGAGATCACCATATTAGATTCCAAGAATCAAACTGTGGATAGAATCAACTGGAAACTTCTCCAAGAAATTCCAAAAGAAAACATGAAGTACTTTTCCATTGAGAATTTGGTTGAACAAGAAGAGCAGGTAGTGAATTATCCAATAGAGTTCCTGAACTCATTGAATCCTCCTGGAATGCCATCACGCTGGAACTAAAAGAAAATATGCCAGTTATGCTATTGAGAAATCTGGATTCTCCAAAGCTTTGTAATGGAACAAAGTTAATTGTCAAGAAGATGCTTCTATATCTCTTGGAAGTAGAGATGCTTACTGGTCTAGGAAAGGAGGGAAAGAGTTTTAATTCCAAGAATCCCCTTAATTCCTCCAGACTTCAGTTTCCAGTGAGAGTGAGCTATGCAATGTCAATCAATAAGTCCCAAGGGCAATCATTTAAAGTAACTGGACTTCATCTGATGGGATGCTGCTTTTCTCACGGCCAGTTCTATGTTGATTGTTCAAGGGCTGGGAATGGAAACAAGCTATTTGGGAAAACCAAAAATGTTTTTGCAATAAGTTCCAAATAGACAAATAATATTATTGTTTTGATGAAAACTTAATTGTTTGAAAAATATTGTTAAAGTTTAATAAAATTTAATATGTACTCAATGCATGAAGTGTCATTGTTGGGCCAAATGCCCAATCAAAGAGCCCTCCACAAGAGTTAGCTCAAATACTGCTGGATAGGGCAGTTTTAAGTTAGTACGTAAGTGTGAAGTAAAAATAAATATTTTAAAACAACCTGTAGGACTCAGTAAATGTTAGAGACATTAAGAAAAAAAAAAATCTGTCTTTAACACTGGCAAATACAACAGGCATAAGAAATTAACAATAATAATAAAACAATATAGAATAATAATGGTTATGTGGTAAATAGAAAAGTTGTTCTTAAAGATTTAGTGTTACAGAATGCATAGAATGCTAGACAGAAATGAGAAATCCTACCAGTCAGTTATGTGCCATGCGTGATACATGCTTAGGCAATCATGTATCTTTTGATACATGACTGATGAGGCAGAATTTTTTCCACAGTAGGTTGCCATTTCTTTTTGCGGTAGACCAGTTGCCATCCAAGGCTATAGAACCCGGTCTACCCTGCTATTTACACATAGCTGGGGGAAGAAGAATAGGATTCATACCTTTCCCAAGGGTATTAGCACATAAGTGAATGTAATGGATCTGACTGGAATTCAAACTCGGCTCTCAGATTCCTCAATCCAAGCCGCTATCCATTACTCCACTGTGCCTCCTCCTACTGATCAAAATTTGATAACCCAAACTTGGTGAGAGTGGCTTGAATCTCATGGGTGTAGAATCTTAACAGTGATGGATTGGCTTTGTCTCAAACAAAAAATAAGTGTGTATGTGGGGGGTGCAGTTTGGTTGTGGCAATGTTTATCATTTTAAAAAGTGATGGTTAGAATTTTAATAAAATTAAGTTTTATTAAAATTCTAACCATCACTTTTTAAAATGATAAACATTGCCACTTATTTGTATTATTTATTGGAATGGTAGGTAAAACATCAGTTAATTGCCAATTGATTCAAACTTTATAAAATGGTAAATAAAGAATTTTTTATAGTCGGTTCACATATTATTAAAATAATTTAGTAAATGTTCATAAATTTATGATTAAAAAATTGTTTTCATATTTACTTTTTTATGAATTAGTAAATGATAAATATTGTATTGCATTAGTTTTTTAGAATGATGTAAATATAAAATTATTCTTTTAAATAAGCAATCTAATAGTGTTTAATATTTCTGCTAATTCTCAAGAACAAAAAAAAAAAATGCACAAATTCACTTTCAGCTTTTATTACAATTCTAATCATTGCTTTTTAAAACAATAAACATTTTGCCGAGGGGAGGAGCAAAGGTAGTTGAAATAAAAGTGGTATCAAGGGTAAAACTGTCGTTATGACGCTCCATATGTTTTTGCAGGCATTTTTTTTTTTTTTACCAATTTTTTCAGAATTAAATCAAGAATTTTTAATTTTCTCTTGAAAAGAAGCATTTTACAGATTCTCTTTGACATATGTGCATTGACAGCATCACTATGCTGAGCTTTGAAGCCATTATTGATTAAAACTTATGACCAATATACTTTGGGGGTTGACCGTGGCTAAGTGAAACAGTGGATAAGATGAAACGACTTTTTGTAAACAAGTGATTTGCAAATTGAAGAACCGCTTGAGAAAAATGAAAAAATAAAATATAATGTCACTTTAGAAAAACATTTGCAAATAAAGATTGTAAATCAAATAGAGTGGGCAAAAAAGTTTATTCCATTTAAATAAAAATAATATATATATATATATATATATATATATATATATATATATATATATAGATATTTTCCCTTTCATTTTATAAATGCCATCCTAATTAGAAATATTTTACCACTGATAAACACAAGTCAAACATTATATGACCAACTTATTGAAAGTCCATACTTAAAGAATCTAACATTTGTCTACCTACAACCACAACAAGTGTAACTTAAATTCTTTTACCCTCACAAAACATCACCAAATCAACATGCAGACAACCACCAAATATGGATAAAAATGTCTACTACATGCCCCCCCACACACACTTGAATATACATGATCATCCAAATCCCACATAGACAAACTAGAATTATGATACACATACACACATGGATTATACACATAAATGGTGCTCAACCATGAAAAACAAACTATTAAAAATACCAGAATTTCCTTTTTCTCCTTCATATTTCATACTCTGATGAAGCTTTAATAAAAGCACTGACCACTTTGACAAGAAGCTAACTTTTTATTGCTGAGTACAAGTCACTGAAATGGTGAAAGAAAGCTTCTTTTTTTTTTTAAACTTATTTGAAGGCTGTTTTAGTAATTCTTGCGTGATTTGGAGGGCATTACACTCCAGTCAAACAACGGCCGAGAAATTCCACCTGAAGATAGTGCACAGACTTCTTGAAGTTATCAGTCAACTGTGAGCTCTCACTGAAGAAGGCACCCCAATGACATTCCAAACAAGCTGGTTATGGCTACACTACGATAAATATCCAGGTATGTCAACACCGGGAAGTCCTCTGTGCCCAACTGTGTGATATGCTCCAGCAGGGACAAAAAGAGACACCAAACTACCTATGTGTGTGTTAGCGCTGTCAGGTTCCCATATGAATGATATCATACTTTGGTCAACTACAAGGTGGATTGTGAGCTTAGATTACTAAATTAACAAGTAAGCTTCTTAATAAAAATACCCCCCCCTCAAAATTTATTATATGTACAGTAAAAAAAAAAATATGTCTACGTTCTCTCCATCCTTTCATACTCTGAAAATTTCATAACAATATCTGTAAAACCCTAAAAGTTACAGTGCTAGAAATACGCCCACCATTCAAAAATTAATGTAGATCCAAGGAACACAACTCGGAAAGTTAGTCCAGAGTTGTAACAGTTAACAATTATATTTAGATTGCTTGCAATGTAATGATCAAGACGTGTTTGCATTTGGTTTTTATAAGTGACAACCTGTGAGAGTGTGTGGTGTATGGGTGGCCATTATAAGAATGTAATGTTATTTTTTGATTATTGATATTGGAGATACAAGCTCCTAAATGACATGAGAATTCATAAATAACACTGTTTTTACATGGGGGAGGAGGTCTCAAGTTATTAGCATTGATTAGTTTAGATGTTTTAATGTTTTTTTGAGAAATCTAAGGTTTTTATTGGAATCATATTTTTAATGGCTTTCTCATTAAAAAAAAAAACAAAAAACAAAGTGCATCTGATTATGGTAGAACAAATGGATGGAGTTTTTATTTTTGTTTATATCAGGATGATTGTTTGCATTACCTAAATTTCTTTAAAGTTAATTTTATTCGCCTATTTTTTGGGGGGGGGGGATTATTATTGATAAGTGTCTTATATTGCTTAATTCTTTCAAAGAAGAAATTATTTTAATTCAATTCATTAGTAGATGTTCATAACATTTTTTTTTTTTACCCCGATTGTAAATTCATTACAAAAGCAAATCGGACAAAAATCAAGGAAGGAAAAAATTTACAGAAATCAGAATTTGCCAATATTTGATGACCACAAATCTTTTTTTTTTTTCTTTCTTTCTTTTTAAAATCATTTCATCCCAGGTAAGGCGGAAATGCTACTGGTACGCAGGGGGTTACAGGGAGTTAAAATGAGAGAAAAGAGTGAGTAAAGGGAGGATTGAGGAAAAGACTAAAGATGAACGGGATTCAAGATGATAGAAAAATGGCGATTGAGGTTGCATTTAAATTTTTGAAGATTGTAGTTCTCAGGGAAGGAAGTAAAGGGAACAAAGAGTATTTATATGTTTCAGCAAAGGACAAAGGTTGGGGGTGTTATGAAGACACAAAGATTAATGAGGCTACTTGATATCTTATTTATTCATTACACAACCTGGTCACCCCCACCTACTAACTAGACATACCGTTGTTTTGGTAACACGATATACTACTTGATGCCAGTAAGTGAATACATTTTGTGATACCACAACAACGGAATGTCTCATTAGTAAGTTGGGGATATCAGGCTGCTTATGCATTGCTTTTTATCTCTTTCCTTTCATATTAGATTTCTTTGCATACTTTTTTTATAATTTTAAATGATTCAAAATCAATTGAGTGAATCATAAATAATATTTCTTTTATTTATGCATTTGGAAAATGAGACTGATGCAACTGCAAAAATTTACTTTTTTACTATTTTTGAAGGTGGGTAAAATCTTCTAGCAATGATGAAGTGGCCTGTCAGGGATTCACCAGGTAAATGAACTGGGAGAAATACCTTCAGCTTATATTGAACTCCATGGAAGAACCCATTACAAAGAACAGGTGAGACAACTGTTGGATTAGAAGTGGCTTTTACATTTATCTATTTTAGCAGTAAACGAATGGAACATAGATGTCAATCTAGTAGCAACACTTAAATTCATGAGGCACCATTGAAAACAACTCATCAGAGCAGTTGCCATGAAAGTTCGATTTGATAAACTGAAAATCTTGCATAAAATATCAACAAAATGCTTAAAGACAATTTTTTGAGTTAATTTTACTGATGGTTACACCATGGTGTGAGAAAGCGTTCAAAAAGGCAAATGCTGAAAATAAACTTACCAGTCCACCTTGATTATTAAAGGCACAATAACTTCCGACAAGAACATTATCAGCGATTGTTTGACGAAACACTTCAACTTTTAATACATCAGCAATAATTTCCTCCGTTTCCTTTGGGGAAAAGAAAAAAAAAAAAAAAAACAAAGATTAAAAAAGTGGCCAATAAAAAAAGAAAGTAGAAAGTAACAAAATAGTTCTTGTTGCTGCTTTTTTGTGTAGTGACAATAACTAGCACTCCATGAACACCAACCTAAAAAAAAAAAAAAATAGAAGTTCTATTTATTTATTATTTGTTTGTTTGTTTAGTGGCATATCAATACCTTATGGGTCATTTAATGCCGAAATTTAATTTTCTTGGAAGCAATAGTTGTTTGTTTTATTGCTGGTAATTTTTTTTACTATGAAAATGTATTGCTGGTATTTTTTATTATAAAAATGTTTATGCTTGTATAGTGTTTTGACCCCAGTTTTTTTTGCGGGGGGACAACTATTTGCTCATAACTGGGACCCTAACAGGTGTTACCACTCCAGGTTAAGGTGAACTTGGGAACAGCAACAATTAGGTTTCATGCTCCTCAAAACCTCTCAATGTGAGGCCTTTTTGCCAGATGGAGTTTATCATCATACCCAAGACGATAAACAAGTTCTAGTTGTTGCTTTTCTGTGTAGTGACAATAAATAACTCCCTATGACCACCAACCTAAAAAAATAGAAATAGGTGTTGCTGCTACATAGAAATGAAAACTCAACAAAGGACAAATGATGTGTCTAATGAGAAGAGGATTGTAACCCCTCCTTTCTTTTTGGGGCCCTAATAGTCCTTCCAAAATCTGTAAGTGTGTGTGTGTGAGGGGGGAAAAAGTTAAGAGGTTTGCAACTTTTAAATAGCCTCAAGTTGTAACTTTAAAAGGTTTTATAAAGTCTCTTATTCTGAATACCAGTGAGATGGCTAAGCAACCATTTATTGGTCCTTGGTAGTTAAGGAGAAAAAACACAACAACAATGATACCTCAAATACTGTAAGACCAAACAAAGAATATCAAATGAAGAAAGGTATGAGTCTTGCCTGAGTCAATGTTTTGGTCTGAATGAAATGTAAGTTAATATCAAACAAAATTCAGGTTGAAAGCCAACCAGAGAGGTTCGCCTTCATTCTTGTACTGTCTTGCTGGCTAGTTTTGAACAAAATATGTGAAACCTAGAACAAGTATTAGATACAGTAAACTGCCAGTCATGTCAAATGGGGGTAAAAATTTTCTCAGATGAAGTGAAATCAGAATGAAATCTCATCAAACTAGTTCCCCGTATAATGAAAACCATGAAATATGGTTTTCGTTATACGGGGAACTAGCAAATGAGGTTCTTTTTATAAAAGAAAAATAAAGGGAAATAAGCAAAGTGACATAGCCTCCAGCTAAATCGAGTGACCCAGCTTCATATTTAAAATAATTCTTACATATGTATGTTAATGTCCTCTTGAAAGGCATGAACCAAAAGATATCAACTGGCAGCATAAATTCTTTTCAATCAACAGAATTAATATTCTGAGGATGATTAAGCTCCTTATTTTTGCTTTTTTTTTTAACACTTTCAAATAGTTTTGCTTTACTTTGCACTTTTCAATGCAAAAAGGATCCAGCAAAATCTTAAAATGAACACAATTGCAGATTTTACAACTGGAGAGTGATTTGTTTTTGTTTTTTTTGCTACAATTAAAAAAAATCATTTTTTAAAAATTCTGACTTTATGTAAAAACCCATTTACTTCACGAAGAAAAAAAAAAAAAAAGATTTACAGTAGATAAACATATGAATGTAATTGTAATTTGAAAGTTTCATTGAACTACAGAACATTGAAGAGGCAGTATCCAGAAGGTGATCACTAACAGGTTGGAGATTCAAGAATGTTTTTAATAAATGATACTGTCATAATATGAACCCAAAAATTATTTTTCTTTTGCTTTGGGAAATCTCATACTTTTCATCTTTTAATGCCAATGTTTGAAAGGAACAACAACCAGAATGGTGACACTACTCACTCTGTCAAGATCTGGATGGACAAGGGCAACATAGTCATTACAAGCCACAACATTGCCAAGTGCTGATAATTTCTCCTCCACTCGCTGAACATTTACTGAATCGGGCAAACTGTTGCGAATATGTTGAAGTTCTTGATCGGTTGTAGCATTCGGAACTAAAATACCATGTTTATTTGCTGAAACAAATGACACCATATATTTATAATGATAGAAATAAGTGATTTGAACACAACGTTTTCTGGAATTAATCAGCATGTAGTTCTCTCAAATGATTGGCTGCCTAAAAATCATTTTAAATTTTATTTCCTAATAAGATATCAGAATAGAAGGAATTAAAATGTGTTAACAGCTTTTGATGTCAAAAGGTTATTTTGATAAAACTTATAAATCCCAAAGATCAAATAAGATTTAGATTGCAAGGGACTTATTAAAAAAAAATTCTTTCCTGTTTAAATGGTTTTTTAAAATAAAATTATTTATTGCATTTGATGATTAAAACCAAACAATTGATTTTCCTTTAGGAAAATACAGACACAATTTTTAATAGTGTGAATCAACAGAAACTTTTATAAAGATTTTACCAAAATTATTTGATAGTGAAATTTCATTTATTCAAACTGATCAAGTTGAAGATAGATATGGCATAACAGTTAACAGCAGAAAAAAATGAAACATGAGCCAAGTTCAAAATCCAGTCAAGACACTTTGTTTACTTTGCACTGATGCTCTTAAGTATAATATACTAGGGTAGATGGATCTCTTTAAACTTTGGGTGGCAACCAACAAGGACTAATTTGAATTTAAACTAGTTAGGCATGACATTAGAAACTTTTCACTAAAAAAACTACAGGGCTACAGAGACTGCACAGCTCCCTTTTGCAATGCTGTTAGGGGTCTTTGGCTCCAAAGAGAGTTTACAAGTTTTAAAAAGAATGGTGAACTATAGCGAAGAAAACGGCGACTTACCTCATCGAACCAAGCGACAGCGCATCGCGTCTATTCTACGACGGAAAATGTGGCAAAAAGGAAAATTACTTACCAAACAAAAGGGCTCATATTCTGTATAGCATGCTGAAGATGGAATATTTGAATTAAAAAACAAGTCTGTCGCAGGAGTCGCTATGAAAGTATTTTGATATGCAAAATACTGAACCTCTCCCAGCTATCGACAAATGGAAAAAATGCTCGGCTGATAAAAGCAGTTGTGTTCTCAAATTGGTAGGATGAATTTGGGCCTTTTGGCTACCACGTTTGTTGGAGAATGAGTTATTTTTCTGACTGGTTGCGTGCATTGTGATTTGTGAGATAGTACCTGCAAATCGAGTTTTTGGCATTTCTTTCTGTGCACATCTTCCAGGATGGAAGACATGAATACAAACCAACTGTTGGACCGAGCTCAGGCCATAATGAAAGATCAAATTGCAACTGAGGAAACTGTTGCAGCTACCATTTCACCAGGCGGAGGTGATAGACATCCAAATGTTAAACGTCGGGAGAGTATGCAATGTTATCGATTCTCTGCCAGGGACTGCCCGGTTTGATGAGAAGATGCCCGTCAACCCCGCAGATCACGCACAACAATGTGTTGCTTCTGGTGTCAAGAAGTAGGCCACATTACTTCATTGTGTCCAGGGAAAAGATGTCAGTGCCGGTCTCTTCCCTAAGCAAGTTATGAATGAAGCGCTACCCATCTGGCACTGGTGGACACTGGCTGCTCACAGACACTCATGAGTAAGTCAGCCTGTCAATCCTGGCAGGTGACGGAGGTGAATGTACTCACCGTAAACGGAAATACTCTCAAATGTCGCAGAGCTGGAAGCATTAAGCATTAAGCTTGATGTGGACAATGTAAACCCCCTCAAAATCGATGTCTTGGTAGTGGATGGAGAGCTACAAGGTTTTGACTTCTTGCTTGGATGTGACACCATTAAAAAGTTGGGTGGACTCCAAATAATATAGTGTGGTGATGTACGTTTTCCCAAGTGTGGGATAGTCTGTTACACCGCTATTAAAATAGAAGAACCCGGTTTTTGTGCTGAATTTGACCCAAACCGGAAGATATGGGTCGCATCATGGAGGTGGTCTGATGGTCGATCACCGGAGAGTTTGAGAAATTGGATGCCCGAGTACCCAATACCAATGGGAGTCGAGGAGGAATACGACAGTGAGCTGCAGACCTGGCTTGATAACGGTTGGTTGCAGTCTTATCCTGAAAAGGAACTTGGTCCTCCAAAAGGTTTAATTCCGTTGATGGCGGCAGTGCAGAAAACAAAAATAAAGTGCAGCCAGTATTAGACTATAGAGAGCTGAATGAGTGTCTCAACGCACACACAGCCAATGCTGTCGTGTGCACACAGAAACTGAGGGAGTGTCGTAAAACAGGACCGGATGTTGCTATCCTTGACCTACGGCAGGCCTATTTACAAGTACATATCCATAAGTCACTTTGGCCCTTTCAAACTGTAATCTTCAAGGGGCGAAGATATTGCTCGACCCGAATGGGTTTCGGGTTGAATGTTGCACCAGCCATAATGAAGGCCATTGTGGATGCCATGTTGGCGAAAGACAAGTCAGTTCGACAGGCAACCTCATCATATATTGATGATATTTATGTTGACGAGAGAATGATTTCAGCAACTAGTACAAAAGAGCACTTGGCTGCGTTTGGTTTGACCCGCAAAGATCTGGGGTGGTTACGGGACGGCACACGTGTGTTGGGTTTGCATGTCGCGGAAGATAACAACACGCTTAAGTGGAAACATGAAAATGGCATTCCATCTGTTCCTGAGGTCCTGACATGACATAAGGTCTTCTCGTGGTGTGGAAAACTGGTGGGCCACGTTCCTGTGTGTGGGTGGCTTCGTGTTGCTGCATCATTTGTAAAACGCAGGACAGTATCAATCACATCTGGCTGGGACGACGAAGTGACAGATGCTCCCTTTAAGAACATGATTGAGGACATAGCGGAAAGAATACGCCAGAATGACTCTGCACACGGTAAGTGGTGCACAAGCGGACACGCTTATGAGGTATGGGTCAACGCAAGTTCTCTCGCCATAGGGGTTTCATTGGAGGTTGATGGAAGCGTTGCAGAAGACGCATGTGTCTGTAACCTGGACGCCCAACATATCAATTTATCAGAATTGGATGCTATTCTGAAGGGCATCAATTTAGCATTACAGTGGGGCGCAACGGAGCTACACCTCTTCACGCACTCCGCATGTGTGCACCGGTGGGTATCAAACATGCTCACTGGCAAAGCCAGAATACGAACTAAGGCGGCAAGTGAGATGCTAATCTGGAGACGTTTGAGTACTCTTGAAAAGCTGATTCAAGAGTATAACTTATTGATCACGATAAGTTTAGTAACGTGAAGTGAGAATCAAGCAAATAAGCCCACCAGAGTACCGCAATGATGGCATGATGTGATAAAGAAGGAAACCATACCAACACAACCGATATGCGCTTCCATGGTGAACGAAACTTCTCCTGATCAGATACGTGCCATACATTGCCAGAGTGGACATCCTGGCGTCAGGCAAACGCTGTATTTTGTGAGACAAGTTTACCCTGCGGCCGTCAAGGCAGTGGTCAAAAAATGTAAAGAATGCCAGTCAATTGACCCAGCCTCAAGTCGTTAGCCTCGTGGCAACCTAAGTGTGACTGAAATCTGGACCCACTTAGGAATGGACATTACACATTATGGTGGGCAACACTACCTTACGTTAATTGATTGCGGCCCTAGTAGATTTGCGATAGGGCGACGCCTGCTTCAACAAGACTCAAAAAGAGTCATTCGGCAGTTAGAAAGTATTTTTTTGAAATGAGGCCTACCATCAGAAATCCTGACCGACAATGACACTGCATTTTGCAGTAAGTCCTTTAAAGATTTCTTGGATGACTGGGGAGTCCAACTTCATTTTCACTGCGCCTATGTTCCTGCAGGAAACGGTATAGTGGAAAGATCTCATCGGCAGATGAAGCGAATTGCAGCAAGAAAGCAGTGTTCAATAATGGAAGCACTATACTGGCATAATATCACGTCGAAGGATGATATATCGTCAACTAATGTGCCTGCCAATATGATTCACCGTTACCAAATGAAAGTGAAGGGAATTACTACAACATTACCACCTGATCCTTGTATCACGTCTTTTCGTTTATTCTGATATATCACTGAGCGAATCTGATGATGGTTCATCGTCTGACAGTGAGCAGATGATTGAGATCTGTGAATCCGATGCTTCCACAGACACAGAACTTTTGACACACCTAAGGGAGATAGTTCCATTATGATGAAGCACCAGGATAAAGAGAGCTGCTCCAGGGTGTTCGATTTGTGATAGTGAGATCAGGGGGAAGTATAGCGAAGAAAATGGTGACTTACCTCATCAAACCAAGCGACAGCGCATCGTGTGTATTCTATGACGGAAAATGTGGCAAAAAAGAAAATTACTTATCAAACAAAAGGGCACATATTCCACATGACATGCTGAAGATGGAATATTTGAATTAAAAAAACAAGTCTGTCGCAGGAGTCGCTATGAAAGTTTTTTGATATGCAAAATACTGAACAACCTCTCTCAGCTGTCGACGAATGCTTGGCCAATAAAAGCAGTTGGTGTTCTCGAATCGGTAGGACGAATTTGGTCATTTTGGCTACCGCGTTTGGAGAATGAGTTATTTTTCTGACTGGTTGCGTGCATTGTGAATCGAGTTTTCGGCATTTCTTTCTTGTGAAAGAAAAAACAGACTGCAGACAGAGCAGGTAAATAGTATCTCAGATGATAGAGATATTTTGATTGGTACAACAGAATAAGTATTTCACTTCTAATCAGAATTTTTTTCTTTTCTTTTACTTGATAAGGATTTTTTATTATAACAATTTAATTTAATGTCCATTATAAACTTAGAACTTGGTAAAATACATTCAACAGAGAGAAGAAGGAAAAATATTTTAACTCACCAAGACACATACGACCAATGATACGACATCCAGCAAGGGAGGCATGGATCACAGGAATTGTGTCTGATAATTCACCTTCAAAGACACTGCAAAAATGAAATAAAAAAAAAAAAAAAAATTAAAGGATTGAAAAGATTGAAAAGTAAAACAAAAAAAAAATATCAAAAAATCAAACCCTCTTTGAAAAGAGTTTACAAAACTAACATCATTGTAATCTTTAACAGGTGATTTTTCTCTACACAAATGCATCCTGCAAATTCTGCATTGAAAATGCATTTATATTAATGCATGCAACATTACCAATATTGTTATACAATACAATTATATTATACAGACTAGACTACCCATAAATCTGTTGGATTGCTTTTAAAAGTAGTTCATGATATAAAATGTTGAAGTAACAATATTATCAATTTTATTATTAATTAAACATTTGAATTTGTATTTAAAGAGGGTAAAAAAAATTTATTGTTTCATTGGGCTTCATAATTAACACATTGCATGAAAATTTGGAATAGTAGCTTAAAACAGGTGCAGACTTTTCAAATAGTAAATAAATATTTTATTAGTTACTAAATAAAATTTTTTCCAGACTGAAAATGAAAAGTACCAAAAATGCCTTAATGCAAATATAGCCTGGTTTAAAGTATAAAAATAAATTATTTCATGATAAAGTTTTACTTTTTTATTTCTCTTATTGTATAAGAGAAATTTCTTCCATAAAATCTACTTTGAACAAAAAATTAAAACAGGTGTGGTCTTTTTTCAAAATAATAAGTATATCTTTTTTATTATACATACTTGTTTCTTCCTTTAATTCAAAATATGTAACGGCAGCCAACAAATATGCATTTATCTATTTATTTACCATCAAGTCATGTGACACATATAGCCTCTTCACCTTTCAAGTAGTTGTTTATAAAATAAAGTTCTAATGTAGTGTAGTGAATTGTCTATGTTGCGTTTTATATATATATATATATATATATATATATATATATATATATATATATAGTTAAATTTACTTAATAATATTGTTATAATCCATTATGAATATTTATTTTTCACACATAAATATAGTATGCAAGTGTTTGTTTATATATTATCATTATTATATATTATTCATTTATTTAGATAGAAGATGATATGCATAAATGAAGTTCTTCACTGGGTTAAAAGGTAGCATTCAGTCGTTAAATACATTTAAAATCCCAATTCTCAAATCGAACTAAATCTTATTTATTTTGAGATTTCTTGATTTTACAATAAACAGTCTAGAAATCTTAATCATCTTTTACAAATTTAAGATATTAAATAATATCAATTAATGTTTTTGCTTTTGAGAGACTTTGTCCTCAATGATGCACAAATATCAAATTCATATATTAAACAAACAACTATTACTTTACCTTGGAGATTAACTTGCCATTTGTCTAGTTAAAGTATCATTGGTAATCATGTTAATGAATATAGATTGCAAGGAAAAGATATTTCCATTGGTATGCAGCAAATACTTGTAAACAATACATGTATACTATACAATTGTTAAAGAAAGTTCAGATTCTTGAAGCCATCACAATAAAAAAAAACCTAAAATAAATACAGGGTGCAATGGGTAAATTATCACCATTTTATATTTTTAATTTTGTTAATTGCAGACTATAGTAGGGTCAGTTGGGCACCATCTGTGAGAGAAAGAGCAACAGGATGCAATTCATTCTCCCAGAAATTTAGAAATGGCATGTTGTACTGCTTGGCATTCATACTGGAAACTCCAATACAAACATTTCAGTGTTTGGGCGCCAATCTGAGGACACTGCAGAAGATTCAGAAAGAACTGAATGAGTTTAAATGGTGCTTGGAGCGATCATGTGTGATGGCAACATCATGCCTCCATTCATCTTCCCACAGGGCATCAGAATCAACATGAAGGCCTACATCAAGTGCTTTGAGGTGGTAGTGCTGCCCTGGGTCAAGAGGGTGGCTGCTGGAAGAACCTATATCTGGTAACTCTGCACCATGCCATACAAGCAGGAGAACCCAGTCATGGCTGTCAGGCAATTTCTGCAACCATATCACCCTTTATATCTGGCCACCTAACTCCCCAGACTGCAACTCCCTAGATTATTATGTGTGGGATGCAGTTGAGTGAGAGACCAATAAAACTCCTTGTAATACCAAAGATGAACTGAAGGCAAGGTCATTGGCAGCATTTGCCAATTTAAAAAAGGAAACTGTCCAGAAGAGTTAAAAGAGATTCCAAAGTCATCTGGAGGCCATGGTTGAAGCTAATGGAAATTTTATTGAATAAATTTATTCTTTAGTATTTTAAGATAATTTTTGTGTAATTTTGGAAAATATATCTGTTAAAATGAGATGTTAATATTTTCATTTTTGAGTAACTTATTCATCGCACACTAAGTTTTTCAGATTTGGAAAGGGCATTTTAATGTATTTAACAAATGATAGATACATTTAAACCAATGAAGACTTCTGGATATAGGTCATATTGTAAAAGATATCATCATAACACAAATTTAAAGTAGATATAAGTTTTATTAAAGATGATTGACAATTAGGTCTGTGAATAAACTTTTTATTCAATTTTTCTTGTATGCATACAGGTATTTTCTTTTCTGGATATAAAGTGTATTAAAAAAAAAACTATCCAAATGTTCTATATACCTGAGCACTTTCAGTCATTCTATTAGCCTTTTCTACATATTCAGTTTAAAAAAAAAAAAAAAAAAAAAAAGCCTTGACAATGGGTAAGAAAATAGCCAAAAGCGCTCAGATATATAAAACATTTACAGTTTTTACACACCGTCCAGAAAATACTTGTATGAGAGAAAAATCAAAATACATTGTCAGTTGTCTTTAATAAAACTTGTATAAAAGAGGGATTGCTGCCAAAATACACAAATATATATCTAACGTATACATACTAATAATATACATCCCCCAACACTTACAAGTAACAACTCTCAGTTTTATGCACAATTGTCAGGTTTTATTAACACCAGCACTAGTAACCAGTAAAGGTTGGCGAGATATTGCAGGATGTTTTGAAAAATTTTTCATTAAAGTATATTTCGTGTGTATTTTGTATATACATTGATTATTATGTATTCAGAAGAGATAAGTTTAAAAAAATAATGGATCTGTAGAAAAATGAAGATGTAATGTAGTTTTATTAAACATATCCAATGAAAACATCTTAGCACATCTTACTAATTAGCATTGAGAATGTTTGCCACACATATTTAAATATTATCTGTTACTTCATTACACATGACACGTATCTAACCAATAAGAAATAGCCAAACACAACATATCATTAATCTGTGTCTCTCTACTTTTTATCATTTCTATCATGATCTTTGATGAAGTTTTAATAAAGTGAAACATGTTATATCTGTTTCCTACTTGTTTTTATCCTATCATTTTGTTGTATTTCTATCCATACTTGATATATATATATATATATATATATATATATATATATATATATATATATACGCACATACACACACCTAATTGTAAAGTTTTAAATTAACATATAAATGAAATTGTCCAATTTAATGCAGTGTAGTTTCTTGATAAATGGAATACTCTCTGATCCATTTCCTCTTGTTTTCACGTGAAAGTGTTATCTTCCAACAGTAAAATGAGCAGGACATCTATTCTTTCTTAAAACTTTTTTTAAAACTTAATCTAATAATGAGGATGGAAATATGATTTGAAGAGAAGAGAAAATATTAGAAATTATTTTATACAAACACAAGATCCACAATAATTAAATGAAGAGTTAAAACTTTGCTAATATTTAAATGTTTGGTAGACTTTGTTGTTAGAATTATCAGATTTTCATAATGGATATTTTTTGTAGTTTTGATACTCCACAAAGAGAGGACATTTATTTTGATTTATTTATTTTTTTTTTTTTTTGCAGGTTAAAAAGGTTTCAGCTGACCTAGAAAAAAAAAAAAAAAAAAAAAAAAAGAGCCGAGACTGGATTTTAATGTCTGACAAGTGAATAGATTCAAGATAAGTAACAACGTAAAATATAAAACACTAAAAAATTTGGACCTAAAGCGTTAATTTAAATGTGGAAAGGGGAGGGGAAACAAAAGCAAAATATAATAAACAAATAAGAAGCCAATGTTGGTAAATAAAACAATGGCGATTATATTTATCAGTCTCGTCTAAGCTGAGAATAAAGCTTGAATGAATCAACACTTGGCCAAGTTACAACTCTAAGTACAAGCAACATTCCTTAAATATACACAAGAAAAAAAATTGCTACAAACTATTTAGGTGTCCCAATTTTAGCCACTTTCAGACAGAAACTGAAAGTGACCATTAGCCGATCATTCTTGACAATATATATATATATATACACACATACATACATACTTATATATATATTAGGTACCTCCACGAGATCGCTAAAAAAAAAAAAAAAAGGAAGAGTATAGCATGATGAAAAAGACACCAAACTTGACGAAAACAAAATTTTATCGTCAAAATGTTTGTTATTATTAAGAGGAAAGATCAAAGTATTTTTGGGGTATTTTTTTCCATTTTTTAACCGTTCCTAGCACGTCCGAAATTTTCGTTAAAAATCTAGTCAGCAAAATTGACCATTTTTTTTCCATTAAAAAAAAAAAAAAAAAAAAAAAACCTGGAAATCTCACTTTGAAATTCTTTTAAATATCAATTATCATTTTTTCAAAACTTATTTTAAGAAAATCAGAAATTATAATGTTTATTTAAAATATTTTGAACCAAACTTAGCTTAGCTTAGCTTAGCTTTTGTGCCAAAAAGATGTAATTTGAAAATAAAACAAAGCAGGTCATAAACTTTCACGTCTCTTGACAGGTGATGAATGACATATTTACGAATTCCATGAGGCTAATTTGTTCTACGGAAGGAGAAAAGCGAAATAATTTACATTTAAGTGAACAAATTATTTACCTCGTTATTTTTAACGAAAACTTTCAGCAGTCTAATTTTTTTTTTTGTACTTAGTTTTCACCTTTACGTTTATGATGCTTTATGGAAAATATATTATAAAGAAATTAAAATAAGACTGTTAAGAATGACATTAAATTTCATATTTCCTAAGAAATGTATCTAATTAATTTATAGGTACCTTTCTTATGAAATTTTATCAGAACTGTACATAAAATACTATAATTTTATGTACATTTATTACATTTTACTGTTATTTGTATTCATTTTATTATTAATTTTGATATTTCATTTATGGAAAAATGTCATAACTGAGATTAATATAAAAATAAGATCATATAAATTTCATAAGATGATACTGATACTTGTAGGTACCCTTTTCAGTTGAAATTGAAAAATCAAATTAACTTCTCCACACGTGTTTCGCAAAAGTAAAGGCCTTAACAGCGGAGAACAATGCTTAACTCAAATAACGCAACTTAATTATATTCTGGTTGGTCTTCCGTACTTTATAATTACAGCCCAGTTATAAGCACAAAATTACATTTCTTAATTACTGTGGATCTTCTGATTAGTCAAAATGATACAATTTACAACACGCTAAAAAAAGATTTATCTCATAAGGACACTTAGGAAAGCCGATGGGGCTTTTAACTAATTTTAAATGTAAAATCTATTATAATTAAAGAAATAACAAATAATTGAAAAATTCATTCAATAATTAAAAATTCATTTTTCATCAAAAAAAATTTTTTGCTTTCAGAAAATATTGTCCATATTCATAAAAGCAAATAAAAGCATTTGAAATTAAATAATATCTTTATTTTATTGAGTTTTGTATGTTACAATTCAGAGCTGATGTTCAGGTATGTTGGCTCCAATTAAAAAAAAAAAAAAACAAAAAAAAACATGATTTGCATTCCTCAAAGCCCTGTGTTTTTAATTATTGTAATCACTAAACCCGATGCGATCGAATTTCTAGCGTTTTCATAAATTAGTTGGGGGGTGTTAATAAATATTTAAAAAAAATATTTCTACCATGACTTTAATAAAAAGAAACATATTTATAATAATTTCGATCATCTGTGAATAGTTCCTGAAAGTTTCATTAACATCCGACAATTATTTCTATTTTTGCACAATTTTTCAAATTAACGTGTGTCATACCAAAAAAACATGCTAAAAATTGTCTATGTTATTTACTAGTTCCGCTGATACAAATAGAAACAAGGTTTTTTTAATCAAAATTTAGAATGTTCTAAAAAGAAGGAAAAATTTTTTAAAATAATTAAAAAAAACTTTGGTCTTTCCTCTTAATAATAACAAGCATTTAGACAATAAAATTTTGTTTTCAGCAAGGTTGGCATCCTTTTCATCAAGCTATGCTCTTTTTTTAGCGATTTCGTGGAGGTATATATATATATATATATATATATGAGAGAGAAAACAGTTATATTTTTAGTTTTGTTCGTTTAGAAGAATAAGGCTCTTGTGATAAAATCAGTTTTAGTTCATATGACAATGACAAGGAAAATGTCTTCCATATCAACAAAAAATCTTGTTCTCTTCTAAACTAGACAAATTGATAAACAGAAAATAAATATTTATTTAAAAATGCATTAAATGTGGCAAACATTCTGTCAATTGCAACAGAAAACAATTTCTTCAAAAAAAAAAAAAAAAAAAAAAAAACTACAAGAAAGCTTGTAGTTTTAAATTTGAACCAGTGATTCATCCTAAATTAATATTTAAAGTGTGTTTGCTTTTAATTTCTGTTTTTATGAAGTGGGATTACTGAAAAGTTATCTACTTCTCATAATCTGACCAAATAGGAGGAAAAAAAAAACATTTTTTCTTCTTCCTTGGAAGCATTTCTTCATTAAATCCAAACCTTTTCAGCAACTGCCTCATAATGTCTTCACTCTTCTTCAGCCTTATTTTTTCATCTTTGATTATTTATATAATTTGATGGGGTTAGTGTACAATATTTGATAAGCAATTCATATTTTACTTTTGGATATTTTTTTTTTTTTTTTTTTTTTTTTTAAATATTTTAGGCATATAGGAAAAAATGATATATAAATTTTTATATATCATTTATGATTAAATCAGAACAGAATATTTCTTTTTATGCAAGAAAGCTATGATACATAAGTTAAGAAGCAGATACGAAAATTCCAATTAACATTTTCAAATCATACAATTATAAATAAAAATTACAAACAGTGACCAAAATATTGACAGAATTCTTTTTATATTTTCTTGTGTCCCAACCTAAATTCTGCCATCATAAATTCCTTCAATTGATGATATAATGAAAATAAAGAAAACTAAAACACATTTTATCAACAAATTTATCAAGATGGTTACTAGCAGGTTTAAAATATAGAATCAAAATTTTTTGTAATTACAAGTATTCATGTCAGCAAATCTAAAATTAAAACATTTAAATTTAACAGAACAATTACAACTACTGAAGATACATTGCAACAGGGCTTCAAAGGCTAATTACAAATAATTACCAGCATTCGCAACAGTGGTTTAAACTTTAAGTCTAAATAAGATAAAAAATAATTATGAACATCTGCAACACTGTTTCAAGGTCTAATTAGTAATTTTTGTTATATAAAATTTAATTTTTCTAAATGGCAATAATAAGTTAAACTAGTAAAACAGAATTGGATAAAATATTTTAAAATTTTATTCATTACAATAAATTTAAAGATGTGTTACACTCAGTGTTGAAAATTTTTCGTGTATTAAAATAAAAAAAGGTACTAAATTCCCTATTAAAAGTTGCCTAATTTTAAACATTTAATACCCAAAAATCATTAATAATAAAACAAATTAACAATAATAGAATTTTTTTTTTTTTTTCCTTTTTGCATTGAAGTTAAATTTCAAAATGCCACAGCGAAGTTTTGCTATATTTTTTTGATTGAACTTTTTGACTATTTTGTTGTGGATAAAGAATTATCAATCAATTACTAGATTTTCATAATTACTTTCTGAGTGACTCAGTTTCACAGTATTAAAAAAATATTGTATAAATATAAAAAATATTATTTTCTAGTAGAAATTTGTAATTTACTTTAAAATTAATTGATTAATGTTACTTTGTTACACTACACTTACAGTCCATTTGCTTTTCTTTTTTTTTTTTTTTCTTTTTTTCAAAGTCTTTCTTTTTTGCTTTGTAGAACGGAATTTGAAAATATTTTAATTTCAATGCTTCTCGAAACAATAAACAAAACAATCCAAATCTATTGTTAATATTATTTTTGTAATGGATTTTTTTTTTTTTTACAGGACTTAAATTTTACAATAAATTCAGTTTTTTACGCTTCCACACCAATTATTCATTTTTTATTTCTAATGTTGTTTAAAAATAAAAAAGAAAAAAAAAATGAAAAGAAAAAAGCCAATCTAAAAGGAAATTGAAAAAATAAGCATGAAACATACACAGGACATGCTTATCTTTTCTTTTTTTTTTTTTTTTTAATAGACAACCCAGAATTAATTCAGTTACTTTAGTTTTAAGTTTACTTTTTTACCACAATTGGTTGATAAACTTTTTTTTTTTAAACTATTTTTCTTAATCCTAAAGCAGCTCTTTTTTTTTTTTTTTTTAGGTGTAAGTAAAAATAAACAGATTTAAATTCCAATGTTGATAATAGATACAGCAGATTTGTATATTACCAAGAGTTAGACCAACAACCAAACAGAAAAATGTTATCAAAGAGTCAAAAGACTATTTGAGAAAACTTTTTTAAAAAAGTGTCCTAATTCAAGTTTAAGAGTTTTTCATGTCCGTTAGAAGTTTTATTAATTTTTTATTCAACACAATCTTTATATTTCTTGAGATATTCATACAGATAAAAAAAATATGTTTAAATTTAATAATTTAAGGAAAGAAAGAATTTTTTTTATTTTTACTTATTTTACTACACAACTTCACTATTTTTAATTATTAATTAATTGGCTCAATCTCAAGAAAATGATTTTATTTTTATCAGTATAAGTTTTGTTTGTTAGAAGAGATTCAATTTTTGCCAGATTTTTGTTTTTCTATGAATTCAAAGCCTGAAATAAGGCAAGTAGTCAAACGTACATCAGATGCATCCACTGTAATTTAAAAAGTGCATGCATGGAAAAATGAAGACAATGTCAGAAAAACTGAAGACATTCCCCTTCCCATGAGAAATCCACTCTAAAACAATTTTTTTTTGTATCAAGCAAGTCAAGAAGTCATTTGCCAAACAATTACAGAAACATTTGATCTGAAGGAAACAAGTGACAAAAAAGAGCTATTAATTAATTTTTTCATTGTCTTTTAAATGTAAATATACTTGGAAGGAACTAACTTGGAAATATACACATTGAAAGATGTTTTCTACAGAAGCTTCTTTTTTGATCCAAACAAACAAAATAAAAATGTTCAGAGTTTTTAAGTAAAAACTTACATTTTTAATTGGTAAAAAAACAAAAACAAAAAAAAAAAAACAAACAAAAAAAAAAAAACAGAAGAATCAAAAACACAGAATATTTATTTTGAAAATTTGAAGTTTCAAAAAGTGTTCACAACAATATATAAAACTGTGCACTGTTTTAAATTTTATTTACAAGACTGTTGTTGTAAAATAAATACTTCTTGAAACACTGTAATTCAAAATTTAAGATTGCTATTTAGAATAAATAAAACGCAAATTAACTGAAAAACAACTGTTCATGATTTCTTACTTAAATCAAGCATCCTTTATTTACTACCACTTTTAAAAGTTTTTAGATGTCAACATTAGGATCAAATCAAATGTACAAATTGTTTCTCCCTCCCACACACTTTCAAAAAAGCGATGACTAAAATCAATGCCATATCCTACAGATAATTAAATAAAATTATATAAATTATACAATGACTGATGATATGAAATGTGAGATAAAAAAAAAATTGCTTTGTTTGTTTGTTTTTTGCCAACATTCCGTTTAAGGTTATTCTGATGATGTTTATGTTGAAAAAAATGTAAGCAACAGAATTAAAAAAAATTGAATCATCCAAATGGCTTCGCTTTCAATTCATCTCTTCTCTTTGGTGACAAGTAAAACTTAAAAATGACTTGCAAATTCAAGCTTTGTCGTAAAAAAGTGAAAAGATGAAATAAAGATTTTTTTTTTTCTTTTATTGACTTTCATATTTTCATAAATTGAAATTAGTCAATGATGTTCATTCTTTTAGTTTTAATTTGTAAGATTTTATTTGAAATTATGTTTAAAAAGGCCACGTGGTATCACGTCTCCGCCATGACGAACTGTTTTTTTTTTTGTTTTTTTTGTAGGTGTGTAAACAATATAAACATTTAGAAAATTCGATTCAAGAATTCAAAATTCGAGATAGAAAGAAAAATGAAAAGTTTCCAACGTAAGGATCCAAAACATAGTTGTTTTTTTTTTTTTTTTTTTTAATAAATGTAATGATTAAAGAATAATACGGGGAAAGATTTCTAGTGAAAACGGCAAACTTACAAACCGACATCATCGGTTTTTAACTTTTAGAAAATTCTTATTTTTAACACGATTTCACAAATTTTACTTAAAGATTATTTTAAAAACATTTTTCGTAGTAATCGATCAAAAGTATTACGAAATCTAACACTCGAGATCAGATCGTGATTAATATCAAGTATTTTTTCAATTGGTTTCTTTACCAAACTGTCTGATCCGAACCTGGAAAAACACTAACTTAAGAAATCTGGATTGGATTCAAGACTTAACTCAACAACCAGAACTTAACGAAAAATGAATTAAATACTTTTTTTTAATGAATTACAGATTTAGAATTGATTTAAATATCATCTTGCATGTCAGGAAGTCGTCAAAGCTTTCTAAATGGGAAGAACATAAGTCCGAAAATCCAGGAAGAATTCTTATTAAAAAAAAAGATTTAGACGACCGCAACATTTCTAATGAAAATGAAGTTGAAAAATGAACGTGGTTCGCTTATTAACATTAGTCGATAAGCGAACCATTTTTGGTCTGATATTAAAACAGAAACTACAGATGTTATTTAAATATTTTGTTTTATTTTCGTATTTATTGTTTTAAACCAATGCCATATTTAAACCGGAACCAATTTTTATCAATAAATTGAATGAAGTAAAATTTAAGTGATTTCTAAAGCCCGATATTAAACATAACTATAATTTGGTGATGTTAACCACTTATTATTGATATGATGCTCTTATAAGTCTTATAACTGTAAAAAAAAATTCATTTCTGTAGCTGTCGTGCTGAAAAAAAAAGGACAAGAAGTCAAAGTGAATATTGTTCGTCCATACCTGTAGAAGTTTTCCGATCCCCCAATAGCAACAAGGCAGAATGAATTCGTTAGCTTAGAAAATACTCCAATTTCATTATTCCCTTCAAATTGCGTACGTACAGCCATTATGAATCGCTTAGGATGAAATTAACAGTGAATCAAGTACAAGAATCTTTATTTGACCTTAGGCCACTCAAAAGATGGACAGAAAATGCTGCCTGTTGGGTTGAACAAACTTTTTATCCTCAGTTTAGAGAATTACCCAAGAGCAGATAACTCGCAGATTTATCATTATTGCACAACTCTAATGCAATACTATTTTTCTCAATATGATGCAATTCACCATAACACTTCAAATTAAGGTCATTGTCGATAATAATTGTACCTTAGTTATTGTATAACAATTATTTTTTATTTCAGATTTAAGTTGAAATATCAGTTATCATTATTTTTTCAATCCAAAATCCTAAAAACCTTTGAAACAACCATCTTGATTTTTTTTTTATCCACTAGTATATAATATATTTTGTTTACAAGTATCATTACTGTTTTCTCTGGATAATGAAGCTATTTACTTATTTCCCACAGTGGTAGGATGTGACACAAGGTCAGTTCTATATGGGTGATGTACAGATATCAAATCCAGTGCCATCATCAACTGCAAAATAGCAAAACAGCCCCCCAGCAATCTCTGTGGGGTCAGTATACACCAAACACCCACCTTTTTTCTCTAGATAGTAAATATTTTAATTATGTCAACTTCTTAGTTATTTACTAAATGTTGTTTAATATTTACATTATTTTCAAACTGTGGTTCTCATCTTTATTGCTATATTCCTAATGTTTTGGCGATTGCACACTCTGGCCTCCTTCAGGTGATATTCATTGGAATTTCAAACTGAACCCTTTATATAGTCTACGGGAGTAGAGTGTTCTAATTCCATGTGCCATGCTATATTTGGATATGTCAGTTTCAGTTAATTCCCTTTAGTTTATAAGGTATGGTACGTGAAATTAGAACAATCTACCTCCATGGACTAAATAAAAAGTTTGGATTGAAATTCCAATGTATATCACCTGAAGAAGACCAGAGCATACAACAGCCGAAACATTGTGAATATGGCGATAAAGTTGAGGACAACAGTCCATACACGATGAATAGTGTAAGTAGTTACAATATCTCATCTCATAAATATAGACCAAAATGTTATTTAGTTTTGGTACAAATGATTAGCCCATACTTATAGCTCATAAGCATGGGCTAATCATTGTGGATCAAACTCATTACTCAGTAGTAATAATCCATAGCTTGTTAGCCATTACACAATAATATGGCACCCATATCAGTTTCTGAATAATGTTTTAAGATAAGACTAAAGTAATTTATCTCATGTTCTAGAGAAATTTATTAAATTTTACTTAGTCTAAGACAAGGCCAAATTTTAGGCAGTGTTAGGATTGTAATAGAACTTGGAAGAAAGATTTATTCTTCCCATTTGAATTTCCCCCATTATGGACATTATTATATCCATGATATACTACCACTAATAGTAGTTAATGGATGGGATTGAACAGAATGGCTGAATGGAAAAAGAATGACAAACATGCTTGGTTCTCAGAGTTTTATATTCCTAAGACATATACAAAACTAATGTCTCACATGGAGAATAATATATCACATATATCTACACAGCAAAGAAGAGAAAAAAAAGAAAGAAAAAGGAAGGATCTTACAGGAGATACTCCTGTGTCAGGAGAAGCCATTTTTAGGACTCTAGATTCAAATAGACCAGATTCGTCTATGTCCCAGGCAAGGACATATTCCATGAATGGGAAACAATGAGTGTGAGGTTTTCCCAAATTGAGGACTGTGAGCTAGTTTCATTCTATATCTGGGAAAGATATATTCCAAAAGGAAATGGCACTTGTAAGCTTGTAAGTTGCTCGGGAAGTAGATTTAGCCTCTCACTGGACCATGTGGAGCCTGAGCTAAAGAAATCAACCTTACTGTTTGGTTGCTGTAAATGAACTGAAATTGACTTGCGATTTTCATCACTGTATGGAGTGATGTCATTTAAGCAGTCATCACATGACCATGTGACTTATCTTCACCAACAGGAGATAAGTGTTTTCTGTATTCTTACAGGGTAAATAAAATTGTATAGAACCAATCTTTCAAGAGAGAAGAATTTCTTGAAAATCAACTTCTAAAATTCCAATTATTTCCAAGGCAGGGCAAGGGCAAGGTTCAAGCCCAGGCTTAAACACAGACTACTGACATCAGTAAAAAATAGATAATCATCTCAGCCATAAGGGAACACCATTAGAATATTGCTTAAACTTGCTTACAATATTTCTGTCATAGAAGGCCCAGTGTCTCTACTATTTACCTTGAGATCCTTGATAACATCCAAAGAAGAATCAGCAATATTATTTTGAGGGCTCAGTTTCAGTCACTTTCCCAATACTGTAAGGTTGCCTCTCTATATCTTTTCTATAAGTATTTTTATGGTAATTGTTCAGATGAACTCTTTGCTGTGGTACCTAGACATTTTGAATTTAAGTGCAGACAGTTGACCTGGCTAGAAGTAGCCATAAATTCTATGCTAACAGTTTCTTTTCTCACATTTCTCACTTGTGAAACTCCCATCTGGCTCCGTGCTTTCCAGCCAACTTTAATCTGCAAAAGTTTAAATGCAATGTCAATCACTACGTACTGTCCTCCTGATTACTCTTCCCTCTTCCTGTTCGTTATTAATGTTTCTGTTCTTAATTCTTCGACACCCTATTACCCTTTGTGTCTTAATGGCTTTACTACCTTGCATGGGGTGATACCAATTAAAAAATTAACATTTTTGAATCCGTGTCTGGTTGCAGGGAGAAGATATGGATTCATGCCTTTCCAAAAAGAATTTGTGCAAAAGTGAACACAACAGACTAGGCTGGAATTTGAACTCTGTTTACCAATTCCACTTCCAATGCTGTTACACTATATGTACAGTGGATTGCAAAATGTCTAATTTTATATGGTGACACCAGGGTTGGATCAAGGTACTGGCAACTGGAGCATCTGCCCAGGGTGCATGCCACAATACCATGTGTTTGGCTCTTCCAAACTAAAGCTTATGAAAACATATGCAGTCAGCCATGACTCAAGACAGATTAAATTCTTTGGCTATTTTGTCAATAGAAAATGATCTTGTAAAGAAGATAGGTGTAGAAAGTACCATGAAAAGATTTGCAGTTCTAAAGGCTAGAAAAATTATTTAGGTCGGATAATGAATGCTTTCTTTGGCATATATTATGTTGTATATTGTAATAAACTCGTTTTTCATTTTTTCTCCTTGTGAAAATTGTAAAAGAATTGTGTTGTAATGGATGCTACCTGCCTTACCTGTAATTGTAATGGCTGGTGGAAAAAACATAGAATTGTGGGTAGAAAAGTGGCTATATATGAGTCAATGAGAAATTAGCGAGAGACTTCATCAAGCAACTTAACAAATGGAAAATTGTTTTGCCCTCTAAAACAAAACATATTTAAAAAAATTGTACTTGTAATGGTGCTGAAATTCAGCTTGCCTGTGGTGCCAGCAAGCCTAGGGCCATCACTGGTGACACCAAACAAAAACAAAAAGGTATTCTGATATAGTCTAAAACTGTAAAATATTTTTTATACACTAATCTATTTAGATCTTACCTTCATTTTTATTGTTAATATTAAAATGCACCTAATATATGGCCGAAGAGTGAATAAAGGTAGAACTATAATCTATGGAAAGACTATGGCTATGGTTGAATTCATCTAAATATTTATTTATTTAAATATGAATTTAGAGTTTTGTTGGTTTTATTACATGTGAACTTGTTTAGTTTGTGGATAAGTGTGTTCACGTCAAGAGGTCACCAGTGTGGATGAGTGGTAGGAATTTCTTGAAATTTTTGAAAATTTTTTCTGGAAATTTTTGAAAAAAAGAAACTGACTCAAGGGTATAAAATAAACAATGTTTATTTTCTTTAGAATGATGAGGTGGTACTTGGTGTAACAAAATATTCATCATTTACATTATTCAGACTATTGTCCTCATCTTTGTCGCCATATTTATTACGTTTCGGCCATTGTATGCTTTTTCAGGTGGTCAGAATGTCAAATTGAACGCTTTATTTGTAGACTGTTCTAGTTCCACATGCTATGTTTGATGGATATCAGTTATCTCCTGAAAGTTCTCCACTGCCTTAACCAGGTATTGAACTCACACTCTTTGGGTCCTGTCATTAAATGTAACCAACGCCTTTATCCACTGTGCCATATGTCCTTGGTATGAATTTCTGGGTATTATAAACCTAATGTCTTCAGAAACTATTTTTACCAGAGCTCATATTGCAACTTTGTTGTTATCATTGCTTTTCTCTGGCAATCCTTATTACTAGTTCCCATATTGTATTTATTTCTATGCTTGGTCGGCTCAGGAGATTTTTGTGGCCTAGCATATGTGCTGATTCCTTAAGTTTACAAATTTTTCAATGGTGTTCCTTGTCTATGATCTCAACATGATCCCACAGAGAGTGGTGATCTCCCTTCTCTCTCCATATGTGGTCAGCCATGCCTGATTTTTTTACTTCCCCTCATGTTACAGCTTTCTGGTGTTCTTCAAGCCTTACCTTGAGGAGGCGGCCTGTCTCTCGTTTATATTCCTTTCCGCAGCTGCATGGGATGGCGTACACACAGTCTTTAGTCATGTTCTCCTCTTCTATGGAGGGGTCTTACTCGGGAGAGATATCTGCGAAGTGTCATCAAGCTTTTGAAGGTTGTCCTGATGTTATATGGACCGCAGATCCTTTGTATTTTCTTTGATAACTCCTTCATATAAGGCAGGCAGACTGTTTTCTGAGTGTTCTTGTCCTCCACTTGTACCTGCCTATCCCAGTTTTTGCCGGCTGCTGCCATCTACCCAGGGTAGTTGTTACGTTGTAGGGTACTACTTATACTGACCAATTCTTTATCTAACGTCTCTGGGTCGCCACTTATGACTTTTGCTCAGTGTTGTAAGCAACGGACGATCCCTTTCTTTATGCTGTATGGATGGTGGGAGTTAAACTTAAGGAATCAGCACATATGCTAGGTCACAAAAATCTCCTGAGCCGATCAAGCATAGAAATAAATACAATATGGGAACCAGTAATAAGGAATGCCAAAAAAAAAGCAATGATAACAACAAAGTTGCAATATGAACTCTGGTAAAAACATGTATTGATAACAGCAAAATTGCAATATGAGCACTGGTAAAAATGGTTGCTGAGGACATTAGGTTTATAATACACTGATATTATCCAAACAATAATGTTTGGTCTTATAAGTCATTACACCTCTGACTGTCCATCCAGATGGCCATGGGACCCTGCCCCTAGTACATCCAGATGGCCATGAGACACACCTCCCACAGTCCATCCAAATGGCCATGAGACACACCTCCCACTGTTTATACTAAGACTGCCAAATGGCCATAGGAATTAAAAATTTCTTTTATTCAATATAGAGGCTGACTTAACATCTGTCTATATTTCTGAGATGAGGTAATGTAAGTATTTACATTGTTTGGACTGTTGTCCTCATCTTTATTGCCATATTCACAATGTTTTGGCTGTTGTATGCTCTGGCTTTCTTCAGATGATATATGTTGGAATTTTGATTCAAACCCTTTATTTCATTCATGGGGATAGATTGTTCTAGTTCCACGTGTCATGCCTCTTCTGAATATCTGTTTCAGTTATTTCCCTTTAGTAACTCAACTCTCCAAGTTTTGTTTCACCTAAGCTTTGACCAGGTATTGAACTTACAACTATTAAGGAGGAAGAACAATAAAAGAACAAGAATTAAGAAGACAGAAGATAACGATTGACATTGCATTTAAATTTTTGAAGTTCAAAGGCAATAAAACCATTAGGATGCAAGGGGTTACTGAATGTTAGAGAATATGAGAAAAACTACTCTTAAGGAGAGAGGACAATAAAAGAACAAGAATTACATAACGATTGATGTTGCAGTTAAATTTTTGAAAATCAAAGTTGACTGGGAGAGAGTTCCACAATCTAGAAGTGCAACAGAAGAAACTGTTAGCATAGAACTTACAGTTATAGGTAGCCATTTCAACTGTAAAATGTTGAGACTGTCACCAATTTAGTACTGCACTTAAATTTATAAAGTCTAGGTAGTATAGTAGAAAGTTCATCAGAACAATTACAATGAAAATATTTATAGAAAAGGTACAGGGAAGCTACATTACAGAGGTGGGAAAGAGACTGAAGTTGAGATGTCAGGTCAGGACCAATAACATTGCAGATTCTTCTTTGGATTTTATCAAGAATCTCTAAATATTAGGTTGGTGCAAAAATAATTTTGTTTTCTCACATAGTAACATATGTTAAAATACAAAATTATTTTTGCACCAACCTAATATATAGCAGGAGTACCAGATCAGATGTGGCAGCAATATTCAGAGTAAGGATGGTAGACTTATATAGGTGCAGATTTAGCATTTGATTCAATATACATTTTCCACTTCATGTCAATAGAAAATGTTAGTCCGTGAAGGTACAATGAGTCACTCTCCTTGATGTTAACATCAGCCATGCTGACAGAAGGTAAAAAGATTCACTCAAATGATAAAAAGTAAGCAGTTTCATTTTTGAGGCATTAAAAAATAGTTTCTGCTTAAATTTGTGAGATGTGGTGTTATCATTAATAACATTATTTACAATTGGTCTAATGTCCTCATCTTTGTTGTTATTATCACAACATTTAGCTGTTGTACCCCTCTGACTTTCTGCAGGTATTTGTCGATCCGAGTAAACATCAGGAAATTTTAAATTGAACACTTTAATATACAAAAGGAAGATTTTTCTTGTTTCATTGTCTGTGTCTTGGGATATCTCACTTTGTTCTTTTTAGAATTGCTCAATTATTGCTTGTCCTGGGTCTCTATTAGCCAGCCCAGGGTTTGAACTCACAATTATTGTTGCTACCAAATTCAGGAACCAATACTTTAATCCACTAGGTTAAAAATATAAAATATAATCTTATTCCTAACTAACCTAGAAGCCGCCCTTTGGGCAGACTTTAGGCTAGTTCCTGCGGTGGCTTTTGGGCCTTCAGCCTTTTACCTTCAGCATCTTATGTAAAAGTTATAAGAATTTAGAAATAATAAAATTATTTTATCTTTATTCAACATCTTAATTCAGCATAATCTTTCTTCATATATGCAACCAATCACCGTAGTTTGTTTACATTTATTTTGTGAGCTATTTTTATTTTCTTTTAAAATCACTATTTTTTATGATCCCTTCATATAAAGTGACTCTTAAAAGACATTAGGGAACTTGACTATGTAATATTTCCAATATGTCACAGTACATGTGCTCGAAAAAAAAAAAAAAAAAATGAGCAATGCACACCATACCCATGTCCTGATTAAGTTTTAATTACGATTTAATTAAATGATATCAATTGTAGTTGTGATGAAAAACAAAATTAAACATTTAATAAAGAAATGTTTTTTAAACCTTTCACTCTGTTCGATATTTAAATTTAACGTCAAAGGACTTTGTTTATTTAATTTTTTAATCACATTTAACTACAGTAGTTACTACTTGTTACTTCTGGTTGTTTCACCAAGACAGACACACACATACATTGCACCTTATTTATATAGAAGCAAATGAAATTATTTCAAAAGGATGGTAGGAAAAGAAATCAAGCAAGGCAATAAAGCCACTAAGATGCAAGGGGTTACTGTGAGTGAAAGAAACTGAAAAAACATTATTGAGGAAGGAGGACAATAAAAGAACAGGATTTAAAAAGTGATGATTGATGTAGCATTTAACTTTTTGAAGATTGTAGTTGACAGGAAAGCAAGAAGTTGGGAGAGAGTTCCACAGGCAAGAAGTGCAAGAGAAGAAACCTTACTCCTTAATGTATAAAATGTATGTGCATGTATAGGGTCAGAATATTAGTATTCCGATTATGATGTTGTACCCTAACAAATGAAAATAGAAAATAAGTTAGAGAGTTGTCTCCCTTAATCACTGCTGTGATGTTTTCAAAACAGCAGGAGAGTGTTTTCTTTCTCACTTATATCTCTCAGCCTCAAAATCACATCTTATTTTAATCATCTTTGTTTTCCTCTTTAGTTTATAGTCATCTTTCTAATCATCTTTGTTTTCCTCTTTAGTTTTACCTTTGAATTTAGAATTAATAAAATAATCTTTTTCTTTGACATCCTAATTAACTATAATTTTTTTTATCATGTCACCCCAATCTTTTAAATTTCAGATTTTATCTTTTGTCTTCATTATCTTCTGTCTTCTTAATTGTTGTTCTTTTCTTGTCTTCTCTCTTTAATAGTATACTTTTCTCATATTCTCTAATACTCAGTAACCCACTTATGTCTTAGTGGCTTTATTGCCTTGCTTGGGATGAAATGATTAAAAAAAATCAAGGTGATAATGACATTATGGCACAAAGGGTTAGAAGGAGTGAAAGAAAATGAGAAGACAGAAGTGAGGAGAAAGGACAATAAAAAACAGGATTCAGGAAGACAGAAGATGGCGATTGATGTTGTATTTAAATTTTTGAAAAGTGTAGGTAACAGGAAAACAAGAAATCAGAAGGCAATTCCACAAGATAGAGGTACGAGAAAAGAAATTAATAGAATAAAACAGATGTTTGCAGCCATAAAACGGTGAGACTTAGTCCTCAATCTCGTAGCATGCTTAAATTCATGCAGTCAAAGCACCATGGCAATTTTTGTTTTTCTAATTTTTATATGGCCTCTCTAAATGAGGCGCTTAACAAACAAATGCACTTATATATGCCAGGTACACTGATGACATTTTCCGTCTCTTAAAGGACTTTAACCAGCTCCAAAAACTTTGAAAGTAAATTCATCATTAGTTTTACTTATGAACTTAGAATTAATAAAAGAATCTTAGTCTATGACATCCTAATTAACTATAATTTTTTTTTTTTATCATTTCACCCCAAACAATGAGATAATGCCACTAGGACGCAAGGGGTTACTGGGAAAGACAATGAGAAAACTTTAGTGAGGAGAAAGGACAATAAAGGAACAGGATTCAGGAAGACAGAAGATGGCGATTGATCTTGTATTTTGTAGTGAATTACTGTAGAGGGCAAAGAGACCTAGGGTTGCATGCATTTTTTGCAACACTAAAAGAAAATGTCTTACCATTACCATCGAGGGATACTCTCTCATGGGAGTATCTTTTCATATATGTAAATTTTGGCTGTCAATGAGGAGATCAAAAAGGGCATAATAAAATGACAGGCAGAATGGTTACTGTTGTATTCAGTGGTAGACATGTTGTGGAGGACTTGACTAAAGGAAATGGATTGCACGAATTGTTAGCAAGCCAGAGAAGAGAATACAATTTTACACATTTTTCCTTACACATCTAAATTTTTGAAGATTGTAGGTGTCAAGAAAACAAGAAATCGGAAGGGAGTTCAATAGGCAATAAAAAAAAACTATTAGAATAAAACTTTGGGTTACAATCTAACAATTTTAACAATAGCATTTTCTACTTTTGTTCCTTTTTTATCAATTGATAGTTTAGGTGTTAGTTCTATCAAAAATGTAGTATAAATGATTTTATCGTAGGTTATAAATAATAACTTGATAATCTCCAAGTATTTTTTATTTTTGTTTGTGTATGACTTTTTCATAATTTGTTTTCCTTTTTACTGTTTTTGTTTACTTAAAATTTTATATATTTAAAAACAGTTACTTTTTTTTTTTAGCTTCTAAAACATGCAATGTGTATATATTTATATATGTATATTTTATATGTTCCATAGCTAGGGATGATATTGAGGACAAGCTCTTTGTCTCTTCTCAAAATGCTTTTGTGGCAAATAGCCTCTGATAAGCAGGAGAATGGATGAAGATGGACAACTGGTGCTTTATAACCAGCTGCTTAAGGTAGATGGAGCTGAACAGCTAAGGAAGGCAGTCTATGTAGCAGGAGGAAAACCTTGATTTTAAACCTCTGTTACCTTGAAGTCATATCCAACCAAACACGAAAAAGGCTATGGAAGTAAATCCAAACAGAAAACCCAGAGAGGAGTACTGAAGGCAGTTGCCTGTCAACACTTGACAATTTTCCAGCAACTCCTGCAGCCAAACTGGCCCCTAATATAATGCCCTGTATTTTTTTGGATCATGGTGCATGTTATGTATTCTGGGCAGCATATGGTCTCCTTATACCATCGCCCAGGCCCGAGCACTGGAGAGGTCACTCCCATCTCACCACCAAATGATATCAACTATCATCCAATTCACACTCGTCCCAAGCAAAAGTTTATCCCTTTGTTTCTTGTTTAGGTTTGGTTTTCCAGTTCCTTCTAAAGTCTTTTTCATACTCTTTCACTCCCAGTAGACCCTCCTTGTGTCTTAGTGGCATTAATGCTTTGTTGGGATGAATTGAGTAAAAAAAACAAACAATGATGGAAAACTGGGAGCTATCTTTATCTCGTAAATTAAATGGATGCCTACAATGATGATGAAACAGTTAATATTATACAATAAGCATTTGTTTCTAGCAATTAATGAAGTCAAAATGGTTAAATCTGATGCATTTAATTAGCTATGAGTGATTATTGAAAAAAAAAAATGAAAACATTAACAATCAAATTAAGAAAAATTAAAAAGACAAAACAAATTACATTAATACAAAAAACAAACAAACAAAAAAAAAACAAATCCAATTCTCAGGTAAACAAGATGATTTATTACCGTATAACGGCAGAGAAAATTCATAAACACCAAAATTCAGTTTTGAATTCTAATAAAAATGATGGTCAGCAATGTTTATAACATGGTTCCAAATCAGGTGATGTTGTCATTCAACAAAGCATTTTTTGCAATATGTCCTTGGAGTAAAGAATGTAGATATTTCATTTGTTGATTTGGTTGTAAAAAGTTAAGCATGGAACATTGAACCTAAAAAGATAAAAAAATTTCTAACTTTTAAGATCAAATAGAAGATTGTTGTGAGAAATTAATCATAGAACAGGTTTCACTTCACAAATGATATATGCATTATTTATTTTCTATACATTATTCTGTAAAACCAATACAAAAGAAATAAACTATTGTAATCAATGATATATTTTGTGATTTTTAAAATTTCATGCTTTGGTTATTGTTAAAAGTAAATTTTAATTATCATTTAGTTAGTAAACTAGTCTAGATCTGTTTTACAGTTTGTACAGCCTAAGATGTTGTTGTTGCTGTCGGCACCTGCTCACATTCAAACTTTGTGATCATCATCCTCTCTCCCTTATTTCCTTTCTTTTCTCTGGGGGTGACAGCAAAGATGGCCATTCACATGAATTTGATTTTGGTGGACAACTTTGTGCAATGAAGAAGTTCACATATTTAGCAAAAAAAGCCACCCCTGTGCCTCAAAAGGGATTGAGACAGGCAAGGTCTGTCGAACCTGGTTGCACTGGGCTGTAGGATGCTTGGTCTGTCAAGGTTTGCTTCGGCTACGCCAGCCCAACTGGCACTACCCTCTTCCACCAGTCTGGTCATTGAGATTATATAGATCTTTGACTATCCCTCCTTTGGGGTCTCTAAGGGTTGGTCGCATTCAGTCTGGTGCTTCCTCTTTGACATTACCGCCATGGGTGACCCTACGAGAGTTGAAACTTCAAACAGCTTCACTCTTGGGATAAGTAGCCCTCTACCATGACAAGAAACAATCATATATATATATATATATATATATATATATATATATATTGTTACGTTAACTCCATATTTGTATCCTTACCTCAGATTTTATAAGTATATTTTCAGTACCTTGTTTATTTGCGACGAAACATATGAATCTTAATAACTTCTTTATTTCTTGAATAGGCAGATTGTGAGATATATATTGTTTTTATAACCAGATGAGTCAGGGCCAGTTCTCGGAAAAGAACCTTCCCTTCTACCCCCATTTCCTACCTGGTCCCCGATGCTAAACAAACGCTGTTTGACAGGTGCGAATGATGTTAGCCAGTTCCATAGTCGCTGGCCAGAACGAACACTGTTTGACAGATAACAGGGTCAGTGAATGATCCATACCTTTTTTTGGGGGGCCAACACATGACGCAAGATATAGCAGTTTTCGTTTCGCACGTGTTGAGGTAACAACAATGACACATAGTTGCTGGCTATCGGAGGAGTCGGACGTTGCTGGCTCTCGGAGGAGTCGGATGTCACCAAAAACCAGTCTTAGCTGTTTGCCATTAGAAGAAGCAGCTGTCACCAGACCCAGACTTCGTTGTTCGACGCCAGAAGAATTAGATGCCACCAAAAACCAAAGGACCGACGCGAGAATCTAGATCAACATCGTCAACCCAAGTCGGCTATACTCCCGTGATTTTTCTGTGTGTTCTCCTCACCATCAACCCGGATCGGACGTCGCCAGTCAAAAAGTCATATTTGAACATTGTCAATCCCACCCTTTGCTTTCAGAGAGGTGTATGAATATTCTTTTGAACAAACTGTACCCCGATAATAGTCAATTGATGTCGATTCCAACCTTATGTAAGTTTCTGCATGTTTTTCCATATTTTATAATCTGCCATCTTCGTATTTTGCCGTATTAATAACTGTTTAATTGGTAACTTCTCTCCCCATCCCTTGTATTATTTAGTTTTCTTTTTCTTACATTCACACTTTGTGTATTCTATAAATAAAATCTTTGTATTATATATTCTCGTGTTGTCTTCTGTTGTTCTGTGTCTGCATATAGTTCATTTTCTCTCTGCGTTTACCGACGTCCGGAATTGGAGAATTCCCCTCCCAACGTTCTTTTCTTTATTTTTATATCGAACCTTGGGATCTCTTATTTATTTTTTTTTTTATTTTCTCATTGCATCCTGGCTATCGTAGTCCCAACGAAACCCCGGGCGTAACAGAATATATATATATATATATATATATATATATATATATATATATATATATATTATACTGGAATATCAGAGTGAATAGTTTATCAAATGTACCACTTTGAAACACAAACAGAAAGAATTTCTTTTAACTTCATTTGTTAAGTGCCATCTACAAATTTTCTATGCACTGTTGATCATACATGAGGCAACATTTACTGCTTTTTAAAGACAATCTATCTGTACAAAAAGTAATATCTGCAAAATATATTTAAATTATTTTTTTCTTTAATTAATAAAAACAATCTTATTGAATAGTTTAAGAAGTTAGTACAATATCAACATTTTAGAGATCATGGAGCATTAGGATGATTGTCTTTAATTATAATCTATCTTGGAAATCCTGCACATACATAGGAAAAAAACTCTAAACTTGGCAGGGTCATATCTTCTAAAGTAGATTTAAAACCCTCACAAAATATTTTGGTGAACTTGGGCAGGCATTGTAGATGTTAGGCAAAAAATATTATGAAAATTGAAGAGGACGTATTTTTGATAGACTGACCGTAAGCTACATAGGTGAAAAGTTGTTGATTTTAGGGTGATGTATTTGGGTGAGTAAAATAAAATTTTCTATCAGGTGTAGGCTTGAAATAGTTAAATATTTGGATTATACACTTCTTATTTGCCCTACATACCAAATTTCAGAAATATTGACGGTATGCAAGTATTTTTCTTTAATTTTTAAAAAACACTGAAATTACACCCCCACCTTAAAATTGGAACGGTAAAGTCTAGTAAAAAAATAATTTGGCACACTTTCCTAAGTCATGAAGGGGAACATTTGTGCCAAATTTCAAGTAATTCGGTGTCGGAGGGTGCAGATTTCAAATTTTTGCTGGTGTTTTGACATGGAATGACACTTGCCAGTTGATTGAACTTTACGAGATAGGCATGTACTGTAAGGGCCAATGTCCTGTGCAATCTCTGTTAATCAGCAGTAGTAGTCAGGAAGCATTATGGCTGAGTATTGAGAAGGCTAGGTTTTGTTTTTCTTTTTAAGTTTGAAGGATTAGACAGCCAACATTGGTTGTCTTTGTTTAGCGGCATATCAACACTTCTATGGGTTTATTTAATGCCGAAATCTAAATATTTTGATTTGTTTGGTTGGTTGTCTTTATTTAGCGGCATATCAACACCTCTATGGGTTATTTAATGGTGAAATCTAAATATTTTGTTTGGTTTGGTTGGTTGTCTTTGTTTAGCGGCATATCCTATCAACATGTCTGGGTTTTTTAATGCCAAAATCTAAATATTTTGGACACAATCTTATGGCTTCAACTACAGATAAAATGTATTTTTTCATATAAAAATGTGCTGCTGGTATTTTTATACTTTCATAGTGTTTTGTTTTTATTTGTTAGTTCACTATTTGCCCATAGCTGGGGCCCTAACAGGTGCTACCACCCTGAGTCAGAGTGGACTTGGGAACAACAGCAAATAAGAGGTGGTTCCAAGCTCCTCAAACCCTCCAACCTTCTGATCAGAGGCCTGATAGCCAAGGTGACTTGGGTGCTACATCTAGATACATGAGAACACCCGCAATTGAAGACTGAGTGAACTGGGTATCCTGACCTGAAAGTATTTCTAACTGGGTACCACCTGCAAGGTTATGTGCATTTTTTCTTTTTAATCAAAACCTCCTCTCCCCGCACACTATCACATACATTTGGCTGTGCTGCATGTACCTGGTATACCCTTATCAGACTGGCTGTCATGATGACTATATTAAGCTTTGTATATTTGTACATCAATGTCTCTTTGTTAACATACTGATCTCTTACTCAATAGTAGTAGTAGTAGTAGTAGTAGTCTTGTATCCAAGAATTTATTTCCTTTTTGCTGATTGCTTCCTTTATGATGATTAATGACTACATTCTCCTCCAATGTGCAAGTTCACCAAATCCTGCACCCATCATCCATTACCTAAATGCCATTTAGTTTTGCAAGAGTTGTTTGAAGGTGAAAGAAAATCAGAGTCAAAGAAAGTACACTGATGGCACAAAGTTGTTTAAGGTGGACCTCAATTTGCTGGGAAGTGACCCTATCCACTTGATTTTGTTACCTTCTTCTGTGGCATATATGGAATGAGACATGCAAAATACAGTTATGAAACTGCAACGGACTGCCGCTGACTTTGTTATTATTTCAAGTGGTGCCTTCTATAGCATAACTGTCATGGTTCATCTGTTGACATCTGTTATCCTTGATGGTGGCCCTACCAGGTGTTTAGAACTCTCAACGACATCATTCACAGAGTCATTGGACCATGCAAACCTTCCACCATGACAAAGAGTGATCATCAGAGGTGTGTAAGTAGTAGTAGGAACTTAGTAAAAATACAAAAAGTAAACTATTATTCCCCTTTATATCTTCACTAGCAGCATGGCCTGGCGTTGCCCGTGCTTGATTCAAAAATTGTACAACTCATACAGCAATCGTTATCACTTGATTTAAAATATTTTTGCCCTTCCTTGCCTTTAAAGGAGTGCCCTTTGTCGTGCTGATGTTGCTACATGCCTTACTTCTTGCCTATCTCACACTGCAAATTTTTTCTAAGCTCTGTACTAAACATTAAATCTGTCACGAAAAAAGAACTAAATAAAATGTACACAAAACAATCAGCTTTAAAAAAGGACTCATAACTGGAAAAACCGAATAAAAAAAAGAATGTTAATAACAAATACTTTTTCACACCCAACCCAGTTCTGCGGAATCAGAATCAACGTTGAGTTTAAGCAAGCGAATGAGCCAATTCGAGTAAAGTGCCATGCAGATTTAAATTTTTCTGACTTGTGATGAATGCAGCTATCGATTTTTTTTGCATGTTAGCATGGTAGTTAACATTCGTGTCAGTCAGCTGTTGGCTCCCACGCTGGCCAATAAAATCTTCCTGCCTATTCATGGCAGCCAGCTATTGTCTCTCACTCTGGCCAGTACAAAATGGCCACAAGCTACATGAAAACTGCCGTAGAAGCATGAAAAAATTGATTATTTCCACTATCGATGGGAGTTGGGAAATGTAAAGTTGGTCTTGGCCTTCACGCTAACTAGAAGCATGTGCATGTAAATTTTGGTGCAGATCCGTCGAAAATTGCGGCCATGCATTCGTTACACACACACACACACATATCCTGCCTTTTATAGATAGAGATACATTGAATATTATAGCAAACCACCAGCACCCTGTCTCATAATGCTAAGTGATGTTAATATCAAAGAAATAAACTTACTTCAACTACTTTATAACCAAGTAATTTCAGGTGTCGTACTTTCATGGCATATTCCCCCATTAAATGGCCGGTATTGGAGCAAAGGTGTTCGGATTGGTGAAGTATTACTGCAATTCTGGAAAAGAACAAATTCGTATAAAGAAAACAGTTTTTCAGATCATTAAAGAACATGTTTTTCTTACAATTCCTTATCAATCTTAATGTAAAAATATCGAAAGCTTTTCTTCTTTATGCACCATGTCCCATCAGGATGTAGGTGATCATGCCCCTCGCCATCTTCCTGTCCTTTGTAGCTCTTAATAAATTTCTGTTATGTCTTCTAACCCTTGTTCCACCATCCATTTTGTTCATTAAGTATGCCATATGTCATCTTCCTTTGTCCCTTTATCTGTCCTGTAAGTATCAGATTTTCCAAGCCTTCCTTCCTCATTATGTGCCTCAGAAATCTCAGCTGTCTCTTCATGATGATAAGTATTGGTTTCCTTTTTGTTTTCAATTTCTCCAGAACTTCATCATTGCTCACAAGTTCGGTCCATGGTTTCTTCAGCATCCTTCTGTAAAACTACATTTCTGTTGCTTCAAATCTCCTCTTCATCTTTGTGGAGATTGTCCAGCGCTCACTGCCATACAGGAGCACAGATATCACATACGCAGTTTAGTACTCTTTTCCTTATTACTAGCAAGATTTTTCTTAACAGTCTGAACAATGTAAATAGTTATAATTATCTTGATCTTGAAGAAGGCTAAAGTATACAACGGCTGAAATGTTAATATGGCAGTAAAGATGAGGACAACAGTTCGAACAATGTAAATAGTTACAATACAATTTCAGAAATATAGAAAATTATATCTACAAGGGTGTGCTGAAAAGTTCTTAGCTTGATCAACTTCTCAAAATCTGATCAAACAGAATTTCAGTTGGAGAATCTCTTCCTGGTTGGGCACCTGCTTGTATGTGTCTATATATTAAATGATGCTAATATGTAAGTACATGTAAATGTCTACGTTTTTTTAAGAATCATAAATATTAAAATGTACTTGTGAATTATTTCATGTAACCTGGATATAAGAGAAACCCGGATATAAGAGAGATTTTCCCTGGTCCCAAATTAGAGCCATACTTACCTAAACAAAATAGACCAAACCCGGATATAAGAGACTTCTTCTCCGGTCCCGACAACTCTCTTATATCCGGGTTACACTGTATAATAATCTGTACAAGCGGAATGAAGTCATTGTGTTAACTAATAATGACTAAATATCTCATATTAAACATTATATTTCACTTACTGACTTTGTTAATTATTGTTTTCCAATGTGCGTATGTGTGTGCATAGCTTCAAAGCCCTTCATCTGAAACATGGACCTTACATTCTTGCCAACAATGTTTGAGAGGCTGTCCTCTTTTACTGCTGGGGTGGGTGCTTATATGTCTATTTCTGTCATGTGGCCTTTTCTCACACATTGCATCCCAGATGCCACAAGACCAATCATCTGGGTACCTTCACCCACCTGGTCAGAGGTCACCTTGTTAAACCTGCACCTGCTTCCCCAAATTACACTACTGAATGCAAAAAGAAAAAAAAAGTCACTTAATTTCAGAATCAATAAGTATAATCAATAAGAAATATTTTTTATTACTGAGCTTTTTGATGCACACTGTTTTGAGGCTCAACATATTTCATAGTGACTGTTAACTTTATAAATATTTTAAGTAAGACAGAACCTCATGAAATGCACTGATAATTTTTACAAGTTTCAGGTAATTTTATAATTTATTCATAAATACATTTTTTTAGCATCAGGTAATTTTAACTGAGCCTGGTCATGTATAAAAGATTTCTATGCTTGAGCCAAATTTCATGCTTAAAACATGACATTAATGAGAGAAATTTCAGGTGTTAGTGGTTAATAAAAGGTGTGTTAAAACATCTGAGCCTCTTCTCATTCTTAAAATGGACTTAATTTTTGGACTGATCTAAACCTTGTCAGCTTATAAGCTTCAAGCTAATTTAAGAAAAATGTATAATCAGGAAAATAAAAAATACATTTAAAATATTGAAACAAAGTTACATTTTTTCTCTCATTCCACTTTTGTGGCCATTAAAACTTTTAAAAGTTTAACCTAAATTTTCTTTTTGCTGTCAGTAGATATGAAAATGATTTCACATACTTACTCTATAAGTTTGAGTAAATTTTGCTGTTATGATTGTAGAAGGGGGGGACTTTAGTTGTGCAGGCATGCAATAATGTTTTGAGACTATCAGATTTTATGGATGGAGAGTGAATATAAAAATGATTCAATTCTGAGTTAAGTATTATATTAATGGTTTCATCAACAGGGACATTTCAATTTAATTTCGCCTCCATTCATAAGAATTTGGAATGGAAATCATCTTGTGACTCGCATTGTTTTCATCAATTCTTTGAAAAAGGACCGAAACAATTCACATTAAGCAATCTATAAAAAGTTCAGAAAATTTTAATGTAAGTGTTAGGAAGTTAGAAATAATTATGAAAATGATTAAAAATCAGAAATCAAGTCAACAAATATTGGACACAAGAATTGAGAGATGAATCTCCTTCCAAAATCATCTCAGTATCAAAAGATTTAATGTTTCATAACAATAATTATGAGAATATTTCAATTTGGAAATCCTAGAATATTTTTAGGTGATAACAAGTATCACTTTGATAATTCTTCCTAACAGACATCAGGAGGACAAAATCTGTTGTAATATTAAATTAATATTAACACATTGACTGCCAACCAAAAGATAATTCCTAGTTGGCAGTTGTTATTATGACACCAACTGTGAGTTATCTTGTGTTTGGCATTTTCAGATACATTATCATCAGCAGGCATCAACAATGAGTTTATAGTGTGAAAACAATGTTAAGACTTCAGTCGAAGCTAGAAATCAACACATAAAAATGTTTTTATTGCCTAATTTGGCTATTATAATGTTTGCATTTGAAGTCAGTTTAGTAATTGTTCTTGTGTTAAAAGTGGCACAAAAAATTGTAGAGTAAAACAAAAAAAAAAGTTAATAATTTACCGGGAATTTATTTCCATTGGTTGACTGTTAATCGAAAGTGGAATTAAGTTTTCATCCAGCAAAATTTCAAAATCTGAAATAGAAAATATTTTAACTATTATACATTTCGCAGAATAAAGAGAACGCAAGTTTAATTCTTGCCAAGAGGTATATTTCTTTTTTTCTTTTACTTTTTTTAAATTGGCCAAGATGATAGATGATAATTTCAGTTTAAAAAAAACAAGGATGTCTACTCAAACACTTGTAACCACTATATACAACTTTTATAGAAATAAGGAACTATTCTCTCTCTCTCTCTGAACAGGGTGACTATGTTTAAAAAATAAAAAACATCCCTATAACTATAGATACATACATAAAAAATTCGTACCTTCAGTTAAAAATCATCCTTGATAGTTGCTAAAAGAACAACCAAAGGATTGGGACATAAAGAACATTCAAACAATTTTTACATACTTTATGGCCAGTAAAGAAAATTGTAGTGAAATAAAATTAAATAAATAAATAATAACAAGAAGGCAAAAATTTCACCATTTCTAAAAACAGATATATATTCAGAATCACCTGACCACAAAGCCATATTTCAACCAATCAATCAGAAAGCTTTCATAAGCATGATATAACCAATTAGAAATTGCAGAAATTTCAAAGCAGTTCTCTGGATAAATAAGATTTAAAATGGACCTAAATCAGAATCGATGAATTAATTTTGTCTATTCTCCAATGATGTGGTCATCATGGTATATTCAGAGTTGAAATACAACACTTGCATGACCAGCTGGCAACCTCAGCCTTCTACACAATCTTGCTACATTTTAAAACATACATAATTTCCTTCACCCACATTGTTAAGCAGGTGGCTGCTACATTTGCATACATATGTACAAATATATATATGTCTATATTTCTTCAGGCTTGGCACCAAGACTTCCCATCAATTCAAGGAGAGCTCGTCGGGTCGCAGAGAAAGCGGGACACGCCCTTGTCCGAGAGAGAATCCAGTACAATCGTTGGATAAAACATCGACTACAAGCTCATATCTCCCAGACGCTTGAGGATTTCTTCAACAAAATTAACAATGAAGAAGACCAGAGAAGGATCCAAAATGACCTGGATAAATCCTTTAGACATGAATTTCATGTAGTCAAGGCTCGCCAAGTACAAAAATTAAATAGATTGAAAGATCAGAAGGTGACGCACAAGGTCCATCACCCACCAGTGAAAGCAGTAGTCAACATCAGCCAATATCAGCTGAGTGCCTCTTGAATAAGGGTCTCAACATCACCACAACCATCAGGCGGGTGCCATACTTGAACATCATTGCCAGAGTTGAGGCGGGGGCCTTGAACATCTCTCAGGCTCAGGCGGATGAACTGAGATGGAAAGTAAGACAGACCTTGGAGAGACCCAAGCTACCCAGGTCTAACATAACAAAACTGGAGAGGCTAGCAATTGGATCCCTACAGAGGAACGAAAACATCATCATACTACGGCTGACAAAGGCAATGCGACTGTAGTGATGGACAAATCAGATTACAAGAAAACTGGAAGACCTCATTAGCAATGGTAGCTACAGCAAAGTGAAAAAGGATCCTACTATGAAAACAGAACGTAAAACTGTCACAGATCCTAATCAAGAACAAGGATCACTTCACACCCAAGACGTAAAGGCAGTTATCGCAGCATTACACCAAGCTACCTCACATATACGGTCTCCCTAAGATTCACAAAGACGGTATTCCACTCAGGCCGATTGTTAGTTGCCAAGGCTCTGTGTGCCACCCTCTGAGTCACTTCCTTGTAGATATAATTGACCCATTGATCGGAAAGTCTCCTTCATATGTCCAAAACTCTGCCCACTTTGTGGAAACAATCAAAGATGCTCCCATCCTATCCAACCAGATGGTGAGCTTAGATGTGGTGAGTTTGTTCACCAAGGTACTCACGGAGGAGGCACTCTCAGTAGTCAGAGACAGATTGACCTCTGACTCTTCCCTAGAAGAACGGACCAGTATTCCAATAGATAATTTGATGAAGATGTTGACTTTCTGTACACAAACAACACACTTCAGAATGGGATCACACATATATCGACAGGATGAGGGCTTCGCAATGGGCTCACCATTATCACCAGAAATGGCGAATATATACATGGAATACTTTGAGGAAATGGCATTAGAATCTATATCTCTGAAGCCAACTATTAGGTTGGTGCAAAAATAATGACGGTTTTTGGCGTTAAAACCTAATATATGGTTAAGGTACGTAGATGACACCTTCATACTCTGGCCACACCAGGAAGATGTTCACGTTCTACTGGACCATGTGAACACAATAAGACCTTCGATACAGTTCACAATGGAGAAAGAGAGTAACAACAAACTCCCATTCCTAGATCCATCAAACATGGCACGTGGAACTAGAACAGTCTACTCCAGTGAGCGAAATAAAGAGTTCAGTTCGAAATTCCAACCACCTGAAGAAGGTCTGAGCGTACAACGGCCGAAATGTTGTGATAAATATGGCGATCATCAAAGATGAGGACAATAGTCCGAATAATATATATATATATATATATATATACATACACACTTTCTCATGGACTCTCTCTGTCTCTCTTGTATGCAACAGTCTTTTGCTCTTGAAACATCATCTCTCACCTTATCCTTCTGTATTAATATATTGGGTTATATAAGATTTATTCTGTATTTATCAACACTCAGTGCATTTTTCTTATCATTACTGAAGGCCAATCTACATCTAAACCAAATATAACTATATATGGTCATAAAATAACCTCCAGAAATCTTCCATAGAATAAATAAGGATGCATATCAGCTTAGACCAAAATTAAAAAAAAAAAAAAAAAAAATTAACCAAACTCTTTTTCATTTTCTAACATTGGAAGCTTTTGAATTGAGATATCATCATGTCCTTCAACTACTTCAATTGTTGGGAGGACCAGAGGGCAAAAGAAAGACTGCTGGTTCCAATGCAATTATGGGAATGATTGCACTTTCCCCTCCCCAATTTATAAGCAGAAGCACACAAATGTATTCTGGAATTTCTTCCTTGCCAATAAAATAAAGCAGTTCTTGGTTTCATTTGACTCAGTTCCAGTCTGTCATGTGTTGAGGTCCAAATACTGTTTGCTTATTCAAATTTGCTCTTGTGTATTAATTCCAATTCTTAGTTGCCTTATAAATGTTAATTTGCCTTGAATATGTTGTTTGTTTGCTTTGTATTATTTTTTGCCCAGTTTTTTTTTTTCTTTTTCTTGTTGTTGCTTATTGTAAATTTTGTTTGTTGAGCAATTCTGCCATTTACATTTAACTACGGCCACATACTCTACATGCTCTTCCAGTATGATCTGTTGGCGGTGGTTCTCAGAAGTTATGGTATTATCATGTCCATCCACTTTTGACGTTGTTTGACCAGCTCTTATGTTGCTATCGCGTCCTGCATTTGTCTTCAATAGTGCATGAAGGTCTTGCAGAGGCTGTCTTGCCATGTGACATGGCTAAACCATGCCATCTCCCAAAGCTTAATAGTGGTGTGGAGGGATTCCTGCCAGCCTACAAGACTTCCAATCTTGCTCCATACATGGTCATTGGTCTTGTGCTCCAAGTAGAAGATGGAAAGGAGTTTTCTCAAGTATTTGTTCTCAAATATCTGGATCATTTTTCCTGTCTCATCCAGAAGTGTCCAAATCTGATGTTACTCTTCTATATCCTTTCCAGTCTGGCCGTCGCTGCTGTGGCAATCCATGTGTGGATATCTATGTTGCAGTTGCCATCTTTTGACAGGTTGCTTCCAAGTATTTGAAGCAGAAAGCTTCCTCCTGTGGTTTGTTGTCTGTGGTAAGACTTAAAAATTATTTGCATCTTCTGAATAGCAACTGCTTGTATATGTTGTCATTAAAGGATTTTATTTTTTGTTTTTACCTTTAGAAAAACAGTTTATTGTAAATATTTCTTATGAAAGTATTCAAATAGTAAATTGGATTGAAATAATTTTATTAGCTACTAGCAGTAGAGCCCGGCGTTGCCTGGGGATGTAACAGTAGGAGATAGATCAAGTATTGACCATCATAAAGATTGAAAAATAAAATTGACAAAGATTATTGTTTAAGGTTGATGGACACGCACGTCTTAATTAGTTTTTTTTGTTTTTTTTTTACGAATTGGTCAAACCCAAACAAAAACATTGTTTTCAATCGTTATGAGTCTATCGATTGAATAGAATTTTATTATAAACAATTGTCTTGTAAATGGAATTTTTAAAGCATTCTGAATGTAAAAAGAAAGAAAAAAGTGTGCAAGACAATAAGAAACACTACCTGCCAAAAAAAAGTGAAGTTTTGTTGAAATCAGTTGAAAAATGTAGGAAATCCGATCCCATATATAAACGAACACACACACAAACAACCTGGGTTTTTATAATAAGTATAACTCGATAAGAGTTGTCCCCCTTTCATTCTGGCGACAGAATCATGTTTTATCGTGTTTTCAAATTGATTTCATGCAAAAACAATTGTGTTTTTCCAATTTTTGGCACTGTCAGAACCACCACAAGATAATTTTACGTAGTCCTATGAAGTTTTGTTGAAATCGGTTGAAAAATGTAGGAAATCTGATCCAATATATAAACGTACAGACACACACACACACACAATCTGCATTTTATAATAAGTAAGATTTTCTTTAGAATTGAATTCCTTTCTTTGTAGTTTGTAAGAAAGCTATAAAAGATCATGCAGAGAATCAAGTTTGACAGCTAGACTTCAGTAGAGGTTTAATACTCCAAGTTCTAGTCTCAGGATTTTCCCACAGGATAGTAATAGCACAGGAGATTAAAGCATTAGTTCATGAATTTAGCGGTATAGTAATTGGGAGTTCAATCCCTGGACCAAGTAGTAGCGACACAGAGTCAGTGGAAACAGTATGAGCAATAAGTGAGCAGGACTAAAGTAATTGAGAGTTCAATCCCTGGGATGGGTAGTATAGACTCAGTGGAGACAGGGTGAGCAACAACTGAGCAGTACTAAATAAGAACAAGATATCTCTAAACACAGATAGTGGAACATGAAAAATATATACCCATAGATTAAATAAAAAGCTTAGCTTGAAATTTCCTGAAGGTTACCCGAATTGACAGACATCTAAAGAAGGTTGAAGGGAATAGTGGTCAAAGACATTGTGATAATAACAACAAAGATGAGGACATTAGTCCAACTGTAAATAATGTAAATTTATTCTTTAAAAATTTGTAAATTGCATGCATTTACTAAATAACAATGCATAGGCTGTTATAAACAAAAGCAACAATAAATTAACCAGTTACTAACTAAAAATTTTAAATAAATTTAAAAATATTCAGAAGAAAATAACTTTTCCTTTTCCAATGTGAAAAAACTATCAGCAATGCAATAGTGCATAAAAATAATGATAAGAAAAGCTGTGAAAAGTGAATTTTGATATATTCTTTAAAGAGGAAAAAGACTAATTACCGATCACATAAATGGTTTTCATTGCTTGTTTGCAACAATCAATTTTATCACAACCAACCATACGATCCAGACACTTGAAGATGTCTCGATGAAATTTGGAACTCAATGAATCTGAAATAAAATAGGAATAATAAAAATTAATAATTCCTTATATTTTCAAAGTTAAGTAATGGAGTAGCAGGACCTTAGAATAAAGATTATTAATGCACTTGATACTGTGTTGAACTTTTATTTTTGAATAAAACTGCTTTTGCATAAAATTAACATGAAGCCCACATTAATATCATTGTTTGAAAATTAAGCATCAAAAATATTTTTCCATTAATCTTTTCTTCATGTTTCCATGTAAAAACTTTCAATAATGGTGTGATTAACTGTATAAGGAAACATTTGGCATTCATTAACCAAACAGCATTACTGTCAGTTGAAATTTATAAAGTATTTCTCTTGAAACAGTTATTTCAGGAAAATAGTTTTCTCAAGTCGGCTGTTATCACTCTTTCTAATACTGATGGGCATTTCTTTCCTAATTTTTTGTTAAAGGTAGTTTTGTTTTTGATTTAAAATGTTCATTCATTTTAGTTGTTGAGAAATCTTCAAGTAATGTGTTTTTTTGTTATTTGGTAATGTTCTTTGTGATTCTGTAGTGTCAGTCAATGAGATCTGCTGAAGGATAGATTTCCAGAACTCAATAATTTCAAAGATAATTTGGTAAATTCTAAGTCAGGTATTTGTTCGTCACTCAAAACTGAATGTAGAAAAGCCTTCTTTGACCCCAGTTTAATTTCATCCTCAGTTGCATATAAAAAGGAAAATATTTGATTATTTAGTGATATTTAAAAGACTTTCAGTTTTATAAAGCATTTGCATATTCTTAAGATTCAGTAAAGTAATTTTCAACATTTTAAACTGATGAACTACATCCGGCAGTAAAACCTGATTGGGAGATTGGAGGTTTTGAGGAGTGTGGAACCACCTCTTAATTGCTGTTGTTCCCATGGTCCACCCTGACACAGGGTGGTAGCACCTGTTAGGGTCCCAGCATGCAACAGTGTTCAAAATGTTTAGATTTCCGCATTAAATAACCCATAGAAGTGTTGATATGTTGCTAAACAAGATCAACCAAACAACCAACATGAAAAAACTCTTTCGTGACATGAATCCATATAATATCCTACAATTCCATAAATGAATGAAACTTTATTCCAAACTATAACGTCAACAAAACTACAACATAAAACACACATATTACTACTTAATATGTATATATACAAATGCCGAGTATCATCTGCCATGTATTCAATTGTGAAAGAAGAATAACATATATCATATTTTTTTACATCCTGGCTCCCAAGAAAATTAAATTTCAGCATAAATGACCCATAAGATGTTGATACGCTGTTAAACAAACAAAATCATTCATTTTTTTCATCTGTGTTGTGTGTGTGTATGTTTCTTTTTTTTTTTCTTTTTTTGTACCTGAATACTGCTGTCCAAATTCATTCTGCATTGCAGAGACAAGAACAATAAATACATAAATAATACTGTTCACCGAGATGAATTTACTCCACTTTCATTCCAGAATAAGTCAACCTTATTTAAAAAAGCGATATATTTTGAAGGTATTCATCAATCAGTAATTATTAAGTAATCAATACAAGACAATAATTATCCTAAATTTGATTTGTAATAGGGAACAAAAAAAAAAAAAAAAAAAAAAAAAAAAAAGAGAGAATTTAAAAATTTTTTTTGGCAGCACTTAATATAACGAACTACTTGGAGACGCCATGAAATTCTACCACTTATGTTAAACAATTTCCTCAAATTAATTTACTGACCGTTTTCTTTTCAGTTATTTACAAATCTCAAACAACTTAAAAATTCAGAGAATATAAAATATTTCTCTTAACCCTCTGTTAATTGGAACATTCCAGAAAATATATTTGGCAAGTTTTCGTGATTCATCAAGTAGTTTTTTGAATAGCTCTGTCAAGTAAATAATTTCTTTTTATATTTGTTATCTCTTACTTTACTTAATTTTACAAAATTTCGGAAAATTAAAATTTCATCCCCTTCATATTTATATTAGTAAAAAGCATGTATATATAAATAAAAAGAAAGAACAGTAAGATATATAATCTGGTGTTCTTATTGATATGTTTTATGTTTACAAAACAGTGCTCAATGTATATTTACAGAGCATAAATAATATAAATTAACTGATTTAAAATATGTTTTTTTCACTACACAGTAATAACCATGTTTCAAAAACTGAAGCTAAAAACTTCAAATTTAATTATATAATTAAATTAAAAGCATTAGTTCCGTTTCATCTTCAAGTGAATTTTGGAATCTTAGAGAATTTATATCATCAATTTGTTTTTGTCAAACAGAAACACAATTTAACAAAAATCTGCTCTGAATCATAAAATAAAAAACTCAATGAAACTAAAACATTACTTAATTAGAAAAGCTTTTAATTGCTTTTAGAAGTTATATTAAAGACACTATTCTCTTAAGAAAAAATTCTTTTTTTTGATGAATAATGAATTTGCCAAAAAATTGTTTTCATTTTTAAAATTTTTAATTAGAATAATTTGTTAAGTCACAGCAGCAACAAGTGAAGGCAAACATCTTTTAAAATTCTGTATTAATTTCACCCTTTTAGATGATATTATTATTATTAAGTAAAAACTATATTTACAAATCATAAATGGAAAAACTTTGTACAAATCATCAAACATCAATATTTTTAAAAGAATTTTGAATTTTTTTGTATGTGTATAAACATGCTGATCTTCATAGATACAGAAGTCCATACACAACATTATCAGAAAATAAGAGTGATAACTATAGTAAATTTAAAGCCAAAGTAGCAAAAATTCAATAAAACATTAGATTACAGAGAATATTTCCTAAATTTTTAAGATCACTGAATACTTAAAAATTATATACAAAAAGAGCTCATATTAAATTCAATTATTTTTTGCAGTTAAAGCCACCATAAAAACAAAAGAAAAACACACATACACAATTTGCTGATATGGATTTAGTTTAATATTGTGGATTACTAAACTGACAAGGAGGTGTAATACTTTGTAGTTGGACATGAATCAAAACTCTCAGTGTTGTCCTGAAGCATTTATATAAAACGTGTACCAACAATCATAGTATAAAGGCAAAAGGAATTAACTCACATTTTATTCTGTGATCCATTTTGAAGAGATGAGGTATGTTTCTGTGTTTAGTTTCTAATAACAAGGCAGACTGCAACATTTCAAGCCATTTACCAACTGTTATCTGAAGTTTTTTATTTGAGATTCCTAGGAAGAAAAAACAGATATTATTGTAAAAAAATAAATAAAAAAAACAACAAAACAGATGAACATTTAATCTTGTAGTGAAGCTTTTATTCAATGCAATTCAACTACTGCCCATGACTAAGGTTGGGCCATTTCTTTTATAGTATACTTAGAATGATATCAGAAAGAGCAATACAAATGCAAAAGGATGTGTACTTATGTTTCATAGATTATGCAAAAGTATTTGATAAGTATATCACAAAAAACTGTTGGAACTGCTAAGTAATCTTGACATATTTGGAAAGGATATTAGAATAATCCAGAACCTATACTGGCAGCAAACCACTTGCATATGGACAGAAAATTAGTTCAGTAAATATAAAAGAAAGCAGAAGGGTTGCAAGACAAAGATGTCTCTCCTCATTGGACTTATTCAACCAATACAGTGAGGTGATTCTGAGAGAATAAGAAGTCCTATCAAGATTCATTATTGGTGGCCACAATCTTAACAATATATGTAGATGTCAAAGTGTTGATAGCAGAAACAGGAAGGAAATAAAAACTCCAGTAGAAGAAAGTGAGGGAAAGCATGAAGAAAGGACTAAACAAGAAGACGGAATGCATGGTTGTTAGCAAAAGAAACAGCCCATCATGCAAATTACATATTGGAAATAGTAAAATCAAACAAGCACAGCAATTTGAATATCAGGGAAGTGTTTTAACAGACGATGGAAAGTGCGACACTGAAATCCAAAGTGCATTGAGATAGTGAAAGATGCATTCCAAAAGTTAAGCAAAGTATTAAGAAAAAGAAAAATTTTGTTAGAAACAAAGAAAAAGAGAACTGAAAATTATGTAATATCAATCCTCCTACATCACAGTGAATATTGGAGAATCTCCTCAAAGATGAAGAGGAGACTTGAAGCAACAGAAATGTGTTTCTACAGAATGATGCTGAGGATACCATAGACTGAACATGTGAATGATGACAAAGTTTTGGAGAAAATGGAAACAAAAAGGACACTTATAGTTAACATCAGAAAGAGAAAGTTGACATTTCTAGGGCACATAATGAGGAAAGAGGACTTGGAAAATTTCATACTCACAAGACAGATTGAGGGCAAGAGGGACAGAGGAAAACATTGCATAAACTACCTAATGTGTTTCTGTAAATGGATGACAGAACAGGGTTTAGGAGAGATAGCAAAAAGATATCTACAGTTGCCTTCCACCACAACTATCATTGAAGCTTAGTTTCTTCTTTGAGTTTTTGGCCCATTTGTAGAACATTTAGTTGTATTTAGTAAAATCTAAAATGCATCAAAAAAAAAAAAAAAAAAGTTACAGCATTTGGTATTCTGAAATTATCTCTCATTTATGGTAAATAATTCCATTTATTTGTCTTCATTTCTGACACGAGAACTTACCTTTATTTACAGTCAAACTAATATCCTCATCTTTGTTGTTGTTATCATAATGTTTTAGGTGTCTGTCGATTTGGTTAACCTTCATGGAATTTTGAATGTAAACCTTTATTTAATCAATAGGAGTAGAGAGTTCTCATTCCACTATCGACATCTGGAGATATCTCATCTTCTTATTTAGAACTGCTCAAATACTGCTTGCCCTGTTTCCACTGAGTCTGTACAACCCAGACCAAGGACTGAACTCACAAACCAATACTGTAACAAACTAGGCTATTTTCCCATGACTGCTTCTTGAATTTGGTGACATAGTAATTGTGAATTCAATCCCTGGGTTGGACAAAACAGGAAGAGCAATAACTGAGCAGTACTTTAAAAAAAAACAAAACAATAAAGATGAGATATCCCTAGACATGAGTAGTTAAACAAGAACAATCCACGTCTGCAGATTAAATAAATGGTTAAATTCAAAATTCCTTGAAAGTTAGTCGAATCAATGGACACATGAAGAAGGACAGAGAACACAACAGCCAAAAACACAGTGACAATAACAAAGATGAGGACATTAGTTCAGTTATTTCCTACTATTTTTAAGAGAATCTATTTTTTGGGAATTAAACTTCTCCAAGTTCTGGGTCATTTGATGCGATCAGATGATGAAATATTGTTTATTCCTTTTTGGAATAAACTTTTTGTGTAGAAGTAATGTAACACAGACCATATGGACCCTTAGTTGAGAACCAACTGGTCTATAGCATTCAAATGTCACAGCTACATCTACTTATTACCCATAAAGTATTCACTTTTAATGGTTAAATAAAAAATGGATGCGTTACATTTTACCAATGCCAATTTATATATCAAATATTAAGTGTATAAAAAAAAACAAAGAAGTTATAAATTTGTGTAATTTGTCTTCAGTGCTTAGACTTATTGGCAAAAGAAACTATAAAAAAGATTAACATAAACTGAACATTTACTGTGTCTCCAGATACTGTTGACAGCTAGATTTTCATTTTAAGTTGCTTCATCAAATGTTGGAGACACATTCTCTCTCTCTCTCTATATATATATATTCCTATATAAAGCAATATCTGTGGTTTCCTTTTCCTCCTATTTTCAACATAGATTTCTGTTTTTGCTTAATTATGAAAGTTAGTGAGAAAGTGTAACATATATATATATATATATATATATATATATATATATATATATATATATATATATATACATTGCTCCAGTTTGAGAGGGTGTCATACCTCATACTTCAGCACTTAATCTAACTTGATGAGATTCTGGTACAGCCTTTTTAAAGAATGCTACAATCCTAAATAAAAATTAAGTGAAAGTGGCAAAACCTACAGAAAAATAGCATCATAAAGTCATCTAGAGACAAAAAGCTACATTATCATTTGATAACTTTATTGAAATTATGAAATAAAAGTTTTGAAAAAAAAAAAAAGTCTAATTTGTAAAATATGGCTTTTTGAAATGACAAACTGCTTCCACCTCTGTCACCATGTGTGATAGGAAAAAGAAAGGATAAAACAAAAAGACAAATTCCCCGCCCGCATACACACACACACTATCACCATCTTCATTTTTTTTTTTATTAAATCAAACCAACTTTGTCAACCTTGGTTCCTAAATACTGTAAACTTCAGGGAGACAGTAAGAAAAGAGGGGGGTGTTAAAACATTACCAATTTTGTCCTTTGAATTTCTGTCAGACGAGTGAGTCAGGAAAGCCAAACAGTAACAAATTAAAATGGCAGTTGATAAATCTGATTGTTAGAAAAAAAAAAAATTTCCATTTCAAAATTGTGATTTCCATTTCAAGTAGGCCATTTTGTTTTTCCGTTTTTGCAGAAAATAAGCCACTCTACATATACGGCTTCTCTTAAATTTTACTTGAATGCTTTATAAATGTATACTAGGTATTAAAAAATAATGCTAAAAGGAAAATGTTTATTGATCCATCTACAAGTAATATTTGTAAAATTAATTTTGTCATTAGTACTGGGTTGCTTAGTTTTTTGAGAACACATCTTTTAATAGCTCTAACTCTTTTTCTAACTTGCTCTGATTATCACAAAAATCATGTCCTTAAAGTCAGAGAATAGTGATTTACAGATCATTTGCTTCCTGAAATTTCCACAGTTGTTTGCTGCCAAAGTTTGTAAAGAGCTGGAAGCTGCCAACTAGAATTCTACAGCAGTAGCCAAATATAAAACACCTGCTAAGGGTTCTAATACTAGCAAAACACCCAAATTTGTTTGAAATGTGCAGAAAATTAACAGAAAGGACTCCAGAAAGTCAATTAATGCCATTGCTAAGAAGCTTAATGTTTGAAGGCACTCTATCAGAAGAATTGTACTTGAGGACCTTCGATTCAAGTCTTATGTGATGTGGAGAGGCCAATTTATCTCTACAAAGACAAAAGATAATCATCTGATCTGAGCAATGTGCTTGTTAGGCAAGTTGAAATATCAAGAGCCTGGAATGATTTGTTTTTTTTTCTGATGAGAAAGACTTTGATCAGGAGAAAAAGGTCAACCAAAGAAAATACCAAATGGTTATGCAGAGGAGGACATTGTAACAGTGATGCATACAAAGTTTCCAGCAACTGTGATGATTCTGGGAGTTGTGAGCAATGAGGGAGATGTCATGCCTCCTCACTTCTTTCCTCAGAGATTAAGGGTCTATAGTGCCGATTATAATGAGATGTAATAGAGAGGGTTGTATGGCCTTGGATAGAGAGTATAAGCAAAGGAAGACAATACACTTACCAACAAGATTCTACAATGTCTCATAAGACCAAAATAACCCAAGAACGAGGTACTTACAATCTCCACAATAAAATCACCATAGACATATGGCCTCCTAGCTCTCCAGACATAAATCTGTTTAACTACTATATATGGCGTATGGTGAAGAGAGAAGTCAGTCAATACACCCATAACACTATAAAATTTCTATGTAATATCAAAATGTTCAAAATAGATATGATCATTTGATTCGGGCATATCAATTTCTTCAGACCTCATTGATACTAATGGCGGTACCATTAAGTTGATATGCCAAGAAGAGTCTCAGGATTATTCATGCCAATTCTATCTCAAAATAAAGCTATTCTTATGTATCTGTGGAATCCTGTTAAGAATTGTAGGAAAATTCAATAGATTTAAGTAATATCTTTAAAATCTCAATTCTCTGCACCAACATCGGCTCACACATGTCGACTCATTTTTGTGCAATTTTTAGCCTCCAGATTTGAATTCCCACATCCAAATTTATTAACCAATCAGTACCAATGCACTGATGGCTTTGAATTTTCAGACAACTATGTTTGTCATCTGCTATGAAATTTGAGAGCTCACTCCAGAAAAATAACCAACAATATTTTTCCTCTTAAAAACAGATATTTAAAAAGTGAGAAAAATATTTATTAAACAATAAACTTCTGAGTTTAGTAAATGTAAGTTTTAGATCGCTGGAGCCTATTTCTCTGTATAAATATGATTGCATAAATCAACAAAGTTAGTATTCAGTTTTCAGTTATTCCATAAACCTTTGACCAGGGTTGATCATTTGTTGTTGAGCAGGCTACAGATGTGATGAACCAAATAACTTGGAGAATTGAATTAAAGGGAAATAATGGAGACATCCAGAAGAGGCATGGCATGTGAAACTAGAACAGTCTGCCCCAGTGGACGAAATAAAGGGTTCAGTTTGAATTCCAATCACCTAAAGAAGAGTGTACAATGGCCGAAATGTGAATATGGCAATGAAGATGAGGATAACAGTCCGAATAATGTAAATAATGCAAGTAATCATAATCCCCCATCTCAGAGGTATAGAGGGCGAAACGTTGTGAATACGGCAATGAAGATGAGGATAACAGTCCAAATAATGTAAATAATGCAAATTTTTCTTAGAATAACAAAATACAAATAAATAAGGATACATAATTAAAAAAAAAAAAATAAATTATTTAATAAGTGATTTCTAAAGCAGACAACATTTCGAGGGCTGTAATGAAAATCATAACTGAATCTTTGTGCAAAGTTAAAATTTGAATATGGATCACAGAGAAATTAGAGACTTCATAAAAGAAATAGAAATTACCTTTAATCCTGGACAAAAATGATGGCGTTAAAATTAAATGAGAAAAGTTAACAGGAAAACGTTGAATGAAAGCAAATGAACAAAGAAGTTCAACCAAATTTGGGATGGGGAATTCAGACAAATTATTTTGAAGAACCTCCTCTGCCTTCAAAAACAACTGAGTGGAAACCGGAGACTGATAGTTCAACTGACCAAATGGTCGAAGCACTGAATAAACTTGCAGGCAAGTGTAGTCATGACCATTTTTGATAAAGTCATGAGCGGCTATGTCAAAGATTTGAGTTGATAAATAGCGCTGAGTGCGACAATATTCCATCACTAAAGCTAAAAGATTACGGTCCATTTTTTCTATTTTGGCTAGAATATAGCGTTTAACAGATTTGATGAGGTGGCTGTCTGTGTAATGAAAATGCAAGAAACAAGCAACAATTTGTGTTAAGTGTGTGTCATTAACAGTGTTGATGTTCATAAATGTCCATTTGCCAATATATTGTAGCATTTTGATATTATTCAGCCTAAGTCGAAGCATATCGAGGACAATACTGGCAATATCTTCACTTTTCAGTTTCCACCAACAAGAAAAAAACTGTTTTTGGACTAATTTCAAAAGTTCTTTCTGCGAGCTCGGGATACAACGAAAAACCAGGTGACAATTGTCCTCATTGATCTCTTCATAACGATTGCCAATATGGATCCAACAAGTGTCAACAAGAGTCAGTTGTGAGAGAAAGGAAGCCAAACAGCTAAGGTCACAGAGCTCACTGATTGAAAATTTGCTAGCACCAATTCGCTTCTCAATTTCCTCAAATAGAAACTCATTTGAGCCAATAATTGCATTCACAGACTGGAAGGTACATTTGAAAAGGCAAAAAAGCGTCTGGTTGCTCAAGGTCGTCACTTCCTTCTTTACGATCTCATAAAGCTCATTCATGACAGCCGTTTGGATAAAAGAATCAATGCCTTCTTCCTCATTCTGACTGTTTTGTAAATAGCAGATCTTCTGTAAAGCAAAAGCGGCCGTGTAACCTGTGATGACATCTGAAGGAACCTCAAGATGACAAAATACTTCTTTGACACTGCTACAGACATGAAGTTGTTCTCGAAATAATTTCTCATCTTTTGTCATTTTCTTCACTGTCGGAACAAACTGGTTGTTCTCATGTGGAAAACAGCTTGGATCGAGTTTACGTATAAATATTGGAAGTTCTGTGAAATCAAGGCCATCCTGCAACAAGATGGACGATAGACTGAGAGTGCGATTTTTATAATTTTTATTGGAATACTGTCGCTGGGCTTTGAGCAGATGCCCTTGTACTGGAAAGACTTGAAGGAATTTTCGGATTCCCCTGCAGAGAGGTCTTGAGAAAGCCTGCAGAGTTTTCTGTGCCATTAAAGTGAAATTCTGAAAGAAAAGATGAACCAAAATTAATCATTCTGTAAATATTTAATTTTGACTTATGTCATAAGTTTGATAAGAGAATCATATTTACTCTGAAAATGTATTACTTTGTATGTATAGTGCGCCAGGTAATTGAGGACAAATATTTAAATATTCAAATGTAATCTTTCAATAATAAATCAAATATTAAATGCATTGATGAGGAAATGAGAGTATGTTTATCATATACAAGGGTTGATAAAAAAATTATTGAGATTAGTGCTATAAAAAGAAAACTAATTTAATCGCCTTCGAAATAATCCCATTCTAAAACCATACAATTTATCTAGTGCCGTTTCCATTGATGGAAGCATTTCTAGGCCTCCTTTTTTTGCCTCATCACATTCTCTTGGATTTCCTCAATGTCTTGAAATCTTGTTCCTTTGAGGAATTGATTTTTTGAAAGATAAAAAAAGTCATAAGGAGCAAAATCTGGGGAATGTTGTGCTTAGCCAAAAATTGCTGCAGAAGCCATGGTCACTGATATAATCTGTGGTATGGTGAAACAACTACACACTAGACTCTTCTTTCAAGTCCTGCTATAAACAATCAAAATGAGAAAGAACTTTATAATTTAGTGTGCATGTGTGATAGAGTTCAAGATCAATCTGTTCCAAGAGACTTCACAGTTACCATAGCAACAGACTTAATACTTTTTGATTGGACCAAACATTAAAAAAAATTACCAAAGCAGATCAAGCACAGATTTCACACAAGCAGACGTAAATATACAATGTCTTAAAAATAAATGCTCCTTTCATGAGTCTCCTTTATTATTTTCAAATCTCATGACTAATTTTAAAATTTAAAGTGCACTTCAGAGTTTTAGTTCTACAAGTGTGACCTGAAGTAAAAGAAATGTTGAGAAACACTGATATATACTGTTAGATATACGGGGTGCGCCAGGTAATATATAGTTAAAGTAAAACAAAGACATGCATTAAAAACTAATCAGTAAATTTTCAAAAGAATTTGTACACATGTTCAACTTGGAAAAGTAGAAAAATTATTAGAACTTGAAAACCACAAGTACAATATATCACAGCTTCACATTCTCACCTTTTTTCTAATCCTCATCCCAAATTTTTTCCCTTGCTTTCAAATATGGCTGTGGGTAATTCAGTTTGCCCGTCTACACTGACTGAAATGGATTAAAGTGCTTGCTTTCTTTCCCAGTTCTCCGCTCTACCAACTGAGCTGTCGCAAGTGACCTCTTCCTTATTCTATTGTTAGTATGCACATACGCCATCACACCAACAACCCTTCCACCATCTTCCTCCCAGACTAACTATTTATGCCCGCATCGGGTGCAAATAAAATTTGCATATGAGACTTCTCGTTCGCCCGAGACTTCCGATCTTATAAATTCAAGCTTGTTTGAATTCTTAGTCTTTTGTTTTTTCTTTGTACGCCTGTCCATAATACAGGAATTTTTGAATAATCCATTTCTCTTTTAACGCCGATCACGATCTTTCAACAAGACTTGACACGCCAAGCAAATTCGATTTGCGGGAGGTAAGTCTTCTTGTTCCTCACACCGGCTCCCAAAGCCTTGTTCCTTATCAGATATAAGAATATATTTTCTGACCAACGAGAGAGCTAGCAAATATAAAAAGGAGTTTGAACATCATTATCTTGTCCTTGGTGCCATGAAGTCTAGGGGAAGAGCTCGCAGCTTGTTGGACCCTTGCCAACTCCCAAAACCTTGTTCTTATCAGAGATAAGAATATATTTTTTTTGTTTTCTTCTTTATCCCCACTTTTTTTTGTGCATGCAGGTGAGCATTTTCTTACTTTATTGTTGCACATCAGTGAGAGTTTGGGTCTTTGTTCTTTCACCTGAAAGAGTTGCCTAAAAAATGGAGAATTGCCCGCTCTAATCTTTCAAGCTATTATTGCTTTTTTCAATTTTGTCACATTTTTAACCTCAACCCTTTCATGCAGGAAAACCAGGACAAATTTCCCACAAAATGTTTATTCAATAAGGCTGCTTTTAGCTTTGAAAATTACAATACGCTTATATCAAGTGATTATCATTTATGCCGGTCATCTTATACACAATGGAAAATGTCAATAGGTTATTGGTGTTGTTGGGGTGGCTGGTTGGCTTCTTTTTCATAAGAACATATGCAACCCCACCCTCCAAACAGGGCTTGAACATTATTCAACATGTTCATATAAGCCAGTGGTTCTCAAATTTTTTTTTTTTTTTTTTTTTTTACTCATGGATCACTTTTACTCACAATTTTTTTTTTGGTGCCCAAACCCAAACAAAAATTTTATTTTTTACTAATAGATAAGTTTAGGAATTGTATTAAAGAAATAGTAAATGTATATGCTTTATTTTGAAGTTAAACTAATTTAATGAAAATAGACTAAATTCTATGGAGCATTTATGTACACTAGTAAAAAAAAAAAAAAAAAAAAAAAAAACACAACTCAACTACAAGGGCCATCACAAATAATGTCAACTTTGTACCATGATACCTCTGTGGGGTCTGCACATGACCACATCTTTCCTTCTGGTCACATGGCTATCTCAGAGTCCCTGCAGTTAACAACTCTTGCTATAAACAGCAGTTATGTTAATGCCCTCAATATGTTTGTAAGTGAAATGAAAATGTCAAATTGATCTCAAAATTTTTTAGATGAAGATTTCTCATTTCTATACACTTTCCCTTTTATACTAACATTTCAGTCATTGTACCCTCTAGACATCTTCTGATCTCTATCATACTCAGTATCCTTCTCAGAATTTTAAACCAAACACTTTATTCAATTCCTGGTACTAGACTGTTCTCATTCTGCTTCAGGGAATATTTTTATTTTATTCCTTTTAATCATTTCATTCTAAGTAAGGTAATAAAGTCACTAAGATAACAATTAACATTGCATTTAAATTTTTCAAGATCAAAGTTGACTGAAAAGAAATTTACTCTCATTTTTAGAGATAAGGAATGATAAAATTAGTTAAATACCCACATACATACCCTATTAAAACACACCCAAACTTTATTTTCTACCCAATAACATGCTAAAAAGATTCCATAATACAACACACACTGTTTAAATCAAACTCTCTATTGGTTAGAAATTAACATCACCATGTCAAATATTTAACCAATCAGAGAAAACTAAAACCCTATTTTTCTGGAGCTTACTTTCATGGAAATTTTTTTATAAAAACCTACAGATTTCAACTTTCAAAGGGCAGAGAAGTGTCTGTCTCCATGTTGAAAATGTGGCTACATAACTTTTTTCTTCTGCCACCAGCATTTTGAAAGCAACATGCCAGGGACTTCAAATGAATCATCTCCAACAACGAAGATGGTCAATGAATCTTCCATAACGATAAAAATCTTTTCCCAACCACAGATTTTTCTGTGGATCAATTAATTAAAAGTCTTTTCTAAACTACTACTTTTTCTGTGTTTCAACTACCCAAAGATTTTAACTCAGCTAAAGGCTATATGTACATATATGCTTGTAAAATATAAAGGATTTATTTAACAAACATAGTCATGTTTTCTTTGCTTTTATTATTGTTTGGAATTTGGACAACTTCATATGTAATTTTCATTAGAGAAAAATTGAGTTGTTACTTTTGCAAGCAAAAAAGGAAAAGAATAAGTATTTTTTTCTATCTACATTTGGATTTTATTTGGTTGTCCTTCTTGTGTTTTAATAAAACACAAGGACAACGGGTTTCTTCTTGTTTTATTGTCACTTAACAAAACATTTTTTTTAGGTAAGATAGAGAACTTACCAAAAAATGTTAAGTGACATACTTGGTCGCGTAAAAAACAACATGTGAAAAAACAAAAGGCCCCAAACTCAATAAAAACAAAGTTTTGTCATCAAAATGTTTAAGAGGAAAGATTTAAATTTTGGTTAAAAATCTTCATATTTATTTATTTATTTTTACATCAGCGGCGGACCAAAGATAAAGGTTACTTTTTTTGTCGTTTTTTCCAGTGAAAACACATTGATTTGGAAATTCTTGCAAAATTCAAATAATTGTCGGATTTTAATGAAACTTTCAGGACATTAAGAATTAATTAATTTTTTTTGAAATTCTTTTTTAGAAAATCTTGGTAAAATACATAGATTTTTTAAATTTTTACATTATGTTACTATCCACTTAATTTCATGAAATTTAGAGAAATTAAATTTTTAAAGGGGGGGGAGATTTTTTTTATTAGTTAAAAAAAATAAAATTAAAAAAAAACAGTACACTTTGGAGAAAGTAAGTAAATCATATATAATAAGAACTTATGAAAATGAAACCGAACAATATTCTACTGTACAGGAATAAAAAGTAAAAAAAAAAAAAAAAAAAAAAAAAAAAAAATATTTTTTAAATTATATTTGAATTTTGTAAGAAAAATATTCGCTGCTCATGTCTTCAAAGTTACGTCATTTTTGGAAACTCATTCATTTTTTTTTTTTGTTTTTAGGTGTAGGAGTTAAAAAGAAAAACAAATATAGTTACGTAATTTAAACGAACAAATCCGAAAATTTCAGCTAAGAAATAAAATCTTAGAAATTCAAAGACTGGCTGTTTTTAGTAACTTTTTTTTCTAAATTTCTATTTTTTTTTTAACAATACGTTTTTTTTTTGTGTTTGTTGAATCAAGACACTCATTTACCAGAATAATGTACACGACGAGGAAAATGAATATTCTGATATTTTTTTCTTTTCTACTTGTATGTAATTATTTCGTGAAATAAACATAAAGGATTTTTTAAAGAATGAAAACTAGATCTAAAAAAACAAAAAAAAACAGAAAAGAATAAATATAAAAATTAAAAACAAGACCATATACTTGCTTTAAAAATGAATTCTAAAAAAAGAGACAAAAAGCCCCCAAAACTTACCATGGTGTTTATGATCAATACACAACTCGAAGTTGTCCCCAGTTGATATTTTTGACCAAGAAGTTTGTTCAAAAATAAAATAAAGTTTTACCCTTGTGATTATGTAAGATGCGATCAGTGTTAAAGAAACTCATATCTGCCTAACTTTAAGATGAGCAGTTGTTTGTTTATTTTTTGATATGTTTTTTTAGTTTATGCTTTTTTTGTTTTTCCCTCTCAACATTATCCTTTTTTTTTAAATTATTCACTCCAACACGACGACATGAAAACAATAGCTTTTCACTCCCTTTTTAGTCTGTTGCCTTACATAAAAAGACAGGAGGAAACAAATAATGGTACAGTTGTTATGTATTTTACTTAAAAGGTTTCAAACTGAAATATTTTACATAATTTTTACGGTATATAGCCAGAAACAACAGCTTTCTAAAAAAGAGATGGCAACTTCTTCTCGTCAATTGCATGGAACATGACATCAAGGTCACTTCCGCCTAACAACACGTGCTTGACTTTCCATTTAAAAAAAAATTTTTTAACGTCGTAATAATAAGTCTTCTTACAGATTCGGTCAACGTTAAACTAAAAAATGAATACTTTTTATGCGAAAAAGAAAAAATCTATACTTTGTTTTACTTGTTATGAAAACAAACTTTATTCTTTTGGAAAATGGAAGTGATTTTTAAGTTAAAAATTTTGGGGACTTTATTCACGCTGGACTGAATGTCAAGGACAGTAACTATTAAATAAAAATTAAAGAGTAGTGTCCCTTATTTATTTATTAGATAATTTAGTATTAATAATATAGTCTTTTTAACTTAATATTATTAAAATTAAGAAAAAGAAAAACAATTTGAATAAATTTTAATGGACCCAAAGTACACAATAAAAAGTTGTTTAATTCATTTTAAGAACAATCTGTAAATGCAATTACATTCTGTGTCTTTTGAAACATTGTATCATAAATGAATAAATAATTTGGCCCAGGCTAGAAAAAAACAACCTTCTCTTTTGGTTGTTGTCCACAAACTGAAAAATGACTGCCGTTTTGGTTACTGTATAGAGTGACATCACAAAGTGTCCATCATGTAACCCACGTGACCTATCTCCACTAAAGGGAGATAAGCCCCTTCTGTATACTTACATGTTTAAAATGATATCAAAAATTCAAGATGAAATCATTGCAGCCGACATTTACTGGATAATACCGCAACTTCAGCTCTCACCACCAACACTGTGTAGAAAGAAAGGGATTGTTCACTGCCTAAAACATTGAGCAAAAGTCATAAGTGGTGACCTAGAGACATATGAACAAGAAATAGTCAGTATAAGCATTACCCTACATTACAACATAACAGCTACACTGGGTAGATGACAGCAGCTCCCACAAACTGGGATAACAATAAACAAAGATAACAGCACTCAGAAACAGCCTTGGTCTACCTACCCTATGTGAAAGAAATATCAGTAAAAATTACAAAAGATCTGTGGTCCATATAACATCAAGATGATCCTTAACTACCCAAAGACTTTAACACAACTAAAGATTATTTTGGCTCCTTTTTGATTCTTTTGAATTCATTTACATGTTTGTAAATACAAATGATTTATTTAACAGACATTGCTTTTATTCTTATTTTAATTGTTTGGAATTTGGACCTTTGGATTTTTAATATAAAGAACTTGGGTGAAAGAATTACTAACATAGGTGCCATATTGTTTTTAAAAAATTCAAAATTTAAGCCAAATTTATCTGAATGAAACATTGTCCATTTATTATTTTGATTATTGGCACAGGAAAACCCAATCCTATTCACAAATGAATGCTCACTTTAATTTCTGTCTGAAGTAACTCTCATGTCACGACTCTTTCAGGATAGAAGGAAATATGGCTTTCTATAAGTTCCGGTCATTTTTTGCTCTAAGTAACTTTTGCTTCTTTGTTCTTGTTCTGCTATTCATTCCCTTAAACTCGTTAAATAGGTTACTCACTTCTTCCCCTTTGATTCTCTTAGCTTCAGTATACCCTATGAGTACCAAATTATCCTTTCCGCTATAGGATCAAGATCCTATATCATTCATAAAAACCACAAATCACTGGCTCCACATTTAATAATACAACAACGCATTCTGATTGGCTGAAAAATATCAATTATGTGTCGTCAACTATGTCCGAATATACCAACCCTATTTTTGACCCGAGCAAAAATACATTTGCACCAAAAATTCTGGAGCCTACCACGTGAAGCATATTGTGTATATTAATGACACAAAATTCAGAACCGGACAGTGAGGGTGGAAAAATCTAACCCAGGAGCTAATACTGCACATGTCACTATTTTTCATTTCAAACTATATGATAAAATTCTTTTAACACTAAAACAATCTCCATCGCTCTTTCAACACAAGCAAACTAAAAGTCAACAAATATCAAAGAAAGACAACCCAGTTAAAACACAAAGTAAGTCTACTTTATTCACACACAATTTTTGTAAACCTTTTAGTGTCCTACCTCAATTTAAAAATATTTTATTTCTGATCTGATTCCATTGGTTAAAAAAGCTTCCAATACATTTCTTATGTAACAGCACTGAAAAATCTGTGCAAAAAGTGGATAGCAGAGTTAAAATCCTACCTTACTATTTCTCTAACTCCTCATTGGTAAATCAATCCTAATATCATGTTTTCAACTATGTCTGAATTGTATCGACCTAGTTTTTGACCGGAACAAAAATACAATTCCGGCAAAAATCTGTCTAAGTGTTTTGAGCCTACCACGTGACCACGTTGGTAATAAATACGAGTGACATCTTCAACTCTTCCTTTTTTGCTTTCTCTCACACACACAAGATGTCATGTTAGAGAGATTTCATTTGACCCTTTGGGGCAAATGCTATGATACACACACATGCACACACGTACGTATGAACATTGCACATCTCTGAACTAATCTTATTCACTCCTTAGACTACAAGCAACTGAAACTTATTCAACTTCTAACAATGAGATTTTCTTCAAACATGCCATCCAAGAGAATACAAGTTTTGCCTCTTATCAATATTCATCAGTGAGAAATATTACTTCAAAATCTTCTGGAGCTGTAAGTTTCAATGCAATATATTCTCAGCTTTCCAGAATTCTTTCACCCATATTCAACTCTCTTTGGTGAACAACAATTTAAGCAGCAAGTTAATTCAATTTTTTGATATTCAAGTGAAGATTTCATTTTCCCTCAATCAACAAGTTTCTTTGAACTCATCTTAAATCGAATTTTAGCCTTCTTATCGAAGAACATTCATTCCATTGAAACTTACTATTATTTCATGAACTGTGAGTCCAAATAAAAAAAATTATCTTCCATAAAGTCTTAGCTAATTTAAATAATAGTTAAAGGGAAATAACTCCTGCTGTATTATTACAACTCTTACTACATAAAAATCACGCACTTGATTGCTTTGTATTTTAGTAATTTTACGGTTAAATGAAGATTGTTTGTTGTTATAGAAACAGTTTTGTGTTGATTCTCTTGTTTGTTTTTTGTGTGTAAAGTAAAAAAATGTTAAGCTTGATTTAGGCCATCAATACTGCTACAACTGCAAGCTATTTAATTTCAACGTAGACCAAATTATATTGTAATTTAACTCATGTTGTTCACACACGTTATTCCACAACTCAAGATCTATATAATCAGAATATTACTAAAACTCAAAACCAAACATACGAAAACATTTGAATGTTTTAAACAACTTTTTCAACAAATGTTAGTACCGTTTGTTATATAAAAAATTCTCTTTATTGTTATGCAAACACTCTTGTCTTGAATATTATTGTTCTCTTGTTCATTATTGTGTTACATTTGCGATAATATATAAATGTGTACGGATTATTAGAACCCTATGGACATTAATTACAGCCTATAACTGAACTGATGCGGCAAACGGATGGACCATGACACGAAGGTTCAAAAATTTTGAGTAGCGCCAATTGGATGACAGCAGCCAATCAAAAGGTGGAATTATAGCGGCAAAGAAGAGTGACCATGAGGGAAAAAATATAGTCAGTTGCAGAAATGGATTGAATCCATGCAGATGTCATCATGGTCTACACAAGAAAATATCTGTCAGAACGAGAAATGAGAAATATGATGTATCTTGGGCATAGAAAGGCCAAAGCATGGCAAGATTTGGAGAAAAAACATACCCTGCTCCAGTCATGACAATTGAAAAAAGTTCATCTTGATTCCGTTTGCCTAATACAATTCTGGAGACGACAAATCTAAGAAGAAAAAAATCTTCTGCATAAAAAATCACAGATGGATTCCTGAATAGAATCAAGTGGAAAGGAATGGAAGCTCCTGAACAAAATCATAAGCGATAAATTATAAGAGAAGAAAGATATATAGGAAGAAGAAAGAGAGAAGGAAAATATAGTTCTGAAAGAACTTGTAGTGGATGTGTTAATTATAATGGGTAAATACTTGCTGAGAATAGGCTACGTGAAAATTAACGATTTCCACTAACATTAAAATAAGATACAAAAAAACTCAACGGAATGATTTCAAAACATAACAATTAGATTTATTAATGTTTGATGTACAAGCAGGCGAACTGAAAAGGTAGAACAGACTCGTGTCCATTTGATTTGGTAATAGTTGTACCGGAGTTCATATTAAGAAGAAGTAATATTGAACTTGTAATTTAGAAGAATAAAGTTTGGAATTGTGAGTTCTAAAATTGGTAAAAGTTCAGGAGTGATTTCAGAGTTCATGAATGTTGGTAATTATCTTTAACGTCTGGTCAGCAATGACTAAGACGGGAGTTCCTGATGGTTACATCTTGGCACTTAGTAGCAAGGAATGAGAAAAACTACTCAAAAAGTTCACACGTGTTCGGTTTATATAATAGCCATGTACCACGTGAGAGGATCACAGCATATGAGCGGGAAAATAGATTGGTCTCGTGCAGGTTGTTTGATTGGTTGAAACTGACCAATCAGCAAGCAAGATTGGAGGTGATTGACCAATGAATACTTGTTATATTTATGTGAAAGTAGGATTTTACTTACCAGATAGGAAGAGTGGATTTCCTAAAAAGAGGTAAGGCTGGTTTGTTGTGGAAGATCCCACAAACTAGAGAAAGGAAAAGAAAAGGACTTGTAAACAGATGAGTTTATTCATCCCTGCTCCCATTGTTTTCCAGCATGCATCCATATATTAATAAAGTATTCAATGCATTCACCATTACATGAAGATATTAAAGCTCTTGAAACTGATTCACCATATTTATTTATTCAACATTCGTAGAGGCTGTAATTGGACTTTATTCTCTTCATCTCTCCAAGTCTTTGTTATTTTTTTATTTCTTTTTATGTTATTATTAAAATTTTAGTTAATCTAATCATCATATTGTCTCATTCCTGATGGTCAATCTGTTAAATTCCACCTTCACTCCATGGGCTCAAAGAGGAATCTGGGAGTAGATGGTTTCTACTATATGTTTATATTTTTTTCTCTTTCTGTTGCAATGCCAATGAAGAAATTTAAATATGAATATTTACAGTCAAAGGGAGGTAACCCTGACTATTCTTCATCTTTAAATACATAACAATACTGAGAACTATCTCTTTTGCCAACAACCAGTTCTTACTTCTTACTTTCCTTTTCTAACTTGTCTAATAGTTTTTTTTTCTGACTAGGCTATTGTGGTGATAGAGAAATAGATAACAAGAAGCCCAAAATTTCACCATATCTGAAAATAGATAATAAAAATCACCAGGTAAACAAAGCCATAGTTTGACCAACCAATCAGAAAGCTTTCACATCCAGGATATAGGCCATGAGCCAATGAGAAGCAGACTACACATTTCAAAGCAGATCTATAGATATGTATATAAATGGATGGAAAATCAACTAAAACCAGGGTCGATAAACTAATTTTGTTCATTCTTCAATGATGTGGTCATTCTAGCATAACTGAGATGAAATATAATATTTGCATGACTATCTGGTAGCCTTATATGGCTAACCCATCCTTGCTGCAGTGAAGCATACCTTCCTTCACCACATTGTCAAGTGGCAGCTACTACATTTGGATACAAACCCATATATATATATATATATATATATATGCATATACATTTACTTCCTCCCACACTCTTAACCTCTTTCTCTGTCACATATATGCCAGGACTTTTACACTTGAGCTCTTGAAACTTCAACTTTTACCTTTTATCCTTCTGTATTATTATATTGTGTTAAGATTTATTTTGTATTTATCAACACTCTGTGAATTTCCTTTTAACCATTACACATGACCAATCTACACTCAAACCAAATATCCCAGTATACAGGATGCGATGGATAAATTGTCATCTAAATTAGGCAAAAATGAAAATAACACTGTCACCTCATTTTAACAGATATATTTACCAAAATTACACAAAAATATCTTGAAATATTAAATAAATAAAATCACCATTGGCTTCAAACATGGCCTCCAGACAGCCTCGGAATCTCCTGCATCTCTTCTGGGCAGTCTCCTTGTTTAAGTCGGTGAATCAATTGCTAGGTTTGCTGTTAGGAAGTTGGTTCACTGTTTCATGCTAGACAATTTTTCTTGCTAGAATCTATTTTATGCATTTATAAGTTTACCATTCAACCATGCATTGAATATTGCTGCCCCATCTGGTCTGGTGCTTGTCTGGTGCTTCTGCTATGTATTTAGAGATTCTTGATAAAATCCAAAGAAACTGCAATGTTATTGATCCTGACCTGACATCTCAGCTTCAGTCCTTTTCTCACCACCATAACGTAGCTTCCTTGTGCTTTTCCTATAAATATTTTTATGGTAATTGTTGTGATGAGATTTCCTCTTTGGTACCTAAACTTTATAAATTTAAGTAGTACTAGATTGGCAACAAGGTCTCATTATTTTACAGTTGAAATGGCTAGATGTAACTGTAAGTTCTATGCTAACAGTTTCTTCTCTCACACTTCTTGCTTGTGGAACTCTCTTCCAGCTTCTTGCTTTCCAGTCAACTTTGATCTTCAAATATTTAAATGCAATGTCAGTCATTTGTTTCCTGTCTTTTTCATTCCTGTTCTTTTATTGTTCTCACTTAATAATGTTTATTTTTCTCAGATTCTTTCACACACAGTAACTCTTTGTGGTTTAGTGACTTTATTACCTTGTTTGGAGTAAAAGAAAATTTCTTAAGTAGAGAATCAAATCCAGTTACCTTCCTTATTTTTAAACATAGCACATCTGCAAAAATGTCCATTATAATAATTATTAAATGATAGAGAAGTGATTAATAAAATTAGATTTTATTTATTTTTATTAATAACAAAACATTAAGGATAATAATTATTATGTAAGGTAATGGAAAAAGAAATATAAAATTAAAATAAATATAAATAAATAAATATTAAAATAAATATTAATAAATATTAATATAATTAATATAAATATAAAATTTAAAGATGGTCATCTGATCAAATTGAAATAACCAAGAAACATATATATGGTACCAACTAAAAACACACATGTACACAAACGTAGACAATAAGAAAAAGTGAGCTACTGACAATCTATAATGAATACAAATCATGGGCCCTGATAGTGAATTTATAACAATTTTTTAAACAGAGATAAAAGCATAGAAATAAATTGTGAGTGGCTGATAAGCTATGATGTCAAGCAAACAAAATGGTTGGGTTCAATGTAGTCAAATTTATCCATGAGACATAGGTATTTTTGTGAACATAAGGAAAGTATAAAACAATTTTTTTTTTGAGAATGAGTCAAATTAAAAAGAACCTTTTACGAAAATGACAGTTTTATTTAGTAACATGTTGTCACCATTGGCAGATCAAGAGGAGGTGTGTGGTGGCCCACCCCTGGTAACATGTTTTGGGGGGTAAAACTTTGGTGAATTAGTACAATGAATTAACTTCCAAAATCAGTTGTATTATTTTTCCTTTCATTTCAATTACTTCAAGTAATACACAAAATATTTACTTTAAGGGTTACACTATGAACCAGTTATTGTTAGGGATTTTTTCTTTTCTTTTCATAATGCTTATATTATTAATTTGATAATGTTTTTTATTCTAAAAATTATTTATTTATTTAAAAAAAGCTTTTTTTTATAATTATTTTTAAATATGTTTTTCCAGCTTATTTTGTTTATTTTTCTTTTTGTAACTTGAATCAAAACAAAATTAAAGACTAACACTCAACATAATTTATTAAATCTGATTTCTGTTGCAATAGAGGTTTTTAAAAACACTTGCAAACTATAGAGCATGTTCATGCATGTTTTTAATAATCACTATCAGAAGAGAATGCAAATTTTATTGCAATTACATTAAGGTTGAAACTGATTAGACAACTGGAAAGGATCAGTATAAAAATAAGCAGACACAATGTGTCTGTACAATATGTCTATATTATTAAATAAAGATATACCGTCTAAATATATGTATATATAATATACAGGGTGCAATGTATAAATTGTCAGCTAAATTACACAAAAAATGGAAATAAATCTGACATCTAATTTTAACAGATATATTTACCAAAATTACACAAAAATTAAAATTGGTTCTGTATGTTAATTCAAAAAATAGCAGTTTTATATATATATATATATATATATATATATATATATATTCATGAATCATTCATACAAAAAACAAATACAGAGGTTAATGATTTAATTGGCGAGAATCCATCGTCGCAAACAATTCAAATGAGATACATAAACCCCGAACATGTACATGAATGATATGAGCCTCGTTTGCAAATTTCAGTTGCATAAGGTCTTTTTTATTTTTACAAGCTTTTGTCTGTTCCTACAGACATCCTCAGGTATGGAAATAGATTTTGTTCTTGTTTTTACTCTCAGTAATAAGAGGACAACAAAAATAGAGATGTAATCTGAAAAAATGCTATGAGAAATGTATTATTGTTTTGGAACGTGCAGTTGCAATGCAGAGTTTGAATTTAAATTTTAAGGTTGTGCGTTTTTGTACAAATATAGCAATAAGAGAATTCTTTTTGACTGGTAGATTTTCCATCAATGTGGCATGAACTATATTGTTCAATAATTACAGTAATAAGTTATTGAAATTAAAATAACTGATCCAAGTGCAACTTTCAGATAATAAGTGCGACATCCAATTGCACCTTTATTGAAATTATATATATATATATATATATATATATAAAGAAATATAGTCTTAAGGTGTGCTATATTTATGGAATAAAGTGCTCAATATCAGAGATAGAGCGTGTGTAAATATAAAAGTGAACATAGAAGTCAACACTTAGAGGCAACAGTCTGTTTCTGTCGCCTCTAAGTGTTGACTTCTATGTTCACTTTTATATTTATATATATATATATATATTGTCATATTCATGATGTTTCGGCCATTGTACACTCCAGCCTTCTTCAGTTAATATATGTTGGAATAAGGCCAGAGTGTACAAGGCTAAAATGTTGTCAATATATATATATATATTATGGAAAATCTGACAAAGTTAAAAGTTGATATGCTGTCAAACAAAAACAATCATCTATGACAAAGTAGAAAAAGATTTTGTGTGATGTGTTTCGACCGTTAGTACTTTATCAGACTAAAGTTATGTTTACATTGATGTGACTACATATGTGCATGAAGGAGAGGGGATGCTGAAAATTTAAAATTAAATTTTTTTTTTAAATACGTCTGGTTCATACTCCTCCCCAGTCTTTTGAACAACAGTAGAGGTTCATCCCTTTTTTCCTGTTTAGGACTGGGTTTCCAGTTCCTTCTAAAGTCTACTTGAACTCTCTACTCCTAACATCTCTGCTTGAACTCTGAAATTTTATTTGTTAATTAAATCTTGACCTTTTCAAGTCTAGAGTTATCTGTCTGTTTCTCCTGTTATCTTCCCCTTTCTTATGTAAATACAACTGCATCTTTGAGTGTCCCTTGGGCCATGTTTTGTGTTAACATTGGTAAAAATAAAAATATATGTTTTGTGTACATTATTGCTCCTGATCTGGTGTCTTGTCTTCAGTCACTTTCTCACTACCATAAGGTTGCCTCTCTGTGTCTTTTCTATAAATACTTTCATAGCATTTGTTCGAACGAGCCTTTCGCTATTGTACCTAGTGTTTTTGAATGTAAGCTCAGTACTAGACTGGTGTTGAGGTCTCTTCAATTTATAAGCTGGCTAGATGTAACTGTAAATTCTATGTTAATAGTTTCTTTTCTTGCACTTCTCACTTGTGGAACTCCCTTCCGGCTCCATGCTATCAAGCCAACTTTAATTTGAAAAAATTTAAATGCAATGTCAATCAATATCTGCTGTCCTCTTGACTACTCTTTCCTCCTCCCACTCATTATTAATGTTTCTGTTTCTAATTCTTCCACATCCTGTAACCTCCTTGTATCTTAGTGGCTTTACTGCCTTCCATGGGGTGATAGCAATTAGAAAATATTTATATATAGTCTAACCAATTTCATTTAGATTCTTTTTCTTTTTGTTTGTTTCCATCACTTTTGTTATTAAATATCCCACACTGTGATAATAGAAGATCTGCCAAGAAAGGTGAATTGTTGCAAGAACATGGACATATATTTACTGTGGATGATCTGGCAATTAAAGCACTTGCTATATATTTTTGCCTTAGTTGATTGCTTTCTCTTTTAATTAGAATAGCATTTTTAAATCAAAATTATAGTCTTATTATGGTGAGCAATCAATGCATTTAATGTGTTCTTTTGTAAAAGATCCCTTTTGTGTTGATATAATCTTTTATTTAAATTCCTTGAGATTTCTCCGATATATTCCTTGTGGCAATTCTTACAGGTGATGGAGTAAAATCTTCCTTCAAGTTTTAGTTTATATATATAATTATTAATAGAATATAATTCACTTAATGGATCCAAACTCTGAGTTCCATGAATACCTTTACAGTTAAACTTTGGTGGATTTCTTACTGAATTAAATTTATTTATTTGCAGATCATGTTTTTCTTTTTTCTTCTTAAAACATCAATGTTATGAGGACATAATCTTTTTTAAAATAAGTCTATAAATGGTGTAAGATTAATGTGTACAATAAATTTTTGAATTTGTTCAGTTATCCTTAAATCATGTCTGATATAGAAGTTAAAGATTAATGAAACAGCAGTTTTTCTCTTTGAGTTTTTTCATTGATTAAATTTTAGCATTAAGTTTACAACTTCCGATTCAATTTTCTCTGAAGGAATTCATGTTTGGATTTGAGCAAATAGTTAATTTACTAAAATGTATGGAATTTTAAGATTGTGTGTTGGTATATTTTAGGTGTATGAGTATTTACATGTAAACAGTTAAAGATGAAGCAACAAAAACATGGATTTCTACTATTGACTGTTTATTCTTTTTCTGATGGCAACTGTAGGGAAACAAATTTCTCAATGTTTCTTGCGTAAGTCTGTTTTCTTTTCTTTGTCCAGAAATAAGTTATGCTAAGGATAAGAATGGTTACAATGGTTGAGCTCAAGTCAGCTTTGCGCTGAGTTGGAACAACCAAATTACTTATTGTTAAGAGAATCTATTTTTATGAATTAAATTTCTCCAAGTTCTGGGTTGTTTGGTGTGGTCAGATGACTTTACAAGTGGAGGTGTTTCATATGGGTATCCATATTTGTTGGTTGGTGCCAAAATTAAGCAAGTTGGTTGGTGAAGTCATCTGTTGTAGAAATCTGATTCAGAGCAGTATGTTTAATACCATTCACTGACCTAACAATTAAACTATTCCGCAAAAACTCAGCAACACCCAACTGAAGTTCTAATTTGTTGTGTGTAAGTCTTTATGTTTTTTTCCTGCCACTGACCATAATCACTAAAATTATAAATATTATTTAATAAAATTATAATAAACCTTTTTCTTTGTTTACTATAAAACTTAATTGGTTTTCTGTCATTTCCTTTACTTCTCTTTATTTTATTTCCTTAGTTGCACACATGATTCTTATGAAGTAAGTAATTTGGTTTTGGAGCTGCAAAGGATGTTCCAATACTTTGCATTAGAAAGGGACAAGAGGAAAGTGTTGTCGTTTCTGGAAAATGGAGTCATAAAATTGTGCAGGTGACCAAAAACAGTTTCCAGTTTCTTCATTACTAACATCATGAGAAAATATATTTATTTTTTAGATTTTTTATTATTATATTATTTATTGATTTTATTTCATTTTCCCCACAAATGTCTACAATTATTTATCACTTATAAATTTTATTTTTTTCTTTCTTTGTATATTATTCTATAAATAATTTATTTCAAAAATAGTGTTCATGATTTTCAGTTCCATTTAGTGCTGATTAATAAAACCATAACACTTGAAATCATTATTTAAAGTATTAGTATAATTACAGTTTATAAGTATTATAGTTTATATCTTGTAGGTTGATAGCTCTTTAAATAAAATATATAGTTGATTCATAATTTATATATATATATATATATATATATATATATATATATATCTTAATAAATATACATATACCTATGTTTGTTTGATTTGGTCTTTCATTTCAGTTCCACAGCCAACCACTGAAAAACCCAATATCATGACCGTGAAATGAATCCTACCAATAAGCAATATGCAAATGCCATGGCACTCTTAAAATTTTACTGACTATTAAAACAAATGACTATACACCGGTAGTAAATTGGAATTTTGATGCCAAATCTACACCCTTTTCTGGCTGTGCCAGCTGATGCAACCTGTGTTTGCAGGAAAAAAGATTCATCCTCTAAAATATTAATGACTAAAACTTACTTAACAAATGGAATGAAATTATGATAGCTTGTAATATTAGGAAAGAAAAAAAATGGGAAAAAGTTTTCATATGACATGTTTTGTCTTAAGGGACATGAAGTCCTAAGGGATGAAATGTGTCACGTGAATAGTGTTTCCACTTTGTCATAATCTTTCCACCAAAGACCCATAGAAAGACATCCAGATGAGGCACGGCATGTGGAACTAGAACAATTTACTGCAGTGGATGAAATAAAGGGTTAAGTTTGAAATTCCAATCACCTGAATAAGGTTGGAGCATACAACAGCTGAAATGTTGTGAATATAGCAATAAAAATTAGGACAACAATCGAAACAATGCAAATAATGTAAATAATTACAATATCTCATCTCAGAAATATAGACAGATGTCTTTCCTGCAATATATATATATATATATATATATAATGCATAGTCAGTGCTGCTAGTAATAATAAAACATTGTTTGATGTAAAATAAGAATAATTATATATTTCTGTTTCACTACTCAATGCTACTGTGAGTTTAATGCTTATAGCAATACTCAGCAAAAAATTGAAACTTTATTTATAAATTTAACTATAAATTTATAGACTGCTGGTAAGATAATGGAGTAGTCCATGTTCACATGGGGAAAAAAATGAACAGCTAAAAAACATGAATAGAGAAAAAATTAAGTATTAAAAATAAAAATAAAATTTTAAAAAAATTCTTTTTATTTTATGAATTCATTTTTTTATCCATTTATTTTTCCCACATCAACAGCAGTACATCATTTTCCCACATTATAAATAAAGAAGTATTAGGTCGAAAGTTATAATTTGTGCCTGGCAATTGCTATAAGCATGAAACTCTGAGTAGCATAGAGTAGTGAAGAACAAATATGTAGTTATTCTTAGTATATACCCCCTAATGAGTTGATGGAGTGATTGCTGGTGTTCATCTATGAAACTCTGGAATCAGGATGCTGAAGGTAACACCAATTAGTTAAGTGACAAATTTTATATTTATTAATTCTATATTAATATAATTCTAATATTAATTCTATATATTAATTCTATATATATCCAGGGTGTATTAAAAATACTTTTACAAAGTTTGGGTGTGTTTTCCTCTCACTAAAACAAGACAAAATCCATATGAAAATATGTCTGCAAATCCTTCGTTTTTAAGTTTAAAGTTTATGGTAGACACTGTACAATCAATCTTTCTTGATCCATAGTTTGTGGTGCCACAGATCCTGTCTCAGCAATGCTGTGATAAACAGCAGTAAGGTTGGATGACTCGGCTGCCTTTGGTCTGGAAACACAATCTGATTATTATCAATACTTTTTAACAAGGATGGATATTTTAAACTGAAACTCACATGACATATTGCTCATACAAATTATAATAATATATCCTGAAAGTTTTCGCAACATAAGTGGGTTAATATTATTTTTTCAAGAAAAGACATCAGTCTGCATGATGTTAGTGCATACATTTCTGTTGTGAAAAATTACCCTGATGTCATATTGGCCACAAGCTTTATTGGAGTGAAGGATGGGTGTCACTCCTCTTTTGTAAAGCAGATCACTGTAACTTTATATTTTATATTCTTTTATTAATGGATACTGATGTTATTTGAATCAAATAAATTTCCCTTCAAGGCATATTGTCCAATTCATGTTACAGAGTATGCAGGTCACTGTTAATAATTTGTCCTCAGATTTGAAACTATAAAAAAAAAAATGAAAAAACAATAAATAAATAAAATAAAAAAATAAAAAGATAAAAATAAAAGATGTTTTGAACGTAAATTTAAATACATTCCCAGGTGTGTTCATTTTTCCAAATATGGATGTCCAAAAGCCACATAATATTTTGGTCAACAAGAAGACATTTAAGAAAGTAAGTCTGTTGTGAATTTTTTTAATACTGAATACTATTGTTGGTCACACAGAATTCCTGTAATCTATTAATACCTGTACATTGTCCTGGAGGCAAAAATTTTATAAAAAATATTTTCTACATATTTAGAGCCAGATTGCAGGTTTTAATGGTAGTGTTTTAAAAGGTAGTTTCTCAAAACTGATAAAAAAAAAATCGATATTGGATATCATAAGAAATAGCAAAGATTTCAAACCTTCTTGGTTCTCTTATATTGGAAATGTATTGGATGGATGGTCACTTGTATCTGAAGATGCCCTCTACTAGGGCAGCTAGCCATCCCCATTACAGAGGCCTGCTCAGGTACATTTGTGGTTCCTCAACATCCACAGAGCCCACCTGTGGTTTATACTGCAACTATGCTGAGCTGACCTTAGTTACAGTTTCTGGGAGAGAGCATGTTATCTAGCATGATCAACAATCTGAACAAGGCCAGCATGCTGGAACACTTGGTCACTTTGTTCTAGCATAACCATTGACAGTTCACAAAGGGTTCCATCTACCAAATTTCACTTACAAGGCTTTGGTTCAAAGAATCGTATAGTTTTCAGGCATTTTCCAAAGATGCTGCCTACTGAGATCACATTCTCCAGACTGATAACACCAAGAACTCATGTTCCTTGCAAATCAACCTTGGTGAGATTCGAACCCAGGTCCCTATAGTCAGAAAGTAGATGTTCTAACTACTTGGCCATGTGCCAAGTTGTTCAAAGATTCCATTGGAAATATATTATCTGTATGCAAAATGTTAATGCTTACATCAGGTTATTTATATTTGGACTATTGTCCTCATCTTTGTTGTTATCATAACAGTAGTTTTCCTCTCTGGCCTTCTTCAAAGAATTTTGAACTGAACTCTTTATTCAATCTGTGGGTACATTGTTCTGCTGTTCATATTTAAGGATATCACATTTTGATATTTTTTTTAGTGCAAGCTGACCTAGTGGATTAAAGTGTTTATTCATGAATTCATTGGCGTAGTAATTGTGAGTTCAGTCCCTGGGTTAAGTTGTACTGTCACAGACTCAGTGAAAATGGGGCAAGCAATAACTGTAGTAGAAAAAAAAAAAGACTAAGAAGAGATGTGGGCAGTAGAATGACGAAATTCTAGCTGTGTAGACAAAATAAAATGGTCAGTTCTAAATTCCCTGAAGAAGGCCAAAGGGTATGATGAACAAAATATGAAAAATAAAAAACAAGAACAATAATAAAAGTATAAGTAATGATAAAACTTCCTGCTAGAAATTCAGACAAATTCAGAGTAATATTTTCATCTTTGCTGTCATATTCATCAAATGAATATGACAGCAAAGATAAAGACATTACTCTGAATGTAAATAATGATAATTCTTCATTCCAGAAATGCAGACAGAAGGCAATCAAATGAATATGACAACAAGGATGAAGATATTACTGTAAATGTAAATAATGATAATTCTTCATCCTAGAAATTCAGACAGAAAGCAATCAATTTAATATCACAACAAAGATGAAGATATTACTCTGAATGTAAATAATGATAATTCTTCATTCCAGAAATGCAGACAGAAGGGAATACGGTGAATATGGCAACAAAGATGAAGATATTACTCTGACTGTAAATAATCATAATTCTTCATCTCAGAAATTCAGACAAAAGGTCATCAAATGAATATCACGCCAAAGATGAAGATATTATTCTGACTATAAATAATAATAATACGTCATCCCAGAAATTCAGACAGATGGCAATCAGGTGAATATGACAACAAAGATGAAGATATTACTCTGAATGTAAATAATGATAATTCTTAATTCCAGAAATTCAGACAAAAGGCAGTCAGGTGAAGTGACAAGAAAGATGAAGATAATAGTCTGAATATAAATAATGATAACTCCTCATTTCAGAAATTCAGACTGAAGGTAATAAGTTGATAATAATCTGTTATGTCAGCTATCTGCCTGCCTTCCCTAAAGTATGCTGGTCGAACTCAAATGTCCAGACAGTTATTGAAGAGAGAGACTGATAACTCTATTTTCAATATTAAAAATAATAAACTAATGGTAAACAAAATTGACACCAAAATTCAAGTAATGATAAATGGAAAAGATTCGATTATGGAGATTGTCTTTGGAGCTGACATAAATATAATAGATTTGCAGGATTATGAAAAACTAAAAAAGATCATTATTTTAAGAAAAACATATGCCAGATTATTTTCATATATGGATAGTACTCCGACCCTGAACTGAAAACTTTAGAGACCTTGAAAGCAAGCATTGAATTCACACATAAGCTACATGTTGCTGATTTTTATGTGGCTGAAGTTAGTAAACAGTCCTTAATTAGTTCACAAACAGCAGTAAACATTGGCATATTAAAATTTACTAAAAAGGTTAGCTAAAAAAATACGATAATGTTTTTCCTGAAATAGGCAAAATGAAGGATGTACAAGTCAAACTACACATAGATGAAAATGTTAAACCAGTCTCTCAACTTCTTTGTCATGTTCCGTTCTTCTTAAGAGAAAAAGTTGAGGCAGAACTGTTAATGTCTTGAAGCCGTGGGCATAATTGAGAAAATAGATGGACCAACTGATTGCATCTCATATATTGTCATTTTTCCTATAAAGTGACCCTGAGTAGCTGATGTCACAGTTCTCAAACATCCCTTTATTATTTTTTTGCTATGACGACATATAATGTTGGTTTGAAAGAGGAGGATGGACTTTATTTTGCTTTGGTTGCTTAATCAATACCGTGTCTCCAATCAATATATTTATGCTTCTAGTAATTCTTTTTTTTCTTGTAATAATACATGTTCTATTTCACATTAGCTTCTGTTTGCCTTACTTCTTGCTCATCATATTTCCTTTGAATTTTAGGAAGCTTCCCTCTAAACTGTCATCCCTGGAACATGAACGCAGCAGGACTATGTCCTGTAGATGGGTGTTGGGTGTAACGATAATTTGACAAAAATAGATACAATTACTGTTTCCAGCTTTTTCCTTTTATTTTAGCAGTCTCTATCAGTTTATGCAAAGGTTTGATTGAAGTTTTCAGATGATAATGTAGTAAGTCCTGAGAAAAATAAAATATAAAAATAAAATATATAAACAAAGAATAAAAAGAATTCAAATTAAAATAAGGAGGCATTTGTGCTTTCCTTTAAAACCCTTATCTCTTTCTTTCTTTCTTTCTTTCTTTCTCTCTAAATTTCTCAACTAATAAAAAGGCAACCCTCAAATAAAAAGAGAAAGAAAAAGAAAGGACTAAACCTGGCCAAAAAAATGTGGGAATTATGCAGAAGCAAAGCCAACTAATTTGTGACTGAAAACTAACAAAAATCAGGGTGGCTCTCTACATAAATTCTGTAATAAAAAAAAATAGAAAAAGAAAAGGAATGCTGGAAAATAAAATAATTTTGGCCAATCAAAAAAATTAGCACAAAGAGACTTTTGATGTTTACTGAAACTGAAGTTCCTGTCAGAATCTTGGAGCCTGGTCAAATGGATATAAGCTGAAGGATGATAACAAGAGAGGATGGAATAAAAGATGTTATTGCAGAGAAACTAGCCATGCATGATGAGTGAATAAGTAATGAAGAGGTCATCTGCTAATGATATTTCTGCCCTGCTCAAGGCCAAGAAAAACACAGAAGATTGACACTGACCTATTTCTAATATTACTAGTACCCCTAACATGGCCTGACTTCAAAATGACCACTACTGGACTTTCTCTAAGCTACTACTAATATGACACTTCTCACCAGTCAGTCTTTAATCAATTCCTATGTTAGTCAATACTGCCACTGGTTGTTGAAGTGGTCACCCCAGTTTGTGTTCTGCTTCATCATGTTATGCGTTTTGATCTCAGAGCTGGCAAAGACTGAGTCGTTGTCAGCAATCGTAGTGTTGGTTCAAACCACGGCAAAGCTATGCCACAAGGAAAAAATAAACAATATTCTTTGCAGGCGAAATAAAAGAAGTTACAAAATACTTTGGGTCAATTTTCTATGTCATTCTCTGTACAGAAATATTAATCCTTCCCATTTTGTGACACTTTGCTCATTTTAACTAAGTCTGGAACAAGACTGAAGTTGGGAGTTCTTTTTGACACCAAGTCACATGGACTTCGACAGCTCCTCCTGCTATCTGTGTCTCTGTCCTTTAACTTTGGATCTGGGTTGGTTGCTTCAGTGTTCTGCTTATATTGACTTTTACCCAAGACTGGCATGAGGGCTGATGTGTTTGGGGGACTCTGTGTTTCTTTTGTCTTCCAACAAGAGTTCTTTGTTTTCTGGCTTTGGAAAATTAATTATCTCTCCAAATTTGGGAGATACCTTTTCCTATGGGCAGTGGTTGCAGGTACTGACTCACCCATATATCCAATATTTATGCCTTGCACCATTACTTCCCAATGGGTGTAGGCAATTCATCTGTCTCATCTAAGCCATTCAACTTGATTGTCAATTGACAAATTCAATTTTTAAACTTCATAGGTGAAAGGGTTGGGCTTAACCTCTGGTCGTTAACTGTAATTATCACTTTAATTTTTGTCAGCACATTTTTCCCAGTTTGGTATTTTTATAATCAGAAATTTACCAGCTGTTTCCACTGACAGTTATTAATAAGTATTTGGTTGCCATATCTTTTTCACTCAACTGAACTTATGAACCCAAAACTTTATCTTAAGTAATTCTATTTCTTGAGCTGTTTACAATTTCCACTTTTTGATAGGTGGAACAAATCAGTTTCTAAATTCTACCTTGTCTTTAAAAATTACCAAATATTATCTTCTTAAATAACTTTGTTTTCCAGCTGGTCCTTAGGAGACGTTTTCATAACTTCCACTTTAAGGCAGTGCCATCAATCAGTTGTCAGCCCAGTTTTTCCACATGGTCTCTTTGGTAATATCTTTCCCCAAAACAACAAAGTCACTTTCTTCAAGCCATCTCTGCTTAAAAATAGACTTTCAAAAATAAAAGCAATTTTGCTTCTTCTCTTCATTTATCTATCATTCCATTTTTTAAGCCTTTTTGTTTTGTTCCAATTTATATTTTAATTGTAACCCTTTCTTTTCATTTACCAGTGTCACATAGCGTCACATAGCGTCACATAGTGTCACATAGCGTCACACCGATATCCACCTTATAAGTGAACATTTTTGTGACACTGAATATCAAAGGACTAATAAATAAAAATATATTATTTATTTTATACCCTTGAGATCCAGTCCTTTTATTTCAACATTCCCAGTAAAGTACCTACCATCTATCAACAATAATAACAACAAAGATAAGGATATTAGTCTGAATGTAAACAATGATAACTCCTCATCTCAGAAATTCAGACAGAAACTACATCAAGTTTTTTATGAGATTGATAAAGTGTTATCCTAACAAAGAAATTTTAGCAATTAAGTTTTAAGATTTAATCCAAATGAAAGAAAAAAATCATTTGACTTTTTGATCTACAACCAATTCAGTTGCTACTGTCCCCTTCAAAATTCAATGATGGAAAAATAACAATTAAATAGATTCAATAAGAAATCAAAACAAATATTAATAAAATCAATGCACAAGTTAAATTATAACAAAACACCAAGTCATAAATGAAAAACAGCATTCATTTCCCTAAATAACAGAATCTTTTTTGATTGTATTTTTTTCTTTTTTTATCTCTTTAGATGAAATCACCAACAATAAGTTTTGCTCAATAGAGATGCTGACAAAACAAGATCAACAAATAGGGACTAAGGCTTCTTTTCATTGGTTAGCAGACTCATATATTCATCTTTTGGATTCTGTATTTATTTTTTTCTTTTCTTTTTTTGTTTCAAGAACAGCTTTCTTTATAAACTCTGGAGTCATCCATAAGCAAACTGCTAAAAGAATTTTCGGTCAACCTTAAGTACCAACTTGGATTTCAGATTACCATATTTTTTAATGTACAAGACACACGTTTTTATCACACAGTTTGATGTCAAAATCTGCTTGTATGAATAATATCTGTAGGTATGAATAATATTTAAACAATCTGTGAGGAGTGCAAAACTTTATTATTGCTTTAACAAATGTAAAAAAATATAAACCAACAAATAAGGGGGGAGTGAAAACAAGGACAATAAAATAAAGTCCATGTAAGGAGGGTGACGGGAAAGAAAAAATAGATTTTGATTCTTGTTCTTCAGAATCTCATAAGGATCAGTGTGTATAGAGGCTTTGAAGATGGAGGACTGAAACCAGTTAGCTCTTTTTTTGTTATATTTTCTTTTTTTGCTTATTTTTAAAGATTTTTTGGTTTCCCTCATAACGATGACTTTATTCATTAGCTTTGCTTTTTCTCTTGTATTTGTTGGTTGTTTATATTTTTTACATTTGTTATTATATATAGTTTTACACATATTTTAACATTTGTATTTACAGCAATATGATATACACAAGCCATATATAAATATATTTAATATATAAATATATTTAACATATAATAACATTTAATATATAAATATATTTAAAAATAACAAGTGATTTTGTGATTAAGTCATTTAAGAAGTGTGGTATCAGTAACACAATGGATGAGATTAAGGATGACGTTCTCTTTGATCATAATATTGGATCCAATGATGAAATGTCTGATTTATTTCCAAGCAATAATGAAAGCAATCTGGATTTTGTAGGTTTTGAACCGAGCTAAATAAATGTTTTTTTTTTATTTAAGGTATTCTTTTATTTTGATGTTTTCAGCTCTTTTGTGTTTGAAAAATTAGATACTAATTTTTAAAGTATGAGGCTGAATTCTTTGTTTAATAAAAATCTTCCAAACACAACTGTAGCTTTTTTTTTCAACAATAACTTTGTCTTTAAAATAATGGTGTATCTTTTACACTGGTGTGTTTTATACACTGGTGTGTCTTATATTCTGAAAAATATGGTATGATGAATCTCCAGTCAGATGATTCTTCTTACAGAACAGGTTATTCAATAATTACAAACTTAATATCATTCTTTGTTTCTTAGAAGAAAAGCCAGAGAAAAATGAACATTTTTTTTCCATTTACAGAGAAAGAATAAAAATTTGATATAAATATTCAGGAAAAGTTAATATATTATTCAAAGATAATTTCAGGCCCTTGTTATTGATGCCCTTTTTTTATTTTATTCAGAATTCACTTTTAATTATTCTGCTGTCAGAATTCATGAAGTTGAGATCAGTTCATATTATAAAAGAGATGCCAGTTCTCTGTCCATCACACACTGTTGGCGTGTGAATTTTCATGTATGTATATAATGTATATGCTTATGTTGGTGGTTTGCATGAGTGACTTATGTTTTTGTACCATTTAACGAACACACAGATACACACACAGTTTGACTGAGTTTAAAATAATTGGAATAATACATTCCTTACCACAGTCTAGACAACACATACCTCAGGCGGAGCAATAAAATTATGAATTTGGAAACAAAAAATGTTTTTTAAACTCTAAAAAAATAAGATAATTATAAGATTTCATTAAACATTTCAGAATTTTTTTTATTATTTTTTTAACTTTTAAAAATTTTTGTAGAAATATTTTGAGGTCTGTCACTGATATTAAAATATACAAGTGCACACCCACACAGATATAATGCATACCCATACAATTTAAATAAAACTGAAATGGACACTTCTATGTCACAGGGGCTAATTTTCCATCCTGTCTGGCAAGATTACAGTTATTTATTTTCATCTACCAACTTGAATGCTTGAGAAATCTTCTTAAAGAAAAAATTGCACTCTTCAGCAGGATTCAAACCTACATCCCATGATGCAAAGGGAGATACCGTTAAGCCAGGCACATTCTAACCAACTAAGCTATGAGGAACAGTCAGCAGATGATGCCAAATTTTGTGTCTTTAAGTGAAATTTCTTGCAGGATAGATTTCTCAATATCTATCATATCTGCAGTTTTGTATCCAAAATTCTCTTTGTTTACATTTCGATACAAAATTGTGCAGATATGAAAAATATACTGTCTCATAAATAAATGGAGCACCTACTCAAATACAAGTATTCATTAAAAATAACATTTAAAGTAATCATATATATATATATATATTTATATATATATATATATATATATATATGATGGACTCTCCCATTGATGAAGATCTGACAACCTCATTCAGTTTTTATGCTTGTGCTGTAAGTGACACTTCAGTCTTACTAGTGACCTGCATAGAAGTCTTTCATCACTTAGCCAGTCAATATGACTGATTTCAAAATTTCTGATATGACTTTGGCACAAATATCTCCAGTTATTTCTATCCAGGGCAACTCACTTGAAATTAGTATAAGGCATATTGACTTGACAACTGAGAGGTTACTATTTAGCTTGTCTTTATACCTGGGCCATGGCCGTCCAACAGTCCTTTTTCCACTGTCAAACTGGCTTTATATGAGGACCTTAGGTATTCTGTCGTCACGCATCCAACATGACCAACCTAGCAAAGTTGTGACTGCATCAGGAAAGTCTCAATTCCAACAATGTTGCATTTTATGAGAAGATCGTCATTGGACATCCTATCATCAAAAGTATAGTCACAGATCACGCAGAGACAACTTTTATGAAAGACATCAAGCTGATTGATATGGGACCTATGCTTGGTCCATGATTCTGAGCTGTTCATCAGTTTGGTCAAGACAGCTGCTCTATAAACTCATATTTTGGGGTCCAATTTGATATCCCTCTCATTCTATAAACTGTGGCAAAGCTTCCCAAATGTAGCTTTGGCGATCCAATTTGTTATTTCATCATCAAGGGATACATTTGCATTCATCTTACTTCCTAAATATGTAAATGATATATATATATATATATATATATATATATATATATATATGCAAAGCTCTTCTATGAATTGAGTACTCTGAATCACTGGTATGTTTATTCAAAATAAATATTAGGTTAGTGCAAAAATAATGACGTTTTCTCACATAGTAACATATGTTAGAAAACGTCATTATTTTTGCACCAACCTAATATGTAAAAATTCACCTTTTTCTCTACACAGAGTCGATAGCTTAGGGGAAAAATCTCCAACTGATGCCAAATCAGTCAGGTTTTGATCCTGGCTTGAGGCAATTGAATGTCTAGCTACACTGATGTGATACAGCGAAACAGTCTGTCTGTTGATGACATTATATATATATGTGTGTGTGTTTCATTAAATAATATAGACATATGTACATTTATGATATAGACAACCTTGAGAATTTGAAGTTTTTGTTTAATGAAACATGCTTGAATGAAGATATGCTGACTATATATATATATATATATATATATATATATATATATATATATATATATACATTAATAATAATAAATATACATTTTTTTACGTCACTGGTAGTATATCTGTGAAATGCAATCATCAAGTGCTGGTTGACTGATGACTGCATGAGACTCTGGAGGACCCAAAATAAACCTTTCGATGGTACCTATTTTATACATTTTGATACAAAAGGAATATCCCACATTGGTTAAAAAGGCTTTATTAGTTTTATTGCAATTTTCTACATCTTATTTATGTGAATTAGGCTTCTTAACCCTAAATAACATCAAAAATAAGAAGCAATGAAAACTGTGCTCAACTAAAGAAGAAATGAGGGTCTGTTTATTGTACTTTCAATCAAACATTGAAGAAATGAAAAAACACCAGTTACAGGTTTCACATTAAATAAGCTACACAAATAGTTGAATAGAAACATTGAAATAAAGTAAATTCACATTCATTTTACTAATTGTGCCATAATATATTTATTTGCTCCTAAGTGTGTCGTTGCTTAAAAAGATTGAGAAACTCTGCTATAGAGTAATGGTTAAGAAGCCAGTCTTGCAGATCATTATCAATGAATCTAATTCTCAGTGGGTACTCCAGACTTGTAGCCTTGTGTCAGACTAAACTAGTTCACTATCAACTTAGAATATAGATATTTTCATGATCTCAGAAATTTGGAGTTTCTGTTCAACATCCTGAAACTGTTTAATAAAACTGGTGTTAAAATGAATTTATTTCTTTTTAAAATGTCAACTTTTAATTCAGTGCTGCATATTTTTCTAGATGTTTTATCTGCTTTTTCATTAGATTCATGAAGAAGGTTTCTAGTTGAACATTAGTAATGGATGAATAATGTTGACCTTTCAATATTTTTTCCAACTGGAAGACAAATCATGCCAAATTGGAATTGTACCGACAGTGTGCAACATGAGTAAATTTCAGATTCTTTCTGTGCTATTTGTGATGTTGTGATACAAAACATATTCTTGTCTCAAGACTTATTCTGCGGCTGTATGGCTTCACTGCTTCCGTCTATCTGTGAATTTCAGTCGACACAACCTTCTAGAGTAAAATTCTATTACTGATCTGTTTTATATATAACTTAAACATACAACAAACATTGGTATTTAATGCTGTCGTATAATGAACAAAACTCGATGTACATTTAAACATGTTTCTATTTTCACTCTTAACAATGCTACACAGTAGAACTTACTTATCAATCAATCTTTGTATATTACAGTAAACTGTTCATCTTTTTTTGCTTATGTTTTATTTCATTATATACTCAATCAAAGGACTTTATTCATCATATTTTAAATGCATAAATTGTTGATAGCAGATTTAAATCATAGTTTCACCATCCTCTAAAAGATAAATATATGAGTTTGTTAATCATAGTTTCATAATCCTTTAAGAAAATCTGCTACTCTAATGTCCTTTGTCATGATAGTGCAGTGGTTAGGTGCTCAGAATGAGAATTCTGTGAGATGAGGTTGAATTCCAGACATGTTCATTGCAGTAACTAGCACACAAATACCCTGAGGAAAGATCTGAATCAATCTTTTTTTCTCACAGCTATGGGTTAAATATGAAATCAGACTGAGATATCTAGCCATGGTTGGTAACCAGCTTAGGAGAAAGACAACTCTGAATTCAATACTCAGCCACTTGAAGCTGTACAAAGATGCTTATGCACAGGGTACAGATATTGTCTGTTAATCCAAAACTCAACAGATTTCAACAGTTGTAGATAATCCCACTGTAGAGTAATTGTCTAGGCCACTGTTGTCACCCACAGACATTGGACTTGAGGAAGATGTCATAATAGGTTTAGTTTTTGTCTGGTATTGTTTTCTCTATTTTGAAAGGACTTTCTTTAGAATTCAGTATTGTCTTCATTTTACTTATATTAAAGTTTCTTTAAATTAAAGTTTTTCTTAAATTAAAGTTTCTTTAAATTACTCATAAATATTCAAGTTATGCTTTAAAGTTTCATGTTCTCAGTAATTTTATAGAAATACAAGGTGATATCTCCAACTGTACCTGCTGTGGTTACACTTTTCTTTAGTAATGAATGGGCAACTAATACTTAATGGTACCCAGCTTATTGAGTCAGTCTACCAATTGTCTTTATCTACTAGTTCTCAATTATTACACAAGATTTTGAAAAGCTTTTGAAAAGATGTGTTGGAATGGCTATACAATCTTTACAACAACTAACAAATTTGAACAACATGCAAATTTATTCACAAGGCCCTCAAAATTCTTTGTCAGTCTTTTGGTATACATTCTCTAAGTCAAAAACAGGTTTTTGAGTAGTATGTGTATATCAAAGTTAGTCGAATGTTTCAAGGCCAGTTGCGTGTTAGTTCTAAATGATGTATATTCAGGGCAATGAGTCACCAGAAAAATGGAGAAAATTGATGAACTCATCCACAAGGACATCCATCAAACAATCCATTAATTTTCTTGCATAAGTGGAATCATTTATGGAAGCAAGAAGATCCTTATGGAAAACTTCAACATGTATCACGTTGCTACAAGATTTGTCTCCCAGCTGAAATCCCTGGGTCCATTTCCAAAGGACCTGTTTCAAAAGTGTCAAATATATGATATTATTTACTGGAGAAATGATTTTACCTTCTTTTTAGGCCTAGTCTATGAACCCTCCAATCTCATCTTGTATCAGTCTGTTAGTCTATCTATCTACTTCAATTTCTTCATTTGGTTGCTATCTACTTGCATATCTGTCAAATGGTATTACTCTGGTAATTAATCTATTTTTCTATTGTTCTTTTTGTTTTCATTGTCCATACTCAGTAAAGACTGTCAGGAAAATAAAGAGATGCAAAATGTAGATTTGTTTACATGAATGTATGTATAAGATAGAATGGGCAAGGTTTATCTTAACACTAAGCAAAAGAAAAGGTTCAAAAGAATGTATTCTCTTGATATCACTACTATTATTGTATAGTCCCTTGGTAATTTTTATTGTTTTCAAAAGCTATTTTTAGAATTTTTAATAAAACCATAATATAAAAAATATCCATTATTTTTTCACTCAATCTATTTTAATGAATATTTGTGACAAGAGAAAAGAAAAGAAATTTATTGTTACAGTTACTTGTGTGGTGTTTGTTTAAATTTTCTTATTTTATAGTTCACAGACATTTTTTATAATTTTATAAATAAAAAAATTCATTTTCAAAGTTATTTCTGTATAATATCTAGCTAACAAATATTCAATTAAAGTTTGTTGACATTTTTATAATTTTGAAAATATAAAATTATTCTGATAAGAATATTTTTATAATCTTCTAAATATGTAATTTATTGTTATAATTCACAAATTAAATTTTATGCTTTTGTGAAAAAAAAATATTATTCTTACATCTTTGTTTTGATTGAATAAATGGTCTTTAACAATTTTGTTGTCAATTCTTGAGAAAAACTATATAAATTAAGTTTCATATGCTTGGGTTTTATTAAAATTCTAAAAATATCTTTTTAAAAAAATCTAGATTTTAAAACATCTTTTTAACAGCATTTTTTAACTGGTGCTAAGTTAAACTTAAAAATATCTAAAAGTTTGTGTGTATATGTATATGGTTAATATATGCATGTTGATAGATGAAAACTTTTCTTTTCTCTGGCTTCTCTTCCAAGATTAATATTCTAGAAATAAAATTCTTTCAGTTATAAACACTTTATAGCCTCATGATAATTAGAGAATATTCTGACTGAAACTTGACAAGAAATCAAAGATAAAGATATGAGTCAAAACTGATGAACATAAAGCCTTGTCTCACAGATATCGAACCATAAGGCTTGTCTCTTCTTTCTCAAAATATTGCTTTGACACAACACCCTCTTCCATTGCGGTCCCCATTATATAAACATTATTCTTTTATGATAAATTCTTTCACATAAACAGAGAGAAAAAAAGCATGGCTTCTGCATGGGCTTTTTTTCTTACACTTCCTATTGTATGATTATCAAAAGATTTCAAGACATAATTGCTGAAACTTTACAGAATACTAAGAAAAAGGATAAAAAGTTGTAGTTTGAAAAATCTAAAAAAGCATTTTATATATGTAAAAATAAGCATTCAAATTTTCAGTGAGAATTCTTCAAAAATAAAGGAGGTAAAGGTATGGCCAACTCACATTCATACACAAAAAGAATTTTATAGTTAATGACCCATATTTGGTAACTGTCTATTATTATTAAGTGGCATCCTGTCTTTGTTTAGTCATTTCAGAAGCATTACCAAAACTAAATTATATTTATTATCATGACTGTTAAGATTCACCAACCAGCACAAATGGGCAGCTTCCTTCTTTTTGAGATAATGTGACTCATTTCAAGAAAATCCATTGGTCACTATTACCTTTATTATTACAAGTGAATTGTGGTTGGTGGTTAGGCTGCCTCCATATTTCCTTTTCTTTCATATAAAACAATACATCAGCCAACATTTGGCAGTAAATTTTCTCCTTTTTATATTAACAGATCAATGATTGTAGTAATGAATCTCATTTACTTTACATCAAAGACAGAAATTCAGATTCTATTGGTTTCAATTTAATATTTTACTAGAGCAGAATGTTTCTGAATTGTGATTGGATCAATTTCTGGACAAATTATCATATGATTGGACAATATCTCTAATGAACCAGTCATCTGATTGGACAATATCTCTGATGAACCAGTCATCTGATTGGACAATATCAGGATTTGATTAATCAACCATTAAATACAAACGGATTTTTGTGATTGGATTTACTTTTGGACAAATCCAAACAACATACATAATTCATAAGAATTCAGTCATCAATTCTTGGACACTAATAAAGAATTGACAAAGTAATAAGTGTAAAATCAATATAATTCCAAACGATGGAAATAAAATCATTTTTCATACCCAAATCCTATGTAATATTCATGAATTTATCTCATTGGAGGGTTTCAATTCTTTTACACATCATCTAATATGAGATGTATAGTGTTGATAATTCAGTTGATGATACTGATCCAAATAACCACAATAATGTCAGACATTTAAGTTTCAATTAAGAGACTAACTCCCCACCTTTGTATTTAAAAGATGTTTCATTTACTAAAATCTACTGATGTAAGTCTATTCTACATATATAGAATTCATTTACAGAATTTTTTTTATGATCACCATTTTAAGAAAACAAGAAGTAACTGGATTACATAAAGTACACAACTTGTTCAATATTCTCACTACACACAATCAAAATCTATGTAATAATATTAAAAGCCTGCTTTGAAGTTAGAACAAACCATGACTGGTCAAATCTAAATGTTCTCCTTCACAGGCTTTCCAAAGTGTTCAAGAACATGATTTTTTAAGACAGTTTGATACAAGAGAGCAAAAAATATGGCAATTATTGAAACAGATGAATTTGAAAAGAATTTTCCAAATCATGTGAATTCTTCTGATAAGAATTTGTAACAAATTCTTTTCCGGAAGTGTGAAAAACATGAAATTTAATAGGTTTGATATTTTCAGACAAAGAATATATCTCCTTTGTTGGTGTAGAAGATAATTTTGTTTTTCCTGGAAGAAATATTTCAGATTACTTGAGAAAGTATTTGATATTTTATAAACAGATGTTTTTTCCTTAACCAGCAAAATTCTATTGTAACATACAGAAAAAGCAATAAATTAAAGCAATAAATTGAGACAACTAGTCCTTTCTTCTGGAAAAAACATTTTCAAATTTATCTTGTAAGTAAAACATGGAGACTTGAAAATATGTTCAAAACTTTCTTTAACAAAGATATTTTCAATACAATACGAAACTAAAATCTAATATATATTGACAGAATATATATTGAAAGAATAAATGTATTAAATTTAATACATACTGACCAATATTAAAAGAATAAATTAATATGTATTAAAGTTAATACATTTTGACGAATAGTAAAAGAATATATATGTATAAAATACATACTGACTAATATTAGAAGGATAAATTAATATGTATTTAATACATATTGATCAGTATTAAAAGAATAAAATGGAAGAGCAAGAAAATAACAATTATATGCAAATATTCTGAGGCAGTTTGATTTTATTGTGAATAAATTTACCCCCTAATGAATATTATTGCTAATCTCACTATTTGTAATTAATGATTTAATAACTGGGTTGAAAATTTGTAATGGCGTAATAACTTGGTTGAAAAGGTTCATAAGTTCAAAGTACTGATTAGTTGTATATATTGTACTCTAAAATGAATCCAGAAGACAAAATAAAATTGTTAAATTTAATATTGAACAAAAACTGAATTGATTTTTGTGAGCATTCCTTGGCATTTTTTTTTTATCTATTGACATTATCAACCAATGAAAGTTCAGCTCTTTCAATCTGCAGGCTGCTATGAAAGTAGAGATAAAGATATTATCAGAAAATGAATCACGCAAATTCTCCATAGTATAATCTAAGTGGCAAATTTATTTGTTGTTTCTATATTGGTTGTGCAAGAAATAATTAAAAAAAGAAAATGAATGTTGATTTATATTCATTTTTTGTGATATTTAAATAAATTTTTTAAGATGTACACAGCAAAGTGACTATTTTTACGTATAAAATGAGGTGAGATTTGTATTAATTGTATATTATTAATTCATAAGTGTACAGTTTATTGACCCAAAATAATACTCATTGAATTTATCTATAACAACTTTTAAATTTGAACCAAAAAATGGTGTGTGAATATTTTAATAAGATTGTAGATATGCAAAGGGTGATTATATAAATTTGGCTGAGTCACAAGGGTCATTTGGCAGTTCATGGATGATGGCAGATCATAGAGTGTCAAATATCAGTTGCCACATAAGCTGCCAAGAAGACATATGTCACAAGCCCACAGTGGTAGGGTGAACAGAGGAATCTACATGGTCTCACAAGTAAGGACACCAATGACCTGCCCCTTTCCTCATTGGGAATTATTACAAGTAAGACTTTCTCTCTTCTCACCCTTTTCATACTTACTTGTTGTATATATATGTTATAGTTTTTCTGTGTGGGATAAATTAGTAACAAGTATGAATATATTACTATAAAAAGTCTCTTTGAGAATAATGCACATTAGTAATTCCAGCTATTCTTTTTATGTTGGTATATTAAGGTGTTACTATATTTCAGATATATTAATACCTATAATGGGAAAATGCAACTGGGAATACTCTTTCTTGTCTAGCATCCCAATTACTATCATTTCCAAGTCAGTAAAAATTGTCATTATTGACACCCTATACATATCATTTCCAATAGTTTGAGAATAAATAAAATATATGTATTCTTCAAAAACCTGATTATTTCAATTATCTTGAAGTCACATTACATATTTTGTTATAGAATTATTGAATAATCTTTTAACTTATAACTTGTGTTTTGTTTAAAAACTTTGTATAACATGACTTAAGATTTATGTTTATTTGATGAAATCATTTAAAAATGAAGGCTCTCTGCGCATTTTTGAGTAGACCAGTAGAGTGTCTAGCTAATCCCTGTTACACTTTCTGGAAGAGAGTGCATAATCTGGTACAAGTTGAATGATACCTAATATGATCAAATCAATATATAAATCACTTAAACTCCATGTTACCATTGATGATTTCAGGACAATTTTGTTTGCCCAATTTCACTCAGAAAGCTTACATCAACCTGTGGCAGGATTTCAGGTACTTCTCTATAGTGTTGCATGCTGGGATCACCTCCCCTAGTCCAGTATTCCCAATAAGTCACCTCCTTGACTAAAATTGTTTATGGTGCAATTTGAACTTGGTCCTCATGGTTAGAATGCTAATGTTCTAACCATTTGGCCACATATCTATAATTTAAAAATACTTTTTTCTTATATCAGAATATAACTAAAAAACAAACTGACACTCACCAATGTATCAATTTATTCCTTTTTGTGCCATTATTTAAAAAAATTGATATTTCAAAAAATACAATTTGTTTTTATCCCAATTCCTTTTGGGAATAAAATGTATTTTTTCATAAGTGATATGCAAATGCATCCAGAGAAATTTAAAAGAAAATTTTAATCCATCATATTTACACCAGATCATACATATTCACTTTTAATTTGCCTTATATCAAAGCATTTCACTGCAGCAAAAACAGATTTATTTGATTTTAATGAAAGACTTAGTTGGAAATTTCTTTAATTATCCCTTACCTAGATTCAGCCAAATAAACTGACTATAAATACTAATATATTTTCTTAATATAGATTTTACCGACCTAACAAATCTACTAGTGTGCATTGTGTAGCAAAATGTACATTTTCTTGAATTAGATGATACCATTCTTATATAAGATGAGTATGTGATCCATCTATCTAAAACTTTAAAATTCACATTTTATCTTTCTCATTTTTAATTCTGTAGTGTGTTTGTACTGAATTTTATGAGAATATGGTAAAAAGCATTTTCTTGTTTTCTACTTCATTTAATTAATTTAACTGGTTTTTACAGTACAATAGACAGCACTCAGTGTTTGTCTTTTTCAAAAATTACACAAAACATCAGAAAAGGTTGTCTTCCTCCAGATGAGTACCCATCTCAAGAAAAAAAAATCATTATATATATATATATATATATAGAGAGAGAGAGAGAGAGAGAGAGGCACAGTGGAGTAATGGATAGCTATTCAGATTGAGGAATCAGAGAGCTGAGTTTGAATTCCAGTCAAGTTCATTACATTCACTTATGTGATAATAATGCTCTTGGAAAAGATATGAATCCATCTCTTCTTCCCCCAGCTATGGGTAAATAGCAGGACAGACTGTGTCATATAGCCAGATGGGGTAAATGAAGGATAACTATGAATTCAAAACCTGCAGAGGATCATTTGGGGAACATATTGAGGCATACTGTGCACCAATCCTCTGTATTCAGTTCTTCCAAAAAGTATGGTCGGTTCTATACAAACCATCACCACTATAATCAAATGATATATGCAGGTAGTCTAGCTGTTGATCCTAAGAACTGAGCTGCTTGACCTTCATATGTGGAAAATGACAGTCCAGTATATACATATGCTGAAGGTAATATCAATGAACTAACTGACAAACTTTTACTATATATATATATATTTATATATATACATTTTCAAGAGGATAGAATCCAGGTAGAGCTCAATGTCCAGGACAGAGCAAGAATATAATATAAAAGGCTCAAACACTAATATTCTATGGTTATAATTTATTACAATTCCATTGTAATCATGATCCAATTCATCAGACCTACAAATTGAACAACCATGGAATATTAGTGTTTGAGCCTTTTATATTATATATCATATATATATATATAATAAACTAAATTTGTTCATTTATCTTATGACTGTTTTTACTCTGAACTTTGTGCAAGTATATCTACTCTTTAGGATACTTGATGGTAAGTTTGCCATCAAGTGGGTGTAATTCTGCATTTAATTACCAAAATTGATTGCCCTTAAAATATTATCTTCAAAATTTACCCTGGTTGACCATTATTTGGCAAAATACAATGTTTCTCTTTGTTGTACTATATCTAAACTAATCCCAAATAAAAGAATATATAAACAACTTGATCTTTATAACTTGTGCTTGTCAGTCTGTCTTTAAGCTATATTAATATCAACATTAAAAATAGATATATTCTGAAACTATAGCAGACAGCAGAGAAGAAATGTTTGGTCTTAAATCTTTCCTCTAAATATTTTTTGCTCTAATGCTATAAACCTGAGACATACTTACACAAATTTTATAAAATAATGCAGTTATACTTACTTAAATAATGATCGAGATAGAATATTAGTAATAATAAACATTTGAAGGCTTATGATTTCTCAAGCTATAAATTATTATTTATTCCTGTAGACACCTTGTTGAGCACAGAATTGCATCAAGGGATGCTGCTAGAGTTGTTAGCAAAAATTTATAGGACTAGGCCATTAGTCCAGCATCCAAGACAGATTGCTATACTGAGCTACAGAGCCATAAAACCAAATTGCCACAAAATAATTGTATACACATACATTTATTCATAGAATTTGATTAAAAAAGTCTTATAGTAATAAAAAGATAATATTTGTTTTACAGAAAAAATGATCTTTTTTATTTTCACTTGTTCGTGTTGTGGGGTCATCAGTTGAATTATGGAAGGATGAGTGATGAAGAACCAACAGAATAAAAAAAAGTATTAATATTTTGTTACAAAAATGGCAAATAGGAAGAAGAGACAATTAACAAGAATTGACTGGGAAAATCATAGTTGTCTAATCAATAGCTGACTATAGCAGCTCCACTAAAGGCAGAAAAAGCATCTCTTTTATCTAATAATAATAATAATAATAAAAACTGTAGCAAAAAATCAAACTAAAAGACAGTTTAATGTTCATTTCTCATGTGCAGTTATGCAACAGTGTGTTTGTGTTTGTTTTGAATGTCCCAAAATTAATAAACCAGAATAAATGTTGAACAAAATGACAGATTCATTTTTTTTTGGAAAAACTATAAACTTAAAACAGATAGAGTTGTTTTAAAAAAACAGTTCTAAAAAATATGGCAAGGGTTTTGTATCACAGTAAAATAAACCAATGCAGAAAGACCTTTGTATTAAACTCTTGTGCTGGTCACATATCACCATTTTTTTTTTTTTTTTTTTTTACTTTTCCTTCTCTTGGGGACCTTGTAAAAAATTGATTAAAAAACCAAAAAAAATTTGCACTCCACCGGATGAATAGGGGGAAAACAAAACAAAACAATCAATCAAAACTGATCACAAGTAATCTCCATATTTTATATACAGAGTGTTTAAGAGATGCATTCATGTCATATATATATATATATATATATATATATATATATATATATAATTTGAATTGCATTTGTGATGTTGCTTCAGTTCTGTGATATCAATCATTGATACGCACCCTGCCACATTAGATTTTTTAAAAATCCATATTTCTTTTTTTAGAAAAATACAAAAAAGTTATTTATTATTATTACTTCATTCTTTCCTTGTTTTGTTGCAAGTAGTACAGTTAGTATACAGAGTACTAGCTTCTAATTATGAAGATAAATATAATTAACAAATTCAGCATCTTGGTTGTATGGTTATTTATGATTGACAGAGATCAATGATTGCATGGTGTTACTCCCACCTCAGGACAAGGAGGTCACCCATGGAAAAAACAGTTTGGAATTTGGGGTTGCATTTTGGTATGGACAGAGGCAGCAGATGATTATATGCTAAGCATTGGAGAAGGAGAGTACTTGAACCAGGAGAAACTGGCCCCTAATAATCAGTCAATTAAATTAATCATTTCATCATTCACTTTGCCAGTCAACCAATAAAACAATTATTTACTGAAGCAGTTAATTATTTAGCACTACAGTCAGTCAACTGACTTAATCATAATATATAATCAATTATTCCTCTATTTTTCAGCAATATCCAACTATCAATTTTGGTTAATTTTGCAAATTAGGACCCATGCTCAGTTTGCATTAAAATTTCCCAAATACTTACATTTAGGGTTAAATGTACATGCTTCATTTGAAAATGACTTGATAAATTTGATAAAATCTACCATTTTGTAGTTATTGACAGTAAAAAGTTTGCATTCGTGTTGTTGGCAGCAGCCATTACTGGCCTTGTTTGCATATATTTGCTGTGGAAAGCTAAATGCAGAAGAATGTACTTAACTGACTCTTTTTTTTAACTGATCTTACTCGTCTTAATTACTGCGCAAGAGAACTATATTGCGCAATAATCAAGACAAGTGAATATTCCACTCATAGTTATTCTGCAGTAAATGTATGCAAACGACGCCAGTAATGGCTTCCTCGGCGTGAATAAATCCGAATTTTACTGTCAATAACTCCAAAAAGGTAGACCTTATCAAATTTATCAAGTCATTTTTGTTTGAATGATGCTTGTACATTTGAACTTAAATGTAAGTATCCGTGAAATTTTTATTGCAAATTGAGCACGGGTCGTAATTTGCAAATTAACCTTATTTTTTATGATTTATTCGTTAAACTAAAATTTATATTAAAAAATATAATTTTATGAATTATCTAACGCATTTCACTTTTAAACGGCGGACATCTTGACACGGAATCAGAAAGCTGGGGGGTGGGGCGGAACGAGAGTTATTCCCCCCTGAATTGTTGCTTTCTAGATAAAATGGACGCCATTATTATTATTAAGCCTAGCATTTACGCATATTAGAGTTGAATAAAGCCTTGTAATATATTTTTGGCGTACACGACAATATTTACCGAGATTCATGAAGTTACGTAATTTCCTGGAGTATTTGCCTGCAAAGAAAGGTTGAAGAACAAACTAAAGACATTGCTGTGTCTTCATGAATGGGACAACAGTTGTCTCTTAGTCTTAATTTAATTTATGTGCATTTATGGACTGCTTCAAGGAGTTTCATGCAGATAAAATATTAAACTTGGGAACTTAACATTTATGCTTTATTACCCTTTTTTATTTTTATTATCTGAAAGAGGTAAAATACCATTTTTATAGTTTTTGAATATAATTAAAGCAAAAGGAAGCACGTGAGTTAACTGCTTGCGTGAAAACGTCTGTGTAACCTTTTCTTTTACCGCCGTTTAAGAAGCTAAATTTAATTTTGTCAGAAAACTACGTCACTATTTTCGCTTTCAAAATGATCGATGTTGATTATAAAAAATAATTAATTACAAATTTTTATGTTGTAATTATTAAATGAAATGATTACCACACTTTTCATATAGTTTTTCTATAGTTTCTTAACTTTCATGTACAGTAAAACAAGTTTAGATTAGATTAGAATCAGTTATTCAATATTATTGTCAAATAACGTTCCAAATGCTGTATCTGTTTGATGTAATTATTCCTATTTTTTTAATTTAATGTGATTTTATTTCATTGTTTTCAATGATTATTTTGGCATTCTTTAAACTTCGTGCCTGAAAACAAAAATGGAGTGTCAAAATGACGATTTTTCCCTTGACGCCGCTATTATTTTAACTACCTTCATTCCTCGGCAATGTTTGTTTTAAAAAGCGAGGATTAGATTGATTAAAATTTTAATAAAGCTTAAAACATGAAAATGAATTTAAACGTTTTTTTCTTTGTTGAGAATGTGCAACAAAAACAATAAACACTTAATTACATTTAAACTGTTTTTACTTTTTTACTACAATACATTGTTTATTGAAATGGTTCGTTAAAACATCAGCTAATTGCCAAGTGATTCGAACTGATAAAAAAAATGATAAATAATAAAGATTTATTAAATTTGGTTCACATTTTAATAATTTAGTAAATGATTGTGAATTTATGAATAAAAAATTGTTTTCATATTTAATTTGTTTCTTTATAAATTGATAAATAAAAATATTGCATTATAAGTTTTTAATGTTGTAAATAATAAAATTATTCTTGTACATAAATAATAAATAGGGTTTCATTTTTATTGTAAATTCTCAAGAACCAAAATAATGTAAAATATAAATTCACTTTCATCATATGTTTACGTTTTATTATTACAATTTTAATCATTACTTTTTAAAACAATAAAGAAAAATTGCTGAAGAGCAAAAGGTAGTTAAAAAAAATCAATAGTAGTGTCAATGGAAAACATCTTTTTGACACAATGTCTTTTTTTTAAATTTTTTTTTTTAGCAGGCATGAAGGTTAAAGGTTGCCATTATTATTTTATGCCAGTTTTTTCGTCTCATTTAAATTTGTTAAAAAATGTTATGCTCACTTTTTTCATTTTCACTTGGTTCCGTTGTCAATCATGTGGTATTGCTAGTTTTCCCAATAATTATTTCTTTATTATTCATAACTGCCTGTTATTATTCAAGTCTTGTGCAAGCATTCATTCCCCACTTCACTGAATTATTATTGTCAACAATTATAAGTTGCTTTACAAACATTTATTCACTCTCTCTCATCAACTAAACATTCATTCTGTTTTTAATGATTGTTTAACTTGATAAGGTTAAGCTTACCTCCTCTCCTTTACATAATATTCATCTAAATAAGGAAACACTTAGATTGATTTTGCCTTTTATTAATTGATTTATGAAAAAATAATGGCCTGTTCACAAGTTATTATTTCTCAGGCAAATATGGCAATAATAATGATTTTTCTCATTCAAGGTAATGTAATGATAATGGTTATGGAAAATACCTAAAAATGTATTATTTTTAAAATATTTTTTTTTTTTGGAGAGAGGAAAACTGGGTTTTAAATATCACATTTACATTGCAAGACAACAAAAATATCACTAATTCTTCATTACTGCTTGAAAGTTTAAACAACTTCATTGTACAAATAAAAAAAATAATCTTATTTTAACAACTGTTAGGTTATCTCCCTTTCAGATTATCTTCCTTTCATTTGCAATGGTTGTTCCTTTTTGTTTCAATGTGAATCAGTGTATTTTTATTTAGTTTCCTTCTTATATTATCACTTTGCATTTCGTTTTTTTTTTTTTTTTTTTTTTGTTCAGAACTTTCAAATAATTTTAAAAACGTTTTCAGTTTTCCTCAATGTTGTCTTCATATCTTTCAAAGGGCAATCATGATTTTACTTTCCACAACAATAACTACTTTCCCAACCCAGACTCTTCAAAATATGCTTTTTTTAACATGATTTTTTTACAATTAAAAATGAATGTCAAATAAGAAAACAAAAATAAGTAATGAGTTTTGTTAAATAAATGAATGATAAAAAAAGAAAAAGTATGGTATTTAGAAACATATGCAGCAGTGAAAGACAGCATTGTCCACAAGATATTTTGTTATTGTCGTTGTTACTATTGATAGGGTGGAATTAAATTTTACCTCCAAATCATGATTATATTTCTCTCCACAAGTTAAACAGTAAGTAATGGAAATATTTTGACTAAAAAATTAAGAAATGTCAAGCAATCTTTGTGGTATAAAAAAAAAATGGTTGAATAATTATAAACTATTTATCCTACATTATTATAAAGTTGTAGTCCTTTGTATTAATAGAGATGTGGAACGTGAACTGACTGGGCTTCCGTTTTCACTTTGACGAGAGCTGAGTGGACTGATGTCACCTTGGATAGCAAAAGGGGTCAGCACAACAGGGGGAGGTACAGAACGATCCAATTTTTTTTGGCAGGATTTACAAATTCCTGTACATTTTGTGATGAATTTGTCTAAAGGTTCTAAAGAGTGCAGCCAAAGGGGAAGGAAATCCCAGTTCTTCAACACTCTTGGTAAAAGTTTATTGTACTTTTTTTGGAGGAAATTAACAATAATAACAAAGGTAATAAAAGGCAAAAGGATGACACCAGCTGCAATCATTGCCTCGGCACCAGCCAGTGAAAGAGTAAAGACAAATGCAGGAAGGAAGAAAAAAGCTGTCACCAAATAAAGGATGGCAAACCAACGATATTTGGCAGTTGTGTTTCCCAGCTTCTTTGCCAAGTTTATAGGAATCTTGCGCATAAATGGAATTGGATAAAACAGGAGGATGCCGCTGACATTAAACAAAAAATGGCAGAGTCCAATTTGTAAAGCTGCCCGGAATCTGTTTCCTGAAGTTGCCATTGCCGCCAGAAGACCAGTAGCTGTTGTTCCAATGTTTGAACCCAGGGTCAACGGGTACATTCGTTCAATATGGATCACGCCCATGCCAACAAGTGGGGTCAGCGTGGAGGTGAAGATGGAGCTGCTTTGTAGTATCATTGTGAGACCAGCCCCAATGATAATGGCTACGTAGCCAGTCAGAAAAGAAAACGGTTTTGGAATGTCAGAGTTGATTGTCTTTTTCAGAGCCGATGCAACTGGCCCCCGTAACATGGAATGTAACAAGCGGACCATTCCCATGAGGCATATCACAAGCAGAAATAACGATACAAATAAGAGGATAGCTCCAGATATGGTGTCACTCCACTCAATATAACTCAGCAGACAGTAACCTGGAAAGAAACAATTAGAAATTAATCAAAATGCATCTAAAATAAAATATCTAATGTTAACATAAAATCAGGGGAGATTGATTTATAAACTCTATAATGGTGGGTAAATAAATGACCCAAATAGAAAAAAAAAATCCTGTATAAAATCATGTCCTCTCTGAAATGTTACCATTTATGCTTTTTATAAGAATTTAACAAATTTTTCTCTTATTTAAATGTGTGAACAGGAACCCTGTGAGCCTTAAAAATATTAAACTAATCATTTCCTGATTTATAAAATTACTGAAACATTGGTTCTTGCCCAGTCATCAAAGTTAAGCAATGTTGAGCCTGGACAAGAAGGGCAGGTGCATAATATTTTTTTTCTCTGAAAATCCAAGAATTTGTTTCGCTAATGCTAAGTCTTGAAAAAATGCTATATAAAATTCACTAATTTTATCTATAATATTAAATGTGTTAAATTATTCAACTTTTTAGCAAGAAAAATCTCAAGCTGATGTTAAAAATTGCTGCAAAAAATTGTTGATTTATTTAAGATGATCTCTTATGACATGTCTCTAATTTTTATTTAGATACATTGTATTTATTTTCAATTTTTCTAGTTATTCACTTATATTACATACGATTCATTATTGTACATAATTAGGTTGCAATAAGATTTGTATTTTATATGAATACCACCTTATAAAAGTTAAGATGCAGTAGAGTGAGGAGAAGCTGTATCATAGTAGGGGACATAAGACTGTTGCACTAACTCTACTGATCAGTACTTCGGTGACTGCTGGAGAATACCAAGTGCTTTAAGCTATGCAGTAGGCCTAGTAAACTGGAATTGGAGACAATCTTGCTACTCATGCTAAGAGAATATGATGTATGGAGGTGCTTCTGAATTGACAGGTCATGTGGCCTACCTGGAGTTGGATGTGTGGTGAGTGAATCACGTCTATATAAATCAGCAAACACTTATAAAACTCTTATTAACTGTATTTTAATGTTTAAGATGTGATATTAAAAATAACTTATTTGAAATCTTTTAAACTCTTTATATTTTTATAGGTACTAAAGTATCAAAATTATTTTTTATTTTATCCATTGTTTGAAAATCTAGTTAATAACTATGTAATAAAAAGGTTGAGGTCTTACACTTTTCAGAATTTGTTTCAACAGAAATATTTTCCAATCGTGTGACATTCTGCAAAGAAGTTACAACAGTTCCATTGATGACAGCTGAGAAATTTCTTTCTTGAGTTACATTTTGAAGAACAGTTGTTACTTTGTACTTGCACCAAATCTAAAATGTTGGGTGGAACAGAGACAAAATTTTTAAAATATATTTCATTGTTGTTTAAAAAAATAGACAAACAGAAATAATGGCAATTTTTTCAATGAATATATTTATTTGAAAATGCTGAAAATGTTATGAGAATCTGTTCAAAGAAAAACACACAAAATCTAACCTGACAAACGGATCGTCCACAGTGATAATGCTTTTTTGCATGATGTGTTAATATCGTCAGGAGTTCCTAACTAAGAAAATGATTACAAAGATGGGCCATTCATCCGCCATATACACCAGACATTCTCTTGTGATCATTGGCTTTTTTAAAAATTGAAAAATGCATTGAAAGGACAAAGATTTGCTGACATCTAGCAATGTGACTTCATTACTGAAACGTATTTTGGTAAATGAGTTCCAGATATTTTTCCAGCAATGGCACAATCTTTTCGCAAAGTACATAGCGTCATAAGGAGAGTATTCTGAGGTTGACAGCAGCCAATAGTGAACAGGTAAGCAAACTTTGCTTTCATAGGGACATTCTGGGAATTAAATTGTCGCACCTTATATGCATGTATTTGGACATAGAAATTAACATTGTCTGGTGACACAGTTTCATACAATCCTCAGACTAAGTGATACAACTCTTTATCAGACTGTACATAAAGAAGATTGAGTGTGTTAGGAAAGAGTTGAATGGAAGTGGAGGGCACTGACAATGTTCAGATTCTTCCTGTTAGAACTAAAGTTTATGGTTACTTACACCATCTGGTTGACCTATAGGCACAACTGGGTTTTCCACCTGTTTACATGTTGAGGGCAGTGACTGACATCCTATATTGTCACCTGGAGGTTATTAGGTCAACCTTCTGATGCACATAGCATGCTACTGCAATGTCTATTTTGGTATCTCATAGAATAAGCCTTACATATTGGAGTCACCACAGATAAACTCTTCTTAGAACAAAGGTTCCTTATTGACATTAAATTTGATTCAGACAATCTGGTGTGAATCACATATTAGAGTACTTATGGATGTAACACAATAGAAAAAATTAGTTTTCATTTTCTAATTTGGTTCTTTTTCTTTAAACTAATCTCAGGGGGGGGGGCCAGTATTTATTGGGGTCACCACAGATCAACTCTTCTTAGAACAAATGTTCCTTATTAACATTAAATTCAATTCAGAAAATCTGGGGTTTCTGGACATGAATCGCAATACTACACATTCTGCCCAGAGAGAGGGACTTTGTTTTTGTGTTGCTTCATGTCATCATAACATAAACATTTCATAATGCCAATGTTTAAAAATAAAATTTTACAAAACAATATTTATAATGAGATTTTTGAACAGTTGTTTCATACACTAACCCCCGACCTATATTCATTCATTAATTCAGCGTTAAGAGATTTTAGTATTGTAAGAGTTATTAGGTGCCAAAATTACTGGTTCTTTTTCTGGACTCCAGACAACTTCATAATCTCCTGCAACTCTTCTGGATGGTCTCCTTGTTTAAGTTGGTGAATGCTGCTAAAATCCTTGTCTTCAGTATTACAAGGAGTTTTGTTGGTCTCTCGCAGAAATTGTCTGACAGCCATGACTGGGTTCTCCTGCTTGTGTGGCATGGTGCAGAGACTTTTTGTCAGACATGGGCTCTTCCAGCAGCCACCCTTTTGACCTAGGGCAGCACTGCCTCTTCAAGGCACTTGATGTTGGCTTCCATGTTGATTCTGAGGTCCTCACCAACAAATTTGGGAATTTTTCTCTTATCAGAATGATCAAAGTGAGTTTTCCAAGCTGCCATACCTTCATCATTAGACTCCTTCAACTCTTTCTAAATCCTCTGCACTGTCCTTAGCCTGACACCCAAACACTGAAATGTTCATATTGGAGCTTCTGGCATAAATGCCATTCCCAAATTTCTGGCAGAGTGAATTGCATGATGGTGCTCTTTTTCTCGCAGATGGTGCCCAACTGACCCCACTATACTGTGCAGCTGACAAAATCAAAAACAATGTGCATGTGCGAAATTAAGAATATGAAATGGTGACAATTTACCCATCGCACCCTCCATATATAATATATGAAATACATCAAATTGCCATTTAAATATTTCCTTATTTTTTTGAAGATTTAAGATATTTTTGTCAAGAACCATTTATACTTTGTATAAAAATAAATAAATTAAAAAAAAATATAGGACAGGAGAAACAATTTAAGTTCTGTTTTAATTATTTTAAATGTCAGTGTAATACTGAATCTATAAGTAGAACTGTTCAACATTTGTAGAAGAGAATGAACATATGCCAGCTTGTGTATGTAAGGGTCATATTCTGGATTTGCTTAAATGTGTCAATACATCTGGAGTATTTGAGTATATTGTGTCTTACCATGAGGATATGTTTTCTGCTTTAAGACGATCACATTAGGATTTTCATTTGAAAGTTTATATTTATCAAATCTCTACCACCTTTTCTTTGTGAACAGGAATGGCTGTTAGGTCTCAATGTTATCTGTTTGTGATATATATTTTAGTATTTTATAACTAATGTCACAATAATCAACAAATATTCGATATCAGCCTATCAGTGGATACATGATGATGACCAGAGAATACTTGGTCAAAATGTGTCTGATAACATTTTATCAATTGAGATGAGAACATAGTTTGAAATAATACAGTATTGTTTTTATATATATATATATTCACACACACACACACACACACACACACATATATGTATATTTATATAGGTAATAATATGTATATCTTATTCTCATTTAGAATATTTATCCCCTGCACCCAATCTCTTAATCATATTTTATTTTTGTGCTCTGAAGACAGAGGAATGAAAACCAGCTGTTTGTTTTCTCTTTTTTTTTTTTTTTTAAATTGTTGATTGTTGTAGTTATACTTGAACATCACTTTTGTTTTTAATTTTTCTCACTTCCATGATGTATGTCTGTTTTAATAGCATTTATTAATGCTATTGTTAAAAAAATAGATTTGCCTATTGTCTGGTTCACACTCCACCTTGGCCTTTTGAACAAGAATAGAGGTTTATCACTTGTTACCTATTTAAGATTGCGTTTCCAGTTCCTTTTAAAGTCTTTTCCCTTTCACTCCCAGTAGCCCCTTCGTGGTCTTGTTTTGGGTGAATTGATTAAAAAAAAAAAAAAAAAAAAAAAAAATAATGATAAAAATTCTAACAAAACATACCATAGAAAGTCTTTGTTCTGTTGAACAGCATTTCAAATTCATTCTGTTGATAAGCACTTTATCTATGGTTGGATTTATAAAAGATTAATAGAATTTACTTGTAAATTGTCTAATGAAATTTCTTTTTACTTACTTTAAGAATCCTCTTGTCATTCCACTCAGTCTTCCCAGCTGCAATTCCTTCAATTACTTTTTTGTCCAACTGTGAAACAATGAAAGCTTTATAAGAAATATTGCTAAAAAAAAAAAAAAAAAAAAAACAATACTGAAAAAAAATTTCTTTGTAATTCTGTAATAAAATATTGACCAATCATAATAGACAATTGCATAAAATATTGACCAATCATAATAGACAATTACAACCTACAAGAAAATATCAATGATTATTTTGTGAAAATAAATGAATAAAAAAGAAATAATTCACAAAATGATTTTTATGAGCAATATTACTTCCATTGAATAATGGGAAGCAAAACAATTGATTAAAAAAGTGAAAAATATTTTTGTAAAATATACAATTCACAATGCTGCTTAAAAAAAATGTTATTACTTGGAATTAATCTAATGTTTTATGTTTCCTTGTAGTTACTTAAACAATGAAATAATTACTTGTACAAAAAGTCAGTAAACCTATAAATTCTACAACATGAATTAGTTACACATCGATAATCACCAAATCTAATAAAAGACTAAATTGGTTCAAATAATTTTTACCTGAACGATCATTTTTGTTATTGGTTTTGTGATCACTTTCAGCATATCTAGATTTTTGGCTTTGTAATGGGAAAGGGAGAAATCTGACACCATCAGATCACTTATCTTGAAAAGGAATCCTAGAAAATAAAGAATGAATTCATTGTGAGAAATAAAAATTAATTGTAAAAAAAAAAATAATCAGTAATTTATAAAGGCAACACATAACACATGAGACATATACCAAGTTTTTCATTACAAGAAATGTGCAACATTACTTACACTATACATACAATTGCCAACAATAAAAAATTGAATAATAAAAGAAAAAAAAAACAACAAAGTTCACTGTTTTCGATCTTGTCAGTTTTACTAGATCATTTTGCAATCATATTAATAATCTGACTAGAATATTCTATAAATCATTGTTTTAGAATTTTCTGTTATTTTTCTTTATATATATTATCTTTTTCACTTATTTTAGTCATAGAAATTGTTGCTAACGAAATACCTATCTCTATATTTTAGGATAGCAATACCTGTTTCTATATATAAAATATCAAAGATTGTTTATGCCTGACAAAACATGTTGAGCAGTAAATTACTAGAGTTAAAGGTGTTAAAGGTGAACATAATTTTTCAAATAAGATGCTCAAATTAAAAACAAAAAAAAACAAAAAAACAGAGCAACAATATTTTCTTGTGGAACTCCCTTTTGATTTTTCTCTTCCCTGCCACCTACAGTCTCCAAAAATGTAAATGCAACACCAATCGCCATCTTCTGTCTTCCTGAATCCTGTTCATTTTTGTCTTCTCTCCTCACTAAAGTCTTCTCATTGTCTTTCACCCTTAGTAACTACATCCGTCCTAGTGGCATAACCGCCTTGTCTGGGGTGAAAAAGCTCCACCTGTAAGATACTCCTTGCTATGGAAACCAAACATGGTGAAGGTATGACCCTATAATCCACAGGAATTAACAACTCAGTGGTCAATGAATCACATAAAATTCCCTTTGTTTTATTACTTTTTTTAAAATTCATTTATTTATTTTTAATTGGTATTGCCCCATGCAAGGCAGTAAAGCCACTAAGGCACAAAGGGTTAGAGAGCGAGGAAGAATTAGGAACCGAAACATTAATGAGTGGAAAGAGTAATCAGGAGGACAATAGATAGCAATTGACATTTAAATTTTTGCAGATTAAAGTTGACTGCAAAGCATGGAGCCAGAAGTGAGTTCCACAAGTGAGAAGTGTGAGAAAAAGTGTTAGCATAGAATTTACAGTTACATCTAGCCAGCTCAACTTCAAATTGATGAGAGCTTGATGGCAGTCTAGTACTGTCCTTAAATTCATACAGTCTGGGTACCATAGCATCTTTGCTCATCTGAACAATTACCATGAAAGTATTTGTAGAAAAGACAGGTGCAACCTTACAGCAGTGGGAAAGTGACTGAAGCTGAGCTGCCAGATCAGGACCAGTAATATTGCTGGTTTCTTTTTTTGGATTTTATCAAGGATCTCAGGGTAAATAGCAGGGCACAGGACCATATGCAGCAGCAATATTCTAAGCATGGACAAATGGTAGACTTATAGATATGCAACATAGATTCTGGAGAGAAAAATTGTCTTGCACAACACAGTGAACCAATTTTCTTAGCAGCTGACCTAGCAATGGATTCAATATAGTCTTTCCACTTCATAGCTGAGGATGTTAGCCTGAGAAGTCACTCTCCTGGAGGTTAGCATCAGCCATGCTGATGAAAGGCAGGGAGGGGTCTATCAGATGATTAATGGAAAAAAGTTTAATTTTGGAGGCATTAGAATTAACAAGCCATCTTTTGACCCAGGTTCATTAGGACTGGAGGTTCATTATTTATTTAACAAGTTTATCTTATAACAAAATAGAATAATAATAACATTCTGCAAGAATAATGAAACAAGAAGTGAAAAAGCTAGGCTAAAAGCAAATATCATAAATCTGACGCCAAAAGCCTCTACATAGTTCCTTCTCTGTAGCAAAAATGCTTATGCAGAACAATTGACAACCAACCAGTGGCTAAGCAGTACACAGTAGAAAAGTGTGCTGCTCTATAGTGCTGAAAGCTGGGCTTTAATAAATACAATGAGTTATAGGATTGACAGAACATATATAAAGATGTCCAGCATGTATTATGGAAAAGAAGACAAGAGCAAGCAAGGAGCTCTATGGAAAGCTGCAAATTGTGATGGAATTACTATGGACTGTAATTCATTGGGAATATTTTGAGGGGGAAAGAAGAACCTTTAAGTAAAGTACTCTTGTGGGAGCTTAAACATGGATAAAATGTGTAAAAGAAAAAAGTAAAATGTGAATCAGCTACGAAACAAATGCTAGTTTGAGGAATGGTGGGAGAGTGATAAGAATAGACACAACTAGTCAAGGTTCATTTGAAATAAACAAAAAGAGAAAAGCTGAACATTTGTTTTTTTTTGACTGGATAAAATTTTGCTCTTTGCAGAACTTTGAAATAGATTTGGTTATTTTGACTATCAACAGTTCAATAAACTTTTTACTCTGCTATATATTTTTCTTTTTGTTTACTATACTGAGAATTCCTAAATAGTGATATATGAAGTAAAAAGAAAAATACAGTGATGTTGATATAAGTTGATATTCTCAGCGCAAGATGCAGAAAAGAGATATTTTATTGTTTTTAACTAAAAATATGGAATAATGAATTTTAAGATCAGATTTAAATGGTACTTACCTGTACAAACCTCCAAAGGAAGCATAATAATAACACTGAGCCAATTAAACATATCATGAACAGTAGCAGCACCAAAAGATCTTCGAAATTCATTCCGATTCCCATACTGTGCCATTGAGACTACAGTGTTGGTCACGGAAGTTCCTATGTTGGCACCCATTATGATAGGAATGGCTGGAGCAACATCGATCACTGTAACAGAAACAAAGTCCACAGTTATAGAAATGCTACTGTTTTTTGTTTTTTTTTTTAATATAAAAATAAGTATCTGACATTATTATTATACATTGATTAATTTAACCTTTTTCTCATCTTTGCTGTGTAATAAAGATGAGAAAAAGTTTACAGACTTATAAAATTCTACTTAATGTAAAGAAACTCTTTTTACTCATTTCATAAGGAGTAAAGAATTTCATTTTTATAAGCAACATTCATCTTACTGATAATATTTCAGGAGAAACTCAAATTTTCTTGACAAAAATCTCCAGTTTTATGAATTATTAACATTTTTTTTTTTTTTTTTTTGTAAAAAAATAAATTTCGTTTTGATTTACAAAAAGAAAAATTCTTTACTTATTTCAATAAACAAATAAAAATAAATAAAAAAACAAATTTTTTATAATCTTTTCTGTGGTTAATGATCCTTTATTCCCAAGTACTTAAAATATGTTAATTTTATAAATGCTTTTTGTAAATCGGAAAAGAAAAAAAAAATTTCATCATAAAATAATATTTTATTTTCTGTTTATTACAATTCTTTACTGAGTCATTACCAAAGAGATCTGTGCTGAAAAATATATGCATTCTGTTTGCACAGATTCTGATGTTAAGCGATATTTGTACATGAGCTTATATTTTGATAATACTCCCCTTATTAGATGAGCAATTTAACACAGTGCAATTTTTTTTTTAATCAATTGTAAACAGAGATTAACAGGAAATTTCATAATGTTCTTGTATGCCTCTTACTTGATTGTAACTCGGACTCCAATTATTATTGTTATAATAGTAGTTTTAAGGTGCCACATTATTTTTTGATTTCAACTTCTTTATATTTATTGTATTCTTTAGTAGATATAGTTTTTTTTATCTGATGTCATTAGTATATTATTATTATTTCCATTGATTTCTGTTGTATACACATTTCCTTCTGGGTCCCAACCAGAGACTTGAGGTCAGAAATGGCATCATGACATTTTCCATTGAGTATTTTGGGGAAAATTAAAAAAAACAAAAACATCCAAACTAAGATCACACACATTTTACATAGATAAAGCCCTCTGTAAGTTGTGAGCTGTACTTGCAAGTACAAGTTTTTGTATTTCTTTAAGACTTTGGCTATTCTTATTATTTCTCTCCCTCCTCCTCAATTATAACATTGATAATAAAAAGAAGAATTAGTACTTACTGTTTGCTGCTACCATGGTAACAATGATAGAAGTGGATGTACTTGAACTTTGCATGAGGACTGTGGCTAGAATTCCAATCATTAATCCGGTCAGTGGATTCTTCAACAGTTCATGGTTTGCCATTACACCCCCTGATTGCAAAGAAAAATATAATGTGTGTCATGCATTCATTTTGAAAAAAAATAAAATAAAAAGGCTGTGGTATTTATTCTGGAATTGAGTTCTAGAAATTAATCAGGTCCTGTAATACTTTTGGAGAAGGTTATTTAGCCCTTGTATCTACTACAAACTGAATATATACTGAAAATAAAAACTGATAATGCTAGATTTTATGGTGAGCACTAGTGGGTTAAAGCAAACTGATATATATTTTTTCATTTTATTCAAAATGTTTGCAATCAAGCATTTTGAGATTCATAGTTTGAATATCTATATATTTCATATATAAGTAATAAAAGAGAGTAATATTAATTTTAACAAAATTTACCAATTCTAATTAAACTTTGACTTTGGTTTTTGATTGTCGGTGCCAAAGGAATGAAAGATCTACACGTGATTCAATGACGAAAGTATAAAATAAGCTAACAATGCAAAGAATATATAAAGCCTGTGGGATATGCAAGATTTAACTCATTTGTTAAAAAAATTATTTGGCTATTAAATTTTAATTAACTGCTAAATTATGTATTTTTCCAAATCTTTTTAGTTTACAAGTAAAAGAAATCATTTTGTAAACTGCTTAATAGCAAAATCAACACCAAAAAGGATATTTTTACAAGATTTAATATATTATTCCTTCAGCAATCATCAAATCATATATTAATTAATGGGGAAAGTTTACAATAAAAATAATGAAAAAGTTACAGGAGAAACTTATTTTTAACAAATTGTATTTATATAAAGAAGGAGATGTCTGCAATTTTTGTTGTTCTTGAATAATGGACAATTGCCAATAGACAATGAAGAGAGAATATTTTGTAATTGGTGCATAAAAAGTCTATTTTGGGGGAAATCTAATTTTTTACTATTACATTTAGGATTGGATTAGGTATCACAGGAAAAAAAAAAAGAATTATTTATGGCAAATGTTTCTTTTCATCTAGGTATCCAATTCCAAATGGTTAAACTTACTAGTATTATGCCAAAGTATTTAATAGCTGGATATATTCATAAATAACTGTTTCTGTGGATTGGCTATTAATGTTATTAGTTGCTATTAGTACAAATACAGCTACAATGAAAACAATGTTGGCATAAAGAAATAAAAATAATAGCTAATAGTCAGTTAGTTATATGCCATGCGTGATACACGCTTAGGCGATCATGTATCTTTCGATACATGACTGACAAAGCAGATCTTTTCCTACAGTAGGTTGCCATTTCTTTCTGCAGTAGACCAGTTGCAATCCAAGGCTATAGAACCCGGTCTTTCCTGATATTTACCCATAGCTAGGGGGAAAAGAAGAGGATTCATACCCTTTCCCAAGGGTATTAGCATGTAAGTGAATGTTAACCATAACCTATGTTAAAATAAGCAAAGTGTCCACTGCATGCCTTATGTTGTTTGCAGAATAAATAATTTTTGTGTAATAAAAATGAATTATTGATAATTTTTACTATCTCCCTTACACTCTTGATATTTTTTAAAAAATTCCTCATTCCTTTATTTCTTAGGATAAATTGTGAACAAGGGTTGATTTAGTCAAGTAGTGTAATCAGAGAAGACCTCTGTTTGTGTATCCCACTCCTGCACTAATTGCATGAACAGAGAATGTAGAAGAATGGGGTGAAACAAGATTTAGAGATTAAGCTTAACTATTTGAGAATTGAAGGAAAAAAATCAGTAGAGTTAGCTACTTCTTAATTTGGAAGAAGATGAATGTCGACCATGGTGCTGATACTTTCTACAACAAAGTAATTGATTTTTTTGTCAAAAAGAAACAAAGGATTGAATTAATTTACAAATAAGTTCTAAATATGTCATTATTAACTTATGTCCCTACCAGACAAGTGTACTCAGAAATGAGCATCCAGTCATTATCTATATAGGAAAACAATACATAAATGTTTATATATCAAGAACAATTTTAGAGGTGGGGGGGGAAATGACAAAGTGGGAAAGGTTTTAACATGATGTGTTTCGTTCAATGAAGTCCTTTATATATATATATATATATATATATATATATATATATATATATATACACACACCAATGATAAGTGCATATAAAAAAGAAAAATCAAGAAATATAAGCAGTCAACTGATGAGTGGATGACTAGGTCTATCTACAAAATTCTGGAGGAAACATCAATTAGAAAAGTGACAAACCTTTTAATTATATATATATATATATATATATATATATATATATATATATATATATATATAGTATCATGGAGACCTGAAAAGGATACTCCAAGTATATAAATTTAAGAGGATCAATGTAAAATCTGTGTCTATGAACGGAAAAAAAAAAGTGTCAAATCGAGAATCATTATAAGTTATAAATATTAAACCTATTGGCTGGAGGGATTCATGTTTTTCATAGGAATTCAAAAATCAATGAATTGTTTTTGATTTGATAAATTTTTAACTTTACTTGACAACTCTGTGACCTGTCAAGTTATTGTTTCAGGAAGGAATTATAATGAAATGCAAAGATTATCATTAAATTCACACCCTCCACAGATAATGCTAGTTTCAGCAATGAGCAATTTTTTTTAAATCCAGACTTTTTATGCATATAAGTGAATAATGCATCATACTTCATAATTAGCATTTTTTAGTTATTACTTATCTCCCTTGAATTTTTTTCTTTTTTTTTTTTTTTTTTTTTTTTTTACAATTAAGTGTGAGCAATGATTTCATAATATCGTGCAGTTGCAAATTGCTTAAGTTTTTTTACATTCTCATATGGCATTTTAATTCAGTGTTTCTAGTTAGTGTTTTTCTTTGCTTGCTTATTGGTTACATACTGATAAAATTATACATTCTTAGTAGATAAAAATAATGTTTAGTAAGAAATAAGGATTTTTTTTTAATTAGTATCACTCCATGCAAGGCAGTAAAGCCACTAAGACAAGGTATTACAGGGTGTGGAAGATATCAGAATAACATTGATACAGAAAATCTACTTGTTTTGAACTTTGAAAATTTGACCAAATATTAGATACAAGTAGTACCCATAAAATTTTGACTGTCAGGTGCTGTAAACTTGGATGTGTGGGTGGTGTAATGGATAACGGCTCTAGATTTGAAATTGGAGAGTTTCAATTCCAGTCGGATTCATGATATTCATTTATTTGTAAATACCCTTGGGAATGGTGTGAATCTACCTCTTCACCTCTCAGCTATGGGTTAAATAGTAGGACTAGTATCAGTAGATAATTATCATCTCCAGAAATTTCTTATGATCTAAAAATATTTTCTAGCTTTAAATAAACAGTAAAAGTTTGATAAGCTGTAAAATAAGATGTCAATCAATAAAAAAAACCCATCAAATTTCATTGTTTTCCTATTTGAGCTTTCTATTGAAAAACATTACAATAGCAATCATAAGTATGATCATTATTTAAAGACATGAGTGGGAGACATCTAGGCTGATGTTAAGGTCCACAGTGATGGAACTCAAGCCTTTGATGAAAAACTCTGGTGCAACCTCTGCTTTGGTGCTAATCATATCTCACATCTGCTCATTTTGGGGATTCATAGCATTGTTGCTATTAGTTATTGCTGTGTTGTGCATGCCATACATGACTATAATCTCTGCATAGGAATGGTTCACAGCTTCTCAATTGTGGTCATACTCATTTAACAAGTTAACAGCCATTATTTAAAGAAGTAAGAGAGTACAAATGAAGATTCAAAATTGTCAAGGTTTTATATTTCACTGAAACATGTTAAACACATGAGAGCATTATTGCCTCCTTTTTCTCTATTATGTATGCTTTCTTTTTCTCAAATGGTGTCACTGATATATCTTTTTTTCCCATCTTTCCTTGCAATCAAAAGGGAATGGTTCATTATTTATCTGAAGTAATGGCAGAGTTTAATACATGAAGGAACAAGCAGAATTATATTATGATGTATAATCACTTCTATGAATGAGGTTCAAAATTCATTACTTGAAGATGAAGCTTCAAATTAGCAAATATTTAAAGCACGTAAGGAGAAATATGCAATAAAAGAAACTTCTTGGAACTTTATAACAAAAATAACTGAACAGTAAAATAATAGCATGTTGAAGTGAAAATAATTTAGAATCTCAAAACGAATTAACCTTATTTCACCATGACAATTTGTTTTAATTCTTGGCGGCCAAAGTTGCATTCTAAAAGCTACGCAGAGTATTAAGAAACAGAAAAATTTAATTAGAAACTAAAGAGTACTGAAATATTACATAATATCAGTCCTCCTATATGGCAGTGAATGCTAGACAATCTCCTCAAAGATGAAAAAGAGATTTGAGGATACCATGGACCAACATGTGAGCAACAATAAAATTTTAGAAAAAAATGTAAACAAAAAGGAAACTTATACTTAACATCAGGAAGAGAGAATTTCTAGGGCACGTAATGAAGAAAGTACAGACTGAAGGCAAGGAGGACAGAGGAAAATGCATAATATACTTAGTTAGCTTGAGTAAATGAATGGTGGAACAAGGTTTAAGAGAAAGACAAAATTTGTTAACAGGACAGGGAATTGTGGAGAGCCATCACCTCTATCCACAAGGGACATGACACAAAGAAGATTTCAAATTGAATTCATATTTCATCAAATCCAGAAATATACAATTTTTTTTATAGTCAACACCCTTCTCCTTGAACTGATTTTATTAGCTTTTGTCTTTTAGATTCATTCTGTGTACTTTATATTGTTCATAAATTCTTATCAAGAATTATGTGTCATCTGCATTTTTTTAAAATTAGCCTCAAATTATGTGCCAAAGAATAGTTGATATAATAATGGAATTTACTTTCTCTATTGTGAATGTAATTATCTTTATGATGAAAATAATAACATGTCTGTGAATATGTTCTGTTAAGGAGCTTTCAGAACATTAATTTCTTTTATGTGCTGTGTACTTTTAGGACAGAGGACAAACATGGCTCTCCACAATTTCCTGACTTTTGTTGAATTTGAACTCTGTTGATTTCTTATTCCAGGCCACTAACCATTACACCAACTGCACTGTCTTGTATCAAACCCAAAATTCACATGGAAAATAGTTTCATTTGTAGAAAAAAAAGTAAATTGCATAAAAATTGATGAAATGATGATTAGGGGTGGGGGTGGTGATTAATGATGAGAGTGGATTTGTAAGACTTACAGCTAAAAGAAAACTGAAACATGATAGATCCCACTATTAATGTTTAATCTTCTCTATTGATGGTGAATGTTCAAAAATTTCATCTCAGATGAAAAAAGGATTTAGAGCAGTAGATATTTGGTTTTTCTATCTAATGTTGAGAATACTATAAACACAGCATGCGACAAATGAGGACAAATTCTAAGGAAAGAAGGTTTGGTGAGTTCATTAGGCACATTTTTTTATACTAAAGTTTGTAACCTTGAATTAGCTCCAAACTTGGCAAAGTTGTTTAACTGCTACCTGAAAGATATTTCCCCCCAGTCTGGAGGTTGTCAGGTGTTTGTCCCGTTTTCAAGAATGCTGGTAAGAATTCATCTCCATCACAATATTATTCAATCAGCTGCCTTAAAAATGTGATTAGCAAAATTCTGTGTGTATCATCAACAAAGATGTAGCTGATCTCACCAGAAACAAATTCTTGAATGACAAGCAGTACAGGTTTTTCATCTCTCATCAACAGAATCTGTGAAGCATTTCAACCTCAATGGGTTATTCAAAGCTGACAAAAATTTTATTGCTGGTAAAAATTTTTCCTTCAAAAATCTATTTCTGGTAATAATATTTTTTCTTAAAAAATGTATCACTTGTAATATTTTTTTATTTTTGAAAAAGTATAGGTGGTAATATTTTTTTCCAAAAATGTATTGCTGGTAATAATTATTTTCTTCAAAACTTATTGCTGGTAATAATTTTTTTTAAAAAAATATTTCTGGTATTAAAACCCATTTTTAACTTTCATAGTGTTTTGACCCTAGTTTGGGGGTTAACTATTTACCCATAAATGGGACCCTAACAGGTCAGGGTGGGCCTGGGAACACCAGTAATTAGGAGGTGGTTCCATGCTCCTCAAAACCTGATCAGAGGCCTTGCTGTTGGATGTAGTTAATCGTCTTACCCAGGACTCATGAGATTTGGTAATTTAAAAAAAATTTTTTTTAAATGTATTGCTGTTAAGTTTTTTTATTTTTTTTATTTTTTTTTTTTACTATGAAAATGTATTGCTGGTAATTTTTTCTAATGAATTTTTATATTTTCATGTTTTGACCCCAGTTTGGGGGGTTCACTATTTGCCGATAGCTGGGACCCCAACAGGTGCCACCATCCTGGGTTAATGTGGGACCTGGGAACAACAGAAATTGAGAAGTGGTTCCATGCTTCTCAAAATCTCCTGATCAGAGGCCTTGGTACTGGATGTAGTTTATTGTCATACCCACGATGACATGGTTTATGGACATCCATCCAAAAATCAAGATGATTGGAGCCTTGGTGCTAATCTTTCCTGTGACTTAACAACTTAATGGAGAAAATAACTAGCTTATAATTTTCAATACCTCCAAAATCCAAACAAGTATCATTTCATCATTATTGATCAGGTCCTGAATTTTCTCTCGTCACAATGAATGGTTGCTCACAATGAGGCTCGATACTTTAAACATCCATTGGGAATCCAGACCCTCAAGTAGAAACTCATATATACAATATATAATATATATATATATATATGTTGGGAAAAATGGTCAGCTGACTCCATCTGACTCCAAATGGTTTCTTGCTGCCATATCTGTCCTGGAGTTACTGAATCCTGACTTTCTAGTTTTAATAGATTTAATCATTTACATTGTCTTGTAGAACATTTATTCTCCACTGTACAACTTCTTTCTCACATATGCAACATTGCAAGGCTTTCAACTATTCTGTTGCGATTTCCATTATATAAATTCAGATAAGTTCTTATTTTTTAGTTCTGTTTGGCCAACCATGATTATCAAGCAAAAATCTTACCATATCTCAAAGGAACTTTAATCTTTAGTTCCACCAGTTCAGACATTTACAACTAAGATATACCATACCACTTCCACAAAGTAAAATCATCGTCATTTTCCCTGTATTCCAAATGTAAAGAGGAAATTCCACTAAGACAGCCTCTTCACAAAATTGCATCTTTGTAGAACAGACTCCCATGTGGATGCTTCCTTGAATACTACAATCTTAATCTCTTTAAGTCAAGAGTTAGTCATTATCTTTCCTCTTTCATTCATACCACTTCATTCATTGTAACCTTTTTAACAGTAAGCCTCTAACTTGAGTGGCTCTTGAACCTTGTATTAAGTGAAGTTTGAAATGTCAAGATAACTTTAATGTGAATTAAAGTTGATAGCCATAAAATAATTATGCTGTTGTAAAAAATGTTTGAAAATATTAGAAGCACTTCTGAAAAAAAAACAACAAAAAGCCCACAGACGATCCCTCAATTACACCATGAACAAGGCTAAAGTGTCTTGGCTGTGTTCAAAAACTAATGAAAACCTCCACTAAAAATGAAATTACTACAATTACTCTTATTATATATATATATAATTTTCAAATAAATTATATTTGCGCTATTCTGTATTGAGCACTCTTTTAAGAATAGTATTTTTGGTGATTCAAATTTATTCTGTATACACCAATCCTATATATATATATATATATATATATATATGATAGAATATAGTTTTATGGTATGCTTAATTTATGGGTTAAAGTGTTCAGTATCAGGGATAGATGGTAAGTAAATATAAAAGTGGAGATTAAAGCCAATATCCAGAGGCGACAGTCTGTTTCATGCTTAAATGCAATCATTAGGCAATAAGAAAAAAAAAAAAGATTGATAGGCCTAATGATTTCATTTAAGATGAAATGTTGACTTCAATGTTCACACACACACATACATACATACATACATATTCTTCCTCACTGGTAGTATGACTGAGTTTCATGCACAACACAATCTTCAAGTGCAATCTTCAGAACCTGAAGATTGTGTTGTGCATGAAACTCCAACTTGTGCTATGGTAAGGGATAATATGTATATTTATTAATATATCCTTAATAGCTTATATTACATTGGGGACTATTTTGTTAACACCAGCACTCAATGTGCAATATCTTTCATATATATATATATATATTTTAAACTCTCAGGTGATCTTTATAGAGCTCCCTATTGTGTGTTTGTGAGATTTAATGAAATCAAAAAATGAAAAACATACAAACTAACTCACCTGCTGTTTTTCCACCCAGCAATCTGAACGCTTGGCTCAGCAGGTTGAGGGAAATGATGAAAACATAGAGGAAGAAGTGGATACATATTAATTTGATGCTTATCTGTAGAACTCGTATCACCTTGCCACATGTATCCAACTCTGTAGGGAATGAAAACGAAGAAGATGAGTCAGTGGCGTATGGGCAGAATCCGGCCTGCACCAATTTCAACTCCATTTTGTAAACTATTTCAAACATGGACATGACAATTGTATCAAAATGAGAGACAAACAAAGGAAGAGTAGAAAATGTTTCACTTATCCCTTGGTTAATAAAAAAAAAAAAAAATCAAAAAACCTAATCCTTCTCCAAAGAACATACATTTTAGATTGTTACTAATGTTTGGTGTGGATGCTTCTCAGATTACAGTAACAGGTAAATGGTAAATAATTCCCCAACATACTATACACACACACACATATATATATATATATATATATATATAAAAATGTGTGTGTGTGTGAGAGAGATATTGAGTTTCGTAAATGTACAATTTTTTAAAAAGTTCAATTAGCTTTATTTTGGAAATGGATGTAAACTAAACTTCAAGGAAAGAATTTCTGAGAATATCTACAATGTAGAATTATTCCCAAATATATAGAAACATGTTCATATCTAATAATGATAATTACTGACATTCACAGTAGACATAAACTATCAATGAAATTAGCCACTAATTCTTATAAGTAAATTAATATATTAGCATGATAAAATGTAAATGTTACTTTGCAACTGAAATATTTCTATATTAAATTTAAAATAATATCTCTGTCCATATGTTTTATCTAACAATGATAGGTGATCCATCAAAAGATCATTTTCTATTAAAATGTCATGGTTTTTAAAAATAAAAAGATCTGATTTTCTTGTTCATGCTTTGTTTAATGTATTTCTATAATATGAAAAAGGAAATAGCATCACCATCTTTCTGAGATGAGAAATTGTAACATTTACATAATTTGGAATGTTGTCATATTCACAACATTTCAGACATTGTATGCTTTAGCCTTCTCCAGGTGATATACATTGGAATTTCTACCCCTGTGGACTAAATAAGGGATTTGGTTCAAAATTCCAATGTATAGCAACTGAAGAAGGCAGGAGCATATAATGGCCGAAACATTGTGAATATGGCAATAAAGATGAGGACAACAGTCCAAATGATATAAATAGTGAAAAATAGATTTTCTCTAAGGTTTGTAAAATGTATCTTATTTTGAAAGTTGTTTTGTCTTTACTTACAAAGTAATTTTGAGGGGAAAACAAGTTTGCGAACTTAATATAATCAAAATTAAAATTCTAATAGTACGATATGTAGTATTTTTAAATATAGCAATGAATACAATTTGTTTAAAATACTATAATCAAAAAAAGTCAACCTGAAATGATAATTGCATGTACAAATACCAAAAAAAAATCTTAGTAAACATTTCTGTACAAATAAAGCAAAAATCTGTGAAGCTCTTTACAAAATTTTCAATTGTTAAAGTCTGATACAAAATGGTCACAGCCATTATTATTTATTGACAGGCAAAACATTAAATAAAACTAAGAATATTTAATTGAAGTTTATTCTCATAAAAAGATCTGATTTTCTTGTCCATGTTTTGTTTAAATGTATTTCTACAATATGAAGAATGAAATAACATCATTAAGATGTGTATAGATTTCATTATGAAGATGACCTTGCTAATAGCAATTGGCTTTAACATTTGCTATTAATTTATTAGCAATAATAAATATGTTTTATTGGATTTCACCTACTTTGTAGTATTAATAGCAACATTATTTTTATTTTTTTATTAAATGTAATATTAACGATTATTATCGATTTTTGACTAGTATATACTTTTTATCTTCCCTTTTTATTAAATGAAGCATTCTCAATCATTATTATTTACTTTAATCTTTATTTTTAGTTGCTTGGAAATAAAGTAATAATCTTTGGAGTCTATTTTTTATTTCCTTTCCGGACTGCCTACTCACTGTCACAGATTGATGGCCTTAGTAAGGCTGTAATTAAATGCAATTAAAAATGAAAATGTAAATAAATACAAGTCAAAAATTGAAACTAAGGGATTACATATCTTTAATTTTTTAAATCTGGTAATATATTTTAACTAAAATAGTATCTATCAGAAATTATTTACATATGCATCAACACTTGTTTAAGATTAAACTATGCCCTCTACCAAGGCTCAAAGTGTTGCACCTGAACACATCCTCTGCCTAGGATCAGAGTGTAGTATCTGTGTGTTCTTGGAAAAGTATTACACACACAAAAAAGATTGATCTATCTATCTATCTAAATTATAACACCTATTGATACACACTAAATAATTTAATGTTTGTCTAGTTGGAAGACATCTGTCAAGAAAATGCTCAATAGATATCTAGAGTAATAATTATTGATATCAAAATTATAAAACATTCACAATACTTATAAATGCTTATATATTTTAAATTTGAAAATTTAAAATTTTCTGTATGGAAAACTGCTAATCCTGGGACTTTATTACAATAACTGAAAATCTAAACATTCAATATTTTCTTTTCTTTTTAATTCAATTTTATTTTTATTTTATATCAACAGTATTGACATAGGAATCAACTCTGCATGGTGACTATCAATTTCAAGTGGATTTATTGCTTCCAATATTTTATTTATATAAAAATTTAACTTCTAGAGATTTATAAAAAAAACAGCAGTATGTTTTGTTTGTGTCTTGATTAAATTAAAGGAAATTCTATTAAAAAAATTAAATTGTTTGCCTGTCTTTTAAAGAGAGAGAGAGAGAGAGAGAGAGAGAGAGAGAAAGATGGGATTGAATATAATTCTAATCAAATTGAGTTCATAGGCATATTGTTTTGTTTACTCCTCTTTATATACACCATTTTATTATTATTGTTATAATGTCTTAATCATTGTGTAAGATTACAGAGAATCAAGTGTTTCATGGTGGTTCATAAACCAAAGTAAAATTAAGTGGCATTTAAAATATGAAGACAGTTTTTGAAAAGAGAAAAAGATCAAATGAACAATGACAATAATTGGTTTTTTTTTTGTTTTTTTTCTGGACATTTTGTCAGAGGTTCACAGATTTTGTCATTGCTCAAGATAAAAATGACAAAAATAACAAATAATTTTTCAAAATGAGACAAAGCAATGTGGAAAGAAATATTTGTTATACTTATCTGGTCTGCAGATATTCTGCATTTGGGAAGGACAAATAGACAATTATTTAATAAACATATATGATGTACAAAACTGCAAGAAACTGTGAACAGACTATATAAACATGCAACTAATTGTGGTAAAGGGCAGTGTATTTTCAAATACTGTCACACTCTGCACTAAAAGGATAGAGAATTCAGCTTCTCACCAATATATCAAATTAGTTATTACATTTTTTTCTACGTTTTGGAGGGAATTTTGAAAGAGGAAAATTTAAATTTAACTTTTCAAAACCTATGATTTAAAATGTCTCCTTGTCAGTAATTTTCACCTGAGGTTTTAAAGTCATTAAATTACAATATATTGTTTGTGTTTATTTGACAAAACTTTGTTTTTATCAGAGGGTTTTAAAATTTAGTTTAATATGGGACATATTTTATCCTAAAATTAAATTTCATCCTTAAATTGGAACTGAAATTATCAAATCATAGCAACAAAAAATATAATAAATATAAAACATAAAATTCACATTCAATTATTTTCACATTTCTACAAAATCCAGGGAAAAAAGGATTAAATAATTCATCATAATTGATTAATCTGAATGTAATCACCTTGTTATTTTATATACAAATTTTATTTTAGAAAAACATTAATAAATTCTTGAATAAAATTGTATATAAAAATAAGAAAAAACAATTATATTTAGATTATTCTATTAATCTCTTAAAAAAAAAAAAACAAAAAAAAAACGGATTATAAGTAATTAGTACTATGTATAAAGTTTTATCCAGAAATGATTTTATTTTTGATCTTTAAAAACATAATTGCAATATCTTCAATGAAACTGATTTTTTTTTTTTTTCAAGATCTAAATTTTAAAATCTTTACTAAATAGTGAAATAATAAAGAAGCCATATTGCTCTTTAAAAATTAAACTTATTGTTTGGTGAATTTAATATTAAATATCAATATTTGATGATTAATATATATGAATTTATATTGATATAATATCAAAGTTTCAATGCAATGTGCATCCTTTAATTGTAAATAAACAATAAAATCCTGATTATTACTGTTTTTATATATATTTGCACATCACAATGATATAATCTTATTGATGAAAAATAATTTATGATTTTTCCAATGTCATTTTAATAGATATGCAGAAAAAAAAAAAAAAAAAAAAAGTTCTCCTGAAGCCTAAATTTTGATACATTGGTGAGAAAGCTCATTTAATTTGATGAAAGATTTGTGGCGACCATAAAGAAATTTTCTACAAAAATGAAAGATTTATTTTTACTTCACTCCCGAAACAGTAAGATTCAAAGAAAAAAGAATCTACTTAAGTATTTTAAAGGAAACTGGTAGCAGTGTATGACTATAAATGTATATTAACTGCATCTCACCAATGTCATCCTTTCTGGACAATGGTCTAAATACATAAGATAGAAGATATACACAAGACCAAGCAAGGATTTGGTAACAAGAATTCATATGTAGAGCTTTCCTTATGATTTTCAAGTTCTATAAGAATCATTACGAAAACAGAACCATTTTGCTACAATGACATACAAAGAACATTATGGAAGCCGACCTGCAATGTAGACTGAAATCCATTGCCATGACATACTTTTCTTAACCTTTCCTCATACTAGTGTTATCACACTCTGCCATATTGATTATACATCCACCTTTGTTATGTAACTATTTAAACCTAAATAATAAATTGTCGCTCTGAAGATATAAAAATAGCATTCTTTCTACAAAGGGATGTGTTGTTGGCAGTTGAAACTAGAGTTCCAACATTGTGAACATTTCTTCATAATAGCTAAATGCCTATAAATGGCAAAAAAAATTGGTGTGTGTGATTAGAATTTTTAAATTTCTCCCTCGGGGAAAAGTAACATTTCTTTCTTGTCACACAATAAAAATTCATCAAAATATAAAGGCTAATTAACAAGTACAACTATTACTACTACTACTACTATTAATATTATTAATAATAATGATGATGAGAAAGTTGATACTGACGATGATAAGGGGTGCAGAAATGTTCTTGGACTGGCCAAAAAAGAATAAAAAAACCAATGCTTGTTCATTTGATCAGATTTTGGGAAGTGAGTCAGTCAAAGAAATTTTCAATAATCATCACCCCTCTTGTATTACTACTACTACAAAATAAAATATATTAGAATCATGATTCCCATTTTATTACTAAAGTGAAATTTCTTTTTCTTCATAAAAAATGTTATCAATGAAATTATGCCAAATACTGCAATTAAGACAATTCTATAAAATATAAGAATAACCAACAATCGATATACGTGTGGGGACAGCTAACTTCCTCTTTCAAAAACTTTCTTCAAAAGAAACCTAGCTGTACACGCATTTTAACTGTGTGAATTCGTGTATTTGTGCGTATAATATATATATAATTTGTCACTTAGCTGATGTTATATTCATCACTTTGACTTCAGAGTTTCGTAGACGCACTTTTCCGTAAATGTTTACTCCACTCTTCAGGAACTTTCAGCAATTGACTGCCGTTTTTATCAGTTTTCGTTAGTTTATACTAAGTCTGATTTAATTAACTTAAGCGCTAGTTGGAAGCTCTTATTTCTAATGTTAGCCCTTTTTTGTTTTGTGTGTGTGCGTATGTGTCAAATGTGGTAATTTCCAAATTAAAAAAAAGGATTTTTAAATTATGAATAGGCAAATACTACAGCACAGTATACCCACCCATTATACAATATTTCTACTATAAAATCAACTCTTTGTTCTGTTTAAATAGCAGTGTGGATAACTTAGTGTAATGGTCATTTCGGCACGTATAGTTGAAGCAACGGGTTCAAGTCCCTCTCTAAACACTTATCAATCGACCAACTCTATACTGACCAATTAAATCTTTACAATTTCTTATAATGTAGATATGACGATAAGGAGTTTTCTTAAAATTATGGAAATGAAACTCTTACTTTTGTTAACTTTTACTGTTAACTACGCCACCTGGCGGTACTTGCCTGTTGTCCAGAATTTTATCAAATATCGCGTGAACTCTTTCTAAGTGCTTTGATGCAATTTGTTGCTTTTATTTCCTTAACTGATTTTCTATATTGATATGTATTCAGGAAAAACTGAAAGTATGTGTGTTTGTATTGGCGAGTGTTTGTGAAAACTAAACAACTAAATTAACCACAGATTGGATTTGAAACTGTACCCAATATATTACTATTGCCTACCTCTTAGCCATTATGTTCATTAGTATATTTAATTGATAAAACAATATTAACTCTTACTAATCAGTGAACAAGGGGAAGAAAAAAAAAGGCAATAGAAAACAACCGGGGGTGAGTGGGGGTTGTTTGAGGATCAGATAAGACAAAAAAAAAATGGAGGAGATAGGAAATAAATAAAGAAAGGGGATGTTATTTGTACTTTGATTTCGGGTTTTATAACTGTCCATATTATAATCAATAGTCAATACATTCAAGGAAAATATGATTGATTTATAAATATACAGAAAAAGAGTATACAATTTAGCACAAAACTTGCTGTTCAATTGTATATTGATGGATAATAAAAAAAAATTTTAGAAATATTTTTAGGGTAATTTATCAACCATAACCGTTAAAATAGGCAATAATTTCATATTTGATAAATATTTTCTGAAATTTTTAGACAAAATATTTTCCTTATTTCATTAATAATTTGGTCTAATATCCTCATGATTGTTGTTTGTCACAATGTACTTCGGTCACTACTGGGCATTATCACATACAATGAGATGCTGGCTATTTAGGAGGTTTTGAATAAATAAACAAATACTCCACAATGTGATTCTTACTTAATTTTATCTAAATTATTGAACAAATATTGAATAGCAGAATTATATTAGTGAGTCATATCGATTAAAGATATTTTGTAGAGCGTGATGACATGGTGATAACTCGTTGTTTTCGTAAGCGTTCATATTTGTTTTGTGTGCATAAAAAAAGAAGGGAGAGATGAAGAAATGAAGCGTGATATGAAAAAGGAAAGTGAAGAAGACACAAAGAAACGAAGAAAGTGAACGAAAAATAAGGTACAAAGGAAAGATCTCATTAATTAAAAAAACAAAAAAAGCAACAAAAAACTATTAGAACCAAAATGGGGAAAAGAATGCAAGGAAATAGTGTGTTGAACCAAGAATCACAGACTGAAGGATACCACAAATTTCGGAAAGGAGGAAACTAAAAAATGATTTCCTAAAAAATAAAAATGCTATGGAAAAGTTTGTCCGATATGAAAAATGATTGAATTTCAAATACGGTTAGCCGTTAGCGACATAACTGTGACCGTGACAAAATTGCATTTTTTATTTTATATTTACAATTACATTGATTCGCTAGCATACATTTTTATGTCTCCAGAAATATCAACAATAACATAACCTACATATTTCTCATCAAATTGTTTTAAAGCTTCACACGGCCGGGGGTCAGTTATTTGCAAACATTTTATTTTATTCCATGTCATCGCTGACCTTGAAAGCCATAACTGCGTTCGAATAAAATCGCTATTCCTTTTTACACCCATACACCTATAAACCAGACTGAAAGACAAACGGTCAATTCGAGGCTGATGAGTCCTGGACGCCGACAATGCATTTAAATAATCCCAACTAGTCTGTCAGCAAAGCAATTAATCATCATCATCATCATCATTAACAATAGTTTGTCATCAAAATTAATTTTGATATGACAAAACAAAGCATTGATGTGAAACGTGTCAATACTTGTGTGTGTGTGTAACTGTAATATAAGATGTGTGATGCGAGGATTCGTGCAAAAGCCAGGAATATGTCGGCTCCATTTTAAACGCGTCATTAAGTATTTTTGTAAGCAGTCTTTTAGGAATCTGCTTTAAAATATTAGTATTTTGTGTTGATGGACCTCTATATTATAAATATTATTTAAAGGGTATATCATGGGGGAATGCCCTCCACTCTCACTAAGAATAAACAGGGAGTGCAGCCCCATTCTCTGTAAGAATAAAGGAAAATCGTAGGTCTATGCCTTCCTCATCCCGTCCTGGTGTGGTCATGTGTTTCTAGCGCAATTTTTTAAACAAAAGCCACACAGAAAGAGAGACGCCGATCTTACATAATGTTTGTTATTGCATAACATCACTTTTTATAAGCTCAAAATCAAAAAGTATCGCTAATAACAAAATGCGCGCTTAGAAATAAAATAGTTTGTAAATCTGAAATAATCGATAATACAACGTTTTGTCTTGGTTTGAAAGTCAAGAGGAAAATATGATTTTTTTAGTTTCCTTTTATTTAAGGCTAAAAACTGATAGTTGTTTATGATATGACAAAGAAAATTACTTTGCTGTTTTCTTCAACAGGAACATAGATACTTCATTTTTAAAGCAAACCTCAGATCCTTAAATCCTGTTGAAAATTTAAGAATCAAAACTCGTTCGCCTAGTTTTCAATCTATTAGTGAAACTGATGTTGAGATGAATATCCTACAGATTATCCACCTTTCTTCAGCCTCATAAACACAGCTTTTGCCGCGTTAAAGCCAATGTGTAAAACAGTCAAGTAATTCAAATTGTCATTATTTCCATAATAGAATCAGAATAAATTTAAAAACGCTCATCCGCAAAAATCTAGAAGATCGTTTAGACTTGCACTATACACCCTTTTTAATGTACTTATAAAATCAATAAATTGGAAAAAAAACAAAAAACAAAACAGTCTTTTCTGAACTCCCCAACATACATTTATTTAAGAACCACTAAATGGCTCCGCATACAACATTGTAGTGGGTCTGTGGTTTCTTCTCATAAAAGCCTCAGTAGTTCTACCGTTGAAAAGGCCATGTAACCCAAAGTCAATTTTGCTCGGTCTTCTTAACACGCACGCGCACACACACACACACACACACACACACACACGATATTCAAGCAATTAAAAATAGGAGCAAGAGAGATGGATTTTCGAGTAAAAGAAATTCAAATAGTTTTCTTTCACCATCCATAGATTATTATTATTAAAATTAATTATTGCAGAATGACTAATAAAAATAAAAAAAGTAGCAAAAAACAAAAAAAACAAACATTTTTGCTACAAAGAGTCAATATTTTCAGATCTGTTTGTCAGGAACATTTCAAATCAATATCTTATCAACGGTCATCTATTGCATTGCACTTAAATACATTTTTTTTTCTTTTCAATGTCGTTTCCTTGTTAGGAGGTTAGCACATAACTTAGGAAAGATAGTGGAGTGCTTTCCCGTTGGCGTCTTCATAGTTTGGAATTGAGTTTATTTATTTTTTTTTTTTAGATTGGTTTTTCCCCTACCCAAAAGTTCAAAGTTAGAGAGACCAGTTTACTCTTCTATTTAACCCATAGCTGAGGGGATAGAAGAAACGGATTCAAGCGTTTCCCAAGGGCATTTGGGTGAAAGTGAACGTAACCGATGCGTCCGGAATTTGAACCTCGTTTGTTGATTATACTTTGCGTGCTGATATTTGTTGCCTACTCTTGAGTACCTCTTGGGTACCTCAGTAATTATGAACGTATGATTTCATAGCAGAAACAATTCAAAATAATTAGCGAATTTGCCACACAAAGCGCTTTTGAAATTGACATCTATGTACACTTAAAAGCTCCAATAACGATTCTTTAAAATATTCAGGGAATAAAGAAACTTTTAAGTGGAACGAAAGTTTGGCCATAAAGTTTGTATTTCATTTCTTTATGTTGATCTATTTAAGTCCCAGGAAAAAAAAATCAATTATACACAGAGAAGAGTTGACTTGGGTTCTGTAGTTGAGTCGTGTTCTTTTTTTTAAGTGTTTTCTTACATCTTGAAATTTTCGAATAATTTTTTCACGTATTTTTCTAATATAGAAAAACGAACGACGAAGTTAATTTTTTTTTTTTTTTTTTTTTTTTTTACAGGGAAAACGATGTTCGAAGTCATTTATATACAGTTTTATGCATCTGTCATTGCCTTCTAATAAGAAAAAAGATCAGACGATGTCTGGTCACCGAGCTAAGGTCGCCCAAACGTTTAAAACACGTACGTAATACACGTACAAGCGTGTTTGCATGTGCACAAACATATACCCAAAATGTCTTCTTTTTTTTTTTCTAAGTGCATAAATTAATTGTTGAAAGACAAGTTACATTTGGATTTTATTTAGTAAATACGTCACAATAACATCCAATGGAGAACGTCTCTAGCAAGATTGTTTAGCCGAGCTAAATTGCGAGAGAAGCAAATGTTGGCGAATTACGTAATGAATTAAAAATTGATTTCATCCTGTTTATTAAGCACTCAACATAAACAAAAATATCTAAAGTGAATTTTCATTAAGTTATTTTTTAGATGAGAAATATAAATGATCGTTTCATTATTTTGAATTTTAAAGGTACTTTATTATTGATTTATTTAACAATCGTCAATTTCGCCATTGTCATTGGTGGCTGTCGTGTGTGTACACCATCTCGTTTCATCTTAAGCAATGTTCATATTTAACCGCATTAAACATTTTAATTATATAAATAGTAAGAATAATGCAATCAAATCACAGGAAGACAAACTATTTTTTTCTTTTAACTTGATGCTGTAGTGTAGTGTAATCTAAAATGTTTGTTTTTAATCAGTTATAGCGAAAGACGTCATTATTACATAACACTGTATTGTAGAAGTTTGAAACGTCAACAGTAAAATTAATAATTTCCTAATAAGTAAAATAATTGTACTCTCTGATTTTAAGTCAAAATTTTCTTTAACCATCCCGGCATCACTAGCATTGTTTTAGATTCATACTCCTATTCGACACTACCAATTCAAAATTAGTTGAAATTTTAAAACTTCAAATAAATATTTTTTTAACTGTATTATGTTCAGTCCAACTTCATACAGTGCCATTGACAAATTTAATCGCAAAATTGGAATGCATTTAAATTATTAATTTGTGTCATTATGCGACAGAGAATAAGAATTAAACAAAAATATTTCTCAAGACTTAATGTTTTGTTTTTAAAAAACTCCAATAATAATAACAACAACAACATTCTCCTTAGCGTTTATTGCTGGCTGTCAGTATTTTTAATGTTTTCTTTTTCACATCTGATAATGATAACAGACAAAGAGTGCAGAATACTTCAAATGTTAATAATATTAATGATAGATCATCAAATGAATATTATTAATTAAGACAATCACTTTCTTGTAAAGAGAAATAACTTTTTGAAGTTGTACTTCAATTTTGTATTTAGTCGCTCTTATACTCATTAAAAAAAAAAGGGTTGGTTATATGTGAATTGGATGGCCAACATTTCTTTTATACTTACATTCTAGTTTCTTTTTGTTGATATTGCAAAGAAAACAAATTTTAGAATGTTGATTTGATATATAAACAGAAAACATGGCCAGTTCAATCGAACACTTCTTGAATCTTGATACTCAGAAACAAAACAAAATGTTTTCGTTTCGACATTTTTAACACGGAGTTTTCTAAACAGTAATGGCTGTTAATGTTATTGTTAATTGTTTTACAATTATTATTAGTCAATAATAGTTTGTTTTTTTACTAGTTCAGTATCTATCGCGTCGCTGACGACAAAATTTCAAATCTACATTGTTTGTCCATTTAAAATACACTAGAAAATGAATATAAAAGAAAAAGAGGAGTCATAAAAATTACTTAACAAAAAAAGGATTTGTTGCCAGACAGACAGGGAAATTAGCCTTCGCAACACACATGTTTATATTTCAATTGCATTCAAATTGTGCACATGCATATTTTCAATGAGAAACCTAAAAATATTTCGACATTTTTTAGAAGCTTTAAAAATATTTTTTTTTATTTACAGAATAATTTCCAAAAATCTCAAGTCAATCTTGTAATTATTTGATTTTTTAGTGTTTAAAAAATGAGCGTCTTTTTTTTGTTTCCGACTTTGATTTTATTGCTCATGTCTTGGTAAGGGTTGTCCAGACTTAGTGAGAAAGAAATGCATTATTCCAGTATGTTTTTTCAAAATCAGTCAAATTGTATGTTTGTGTGTACATTAAATAGTATGAACACACGTAATTCCCTCAAAAACAACAGACAAACTCAGAGGCAGACAGCGTGTACTGTACAGAAAATCAGCTCATTTTTTTATAATAGAGATTTATTTTAAAAAAGGAACGTGTTTTATTTATATCCTCTTCTAGAACAAGATTTTTTATGCGGTTTGCAGAAATGTATATTAATCATAGGAAAATGATAAAAAATTATTTGTATAGATTTAGTGTTTAAAAGAGTCTATTGCTTGGTAACGAGGCTATGACCCACTTAATTCTTTTGTTTAATGATCAATAACATATGCATTAAAGTTTAAACAAAGAAATAATAATTAAAACAAAAAGAAATCTTCAGTTTGGAATAAGTAGAAAGAAAGCCACACAATAACACGAATGATATATCTGCCGCATGTTCCCTTAACAATATTAATACCTTGAGGGTATTTGAACACCCTACAAAAAATGTTTTACCTTTTAGCAAGTGGCATATCAAATTTTCATGATTAGTTAAGTAGCCTTCTTAATCCCTCTGTCAAGTGACTACAAGAAATTTCTGGTTTTAATGATTAATATTTGTGTAAATTTGTTTGCTGAAAATAAAATTAAACCTATTTTTCATATTTTAACTTTGGAAGCTTATAAATTATTTTTTTAATGTTGGCTTCTTAATTCTATTTTTCCAAATACAACCATTATTTTTTTTTTACTTTTTATTTATTCTATAAAAATCAGGAAAAAAATATAACAAAAATATTTAAGAACTATCTGATATTTTGAATAGAATGTTAAAAAAAACAAAAACAACGGTTTTGATTCGCTTTGCCCATAGTACAGGAGTTTAATAGAGCCAATACAGCTTTTATGATTTAAACAGCGATTTTGATGACGTGTTACAGAGTGCAAGAGGTACTAATAGTCTGAAATCGATATCTTTTTAACGATATCACGGACTTTCCAAATGTCTAGTTTTTTGTAGCTAATGGGAATACATATAAATTTGCTGCACCATCAAAGAACAAATAATAAACTTGTGAATAGAATTAAATGCATTTAAGTTGTTAAAAATTATTCTGAATAAAGGAGCCTGATTTTAGTCAAAGCAATTGTTCATTTTTAGGCGTTTCTAGTGATGTCAAGTCTCTTCTGTCGCTATTAATTACCTCTGACCTATCCATTAACTCTTCAAGCAAATGTATTATTATTCGGTTTATGTGTAGGCGTTTATTACATCGTAACATTGTAATTTGTTTCAATCCTATAAAATATTTGTTGCTTTCCCAGTTTTAAACACAATGACTGTGCGGCAGTAAATTCTCTTTGTCAGGTCATTGTGAAAGATTCGTTAAACTTACCGTTTTCTTTTAATTTTCTTTCTTTCTTTAATTCTCTTTCTTTGTTTCTTTTTTAAATCACTTTCTTAATTCTCTTTTTTCTTTCTAATTCACTTTCTTTTTTTCTTTTTTAATTCTCTTTCGTTTGTTCTTTCTTCTACATAACTTACTGTTTTTGTGAGATGAAGTAATGTCACTATCTATAACGTCTCTCGGATCTTTACTGTTAATTCACCCCAAAATAAAAAGAATTTATTTACTAAAATTCAGACCAAATTCTCCCAGAGCGTGGTCCTTCAAATGCTTTCCAGTTGAGTTGACCTTTTCCTTCGCCCCAAATGTGGGTGACTAGGGTGCGCTATTTCTAAGTGTGAGGTCTACATTCGCCCTCACCCCGATAAACAAGCCAAAAACAGATTTTATTTTTAAAATTGTAAAAAAAATCCTTAAAATTACCTTGAACATCATCCGCACTTGCGAAATGTGAATAAGTCCCTGATTTTTGGTAATTTTTCATCCTAAGGTTTGAAGTTGTTGTAAGCAAAACAAATTTTGATTTAAAATTTATAATTTTAAAAGAGTGCCAAAAATTTAATAATAATAAAAAAACTTTTATAATTTCTTGGGGTGAATTAATATTTGCGATAAATTAACAGAATAGATCGTCTTTCTTTTTCATCTTTCCATTTGAGGAAACATCTCCATAAAGTAAAGTACCATTTTGATTACCATTCACTTAGTAAAACGAGAAAAGTCTACAATGTCTTTTAGAAATTAATAACGACTCGATAATTAGAAAATGAGGTGTCGATAACATTGATTATTCTATTAGTGTTAACAGCATTTACGTCCGTAATTTTCAGTCGGCCAGCTTTCCACTCATCATTAAGTAATATTGTAGTCGTTTTGTATTGTGGAAACGTTTAGGCGTGTGAATATGGCGACTTTCAATCTGTATCACGTAATTTAACAAACATTTATAGTTGATGTGCTGCTACAATGGCGGTATTTATTTTTCTTTCATTTTCTTACGTCGAAAAAGGAGAGAAAGAGCGGGAACGAAAATGTAAAAGAAGAGAATGCCGTTTATAGACTGCGAATTATGAAGCGAACAAGAAGAAAATAAAAATATTTGAAAAGGGGCAAGAAAAACACTTGAAAGAAAAAAATGAACCAACTTGAAAGCGAAAAGAAACGTACAGAAATAAATCAAAACGAGGACGAAATCGAAAAAGAGAAAGAAGGATTAAGAAGAAGAAAAAGAAGAAGGATTAAGAAGAAGAAAAAGAAGGAGGAGGAGGATTAAGAAGAAGAAAAAGAAGAAGGATTAAGAAGAAGAAAAAGAAGGAGGAGGAGGATTAAGAAGAAAAAGAAGAAGGATTAAGAAGAAAAAAAGAAGGATTAAGAAGAAGAAAAAGAAGGATTAAGAAGAAGAAAAAGAAGAGGAATATTTAAAGAAAAAGACTGGGAATATTTAAGAAGAAAAAAAAAAACGCTTGAAAAATACAAACGCTAATGTATTCTGTAAGAGTTCTGAAAAAGTTCCTCAGAGCACAAAGAAAAGATTATATACTAAAAATATTTTGGCGCTTTAACTGTTAGGACGCCACTACTGTATTTTGTTTTATTAGCGCTTTTCATCTTGACAAATGGCCGACTGTGCTTCAAAATCCTTTCCCCTTCGACCCTCTTGCAATAAATAAATTTAACAGAGTCAATATCCAACAGAAAATTATTTCCTTAAATTTACACCAGAGAATAATTTTTATCTTAAAATGACAAATCAGAAATTACGTTCTGTCTGGAAGGTATCTGTTTAGTTCTTACATTAAGTGAATTACCTTAACTCATTTCATATACTGAAGTCTTAAAATAGGTTTTCACTATAAAATTAGTTTTAGCTGTCATTTAAAAAGAACAACATCTCATCATACGAATAAGAAACATTTTTTGTTTAATAAGTAATGAGTTCCGATTTGAAAAGAGAACTACAGCTCAATAAATTGTGAACCTCACGCTTTTTACCAACCAAAGAAGTGTTCCACATTAATAGCCAATTTAATTTTTTCCATTATTTAAAAAAAAAAAAACTAATCACGATATTACTATTTACACTATTAATGTGATATTTTACATATAAGTAAATTATAGTTGACTACATGCCATTCTTACGATGTGGCAACAGTTTTATGAATTTTACCGGATTTTACAAATTTCACATTATTAACCAGTCAGTTATGCGCCATGCGTGATACACGCGTAGGCGATCATGTATCTTTCGATACATGGACCACGTTACTGAAACTCAAAGAAACATTATGATATAATTAAAATATAATTAAAATAAACAGTGTAATTAAAAATTATAACTATACAACGTTTGCAAATATAAAATTTTGAATAAAATTTCTAATGACAACAAAGTTTTAAAGAAAACATTAATGTGAAATGTATGTTCTTTTATTCTGAAACTAGTTTTAGAGGTCGTTATTTATTGATTTTCTGGGATTTTTTTCACGTGCAACAGAATGCACAGAATCAAGAATAGCAATCCAAAATTAATCTTTGCTGGTAAATTGCCGCTCGCTAATATAAACCTTCCTCTTCAGGAGGATCCTCAAGTTTTCAATAGGGTCATGGCCATTTCATCAATCAAGTGTGATTGAAATCCATTTTATTTAAATTAGTTTTCATTTTGAATAATTCTTTTTTGGATAAAAATCTTAAAGCATTTGGTGGCTTCTACTTGAACCATGACACCACTTGTGCCTTTTAAAAAATGTTACGTCGAAAGTGTCATCTGAATAGCTTGTGGAGCTCATCATGGGTACACCACTTCATCACCTATAATTCTACTATTTCAGCTTTGTTGGTGCCAAAACCAGTGAAGGTGTTTGCTCTTATGAGCCACACAACCTTTGTTCCATTAAGATTAACACAGCATTCATTGGCGAAGAGAATGATTGAAAAATAAATCTTTATGGATTCGATTTTCCTTATGGATGTCTCTTAAATTTTGGTCGGTTTTACAATTTGGTTTAGGATTCGACGTCTTGTTCTTTTCGGCATTTCCTTGCTGCCACAACGCCGAACAAATTCATAGCTTGACAAAAACATATTTCTCATAACTTTTCTCTTGATACGAATGTGTCATCTTAATAGCATGTGGAGCTCATCATGGGTACACCACTAACTTTTATCTTGATACTAGACAGATTGATGTGATAAAACTTGCCCTTACCATACGTGTATCAAAGTTATCCAGTATTTTCAAAAAAATTCGGTGGTTGATGATTTCTGCAGTTTATAACATTGTTCTAATTTATTAAACATTTTCTTTATCCATTAAACCAGATTTATTATTCATTTTAAAACTTCAAACTAGCTACGTGGCTATAAATTTGAAATTTAGGACACATCATACAAACGGTCTACGTTTGTTTACATCTGCGCAGAACGAACCAATTTTCACTCATTTATACTACAACTACATAGATAAATGTTGCCATCATCCAGTAAATAAAACCTTGAGTTTCAATAAGTTTTTATTTTATATATCGATAAAACAAAGCAGGTAATAATGCGAGATGCCGTGTATAATTAGCCAAAGCAAAATTTCCAAGATCATAGTTTTATTTTATTGGTATGTCAGGTTTTTGTCCATCATTAAAGTATGTCGTGGTGGTAATAATATAATAATAATAATGGAAACTTAAACCTTTCAACACTAGATGTATTTGTTATTTATAAAATTTACTCTAACCAAGCGGTGTAAGTACTATATTCTGTTAGCTTTATTGCATTTTCACATTAAACCACGTATTATGATGATTTTGTTTACATTTTAATTTAAAAAAATCAAAACAAACAAACGCCAATGATTTAATTTGTGGCGAATTTAAATTTATAACTGGTTTTAGACAAAATTGCTCTCCAACGTGTTATTAAGATGGGAAAACATTTTTTCCTGCTTTAAAATAAGTATTTCTTCTCCCAAGTGTATTTTTATAATAGTGATGAACATTAGTTGGTATGAAAGTGTAAATCACATGTCCGTCAAACTATAAAACCAAAATGATAAATAAGTGAACAAGTCATTTATTGTTTCTACAAACAAGTTGGCATAAAAGCAATTACAAGTCTTATGTTCGTGATCAGTGCTATACGAAATTTACGTTCTACTTGGTAATGGTGGATACTGAAAATAATTTCTTAATGCAAAGAAGACAAAAAGTATCACTATCATTTATTTATTCTTTTCATAGAACCGTGAAATAATAACCAGACGTTCGCTTTATTTATAGTGTCATCCAAAGAGGTTATAAGTACTGATCGAAAATGTATACACTTAGTCGAGAGTTATAACGTCATTAGAGTAAAAGAAAATGTCGTTACTACATTCTTTAGACAAACCGTTTTCGGTAATGAGAATGGAATTGAAATATATTTGCCAGAAATTATGTGAACACCAGGCATGCACTTAATTGCATTCAAAGGTTCATATTCGACAGTGATTGATTTATTCTGTTTTGCTTCGTTTAAACAGCGTCGATTTGGCCATACAGAAGAAAAATTAGGTTGCTATGAAATAATCATAGTACTTTGAATGATAATAACAACATCAAATTGAGACAATTACATTGAAAATAGTACTTCTTCATTATCTAAACGGATGCACTGAAAATATTAGCAATAGTCTTACGATGGTCCACTATCTAGTCAGCGCTACAGTAAAGACACATCTAAAACATACGTGATATGAATTTTGTTTTCGGGATATTAGTAATTTACTACTTAAATATCATTGAAAATTTATTCATAAGCTAGATATCCATTTATTGGCTTATTAGAACGAAAATATGAAAGGCTGTAAAAATAACCCACAATTTTTACTTCGCCATACTACAAGAATTCTATTGATTTTACAAGTACTAGTCTCGTAGTAAAGTTTTTCAACTTTCGTCAAGTTGATGAATACCATCGATCCACAAACAAATTTGGAATGTATTTTTCCAATACTATTTTTTCTTAAGGCTTACATACAAGTTTAAGCGAATTGGCCCGAGTTGAACAAATCTGAATATATTGGTCGGGCTCAGCCAGATTTAGCACAAGACTGCATTTTTAGATCACAAAACATGTGTGAAGTTCGCTTTTAATAGCTATTGACACCAGATTAACCTAGCAGAAAAAGTAACAAATGCTATGGGTCTCGCATTTTCAAGGGCCCAATATTAAATACTTTCAAACTCTCGAGTGAAATCGGCCCCTGATGATCCAGCAATGCTAATATTTACACGACAGGGAGAGCTGTATAAATTACATATCATTTCAGGTGATATATGGAGACCGTTAAATCTACTCAAATATCTCGTTAAAAAAATCATTTGCTTCATATTTTTCTGAGTTTCTTTATCATGTTGATAGAAGTTTAAATATTTACCACGTTTATAAACTCTGCCGCTATGCTAATAAATATTTTAGAACTTTTATAATTTAGGGCTCCTTTCTAACAAGCCCGCACTTGCCTAAGCGGGGTAAGCGAGCTTGTTTTGTCACGAATGCTTTAAGTTTATACAAGTGGAGAGTGTATTGTAATGTTTCTAAAGACTTTTCCAAGCGACAAGTAGCTGTTTAAAAGAAGCAGAGTAGCTTTGCCAAAAGTATAGAGCACCTAGTGAGGAATGAAACTTATTCGCACGCCCATTCAAAAAAAAAGAAAAAAATGGCATAAGGCTATATTCCAATGCGACAAAACCTCTTAAAAATTTATTTTGCTTCTATAAGTCACTTGCCTGTTCGTTCAGACAACGACGTACTATCATTTGCAAACTGTCGCTTGGATCAATTAAAAAAGAAAAAAAAAAGAAAAAGAAATATAAAGCATTGTTTGAATGAATAGTCATTACAATTATAAATAGTCTGGTATCAATCTCAAATAAGCCGCCCACTTCCCGCCAAAATGAATAAACGACAAAGCGCGTCGTTTCTATATAACACATCCCAGTTAAAAGAAACGAAAAAGGAAACTGATTTTTAACAAAGAACAATTATATTTTGTAGAACGTTAAGATTACGCGGTTCGTTCAAACAGTTGGTTGCCACACACATTTGTACACGTGGTCATCATATCAAAGTACTTAGTGACTCGAATTTACGGCCACTTTCGAAAATACTTCTGTTGCAGTTTGCATATACGCATTTGACTAAAAAAAAAAAAAATAGATGTCGTTGGTTTATCAGGAAATATTTGCATGTATTGTAAAATATCGCCTTATTAGCTGCAGTTTGCGTGGGCTGATCTATTTTAGTTGCGATGATGACATCTATTTAAAAAATTTACTACAGCGTCAGTTCTCTTCCTGTTCAGTGTTCATCAAATTAGCCTTTTTATTTCTTTTCTAGACTTACGAAATTCGTCCGTTTTAAGCAAATCAAAAATACACACACACCAAAGTAGTTATTCACACCTACAGTTTAATAAATAATAATACTAAATATTACTGATTAACTCCGAAAAAGAGACATTATTAGATAACTACTAAACTTAATGGAAAAAGTAATTATGTGAAAGGTTTAACTAAAATGCAAAGTAACAATATTTAAATGTAACTATTTTTAAATAACGCGTCAGAGTAATTAAAATAATTGTTGTTAGCTAGGATACGAAAAATCTAAATAGAATCAGACTTAAAGAAGAAGTTTCTAAATCATCATCGAAACCGTACAAAGAAGTTTCATTGAAAGGGAAAACAAAGAGGATTTTTAAGGATCTTCTTGTAATTGACGTTTTCTACAAATACCATTTTCCTTATTTTATGTGCTGGGGCAGCGGGGTGGGGTGAAACAAAAGCTTTCCATATTGCGTTAGAAGGTTTCCCAAAATTTAGTCTCCCATAAGATTTATGAAAGTGAACTGTCCAAAGGTACAGATACCCTCAAATTTAGACGACTTCTACCAACTGCTACGGATATATAAAAAAAAAAAAAAGCCATTTTGATAAAATAATTTTCCTTGCTCAAGTTTGACGTTTCGTAGTCTTCTCTTAGCAATGAGATTAATCATTAAGATCAGTGACCAGAAATAACACCTTAAGAAAAAGAAATCTCACGGAAGAAAAGTAATTAAAAACAAAAACCATTTGCTTTTGGGTAGGAAAAGTAATAGAGAAAGTTATATTTTCATTTAAATATGTAATAATTTTAATGAAATACAAAGTGGCACTCAAAAAGTTCTAGACATTTTCCCAAATCAGTATTCTGATTGTTTGTGAAATGCTCATTTAGCGATGTGTGAGCAGAGCCAAGAATTTTTTAGTATCCCTCATAGGTATTTTAATGTATTCAATATGTCTTAATAAAATAAAAGTCATTTAAATATTACTTATTTTCTCAATGACTTGTTTTCTTTACTTACAAACTGAATATATAACATTTTCTGTTATTTGTTTCTACCGAAGCAAAATTTTTCCTTCTCCGAAGGCAGTATTATTGGTACAACCAGAATCTTTTTTTTTTCTGAAATTATTTATTCTTTTTTGGGACTGCGCGTAGAGGAGATGGCGAGAAATCATTCCACTATATTTGCCAAGAAGTTGCGGCAATTCGCAGGCAATAACGAAACGGAATTTTCCAGAGAACGATGGTGGACCTATGATAACCCTGAAGGGACATAGCACTTAAAAAGAATTATAATGCGCTTGGTTTCATTCATTCAATGCCCAAATTGAAAAATACACGACTTCCACCATACACACCTAAATGGGAATGTCCCACCATTGTGTAATCGCCTGTTAAGCAAGCAACTGAACAATAACGACTACGTAGTGAATTGACTTTTTTTTTCCTTTTCTATCTCCCTAGAGAAAATCGAAGTATATAATTGATATTATTACGCATCAATAAAAAATGAATGAGAAAATACTTTGATAATTGTATCAAGCGGGGATAGTTAGAGAAATATATTGAACTACGGACGAAGGACACCTGAATGATTAAGTTAGGTAAGTATGTAACAATCTCAACTCTAATTGAATGAATTCGTACGAAACTTTTTGGTAGAATTTTATCATCTGTCATCCGTCAGAAGTCTTCAAATAACATTCCTGATTGCCCGGCATTACGTGGCCGCAGCATTTTTATCAATCCTTTTACATTAAGGAAACTTTTCTTTATTTTTTTTTATTAATGCAAATAGTCACCTCTTCCGGGTTTTTTATATCCTGGTTATACAATCTCAATTTGGGTATATCGACTAATTTTTTTCAACTGATGGCGCTTAAAAACTAGCCAATGAATAAATAAAATCCCTTATCACTGTTTGAGATATGAGAATGATATAAAACAAACATTGTCAAATAGTTATGTAGTATGAAGTTGATTAGACTATCAGATCTTCTTACAAAAATGGTTAAAGGCAACGAGGGTGTTTGGGGTTCTTATGCAAAGAAGAAATTAAATATTTCAACTGATTTTGCTTGCTCACCAGGTTTTGGTTTTTTTGGAATATGTTGACCAAAGAGTGGTGGCATGAGAAGCTCAATTGACAACATTTTTATGTTCATTTTACTCCCTATACTAATAAAACCTATGATACCCACGATATACGGCATTTAATCGCATCTATAGTTGCTATTATTACTGCTACTACAACGACAGCTGCTTTCGAAAGCGTTTAGAGAGAGATTTTTACTATTTGTGACTCCATCATGAGTGAAACACATGGCATGCTCGAAACCAGAAAATAACGAAAGAATAGGAAACAGAGAAGGAATTTAATTTTTTTCTTTTGATTTAAAATACGATTTATTTTTTAATTTACTTTAGTTTTAACAATTTTGTTAGTAATTTCTAAAATAAGTAAAATTACAAGTTGTTCCCTCCCATGTTAAAAAGAAAAAAAAAAAAAAAGTAAATGATTTAAATCTTAGACCAAAATTTTCAGTGACCGGCGAAAAAATTGTTTACAGAAAACAAAAAAAAAATAGTATTTGACGGCAAGTGTAAAGGAATATGACTAAAAATGTTAGTAGAATGGCGATTTTACAAAGAAAAGCGACTTCCTTCATCAGCTGCAATGGTATGAGAAGACGGTGCATGAATTTCATCGGCATTTCTAGCAGTTTTTTGTTTCCGAAAATATAATAACAGAACTTATATATACACAATAATCCCCAATAAAAATAAAACACCTAGAAAAAAAACTTTTGTTGATCATTAAAAAAAATTGAATAAGCGAAATCATTTAAGTTGGTTCGTTAATAAAAGAATTGTTCAGCGAACATCTCTATCCTTGCGTCTGTGCGCAAAGGAAAAATTATTTATAAATGAAATTCAGTTATATGCCACCCAATAAATAATGGGTAAAACACTATCAGTTTTAGAAATTTATTAACATAAACTCTAAAAACGTGAGAATGTTACTTGGAGACGGGTAGTAAGGCGGGATTTTTTTCTTTTCGTTGTTGGATAAAAAAGCAATATTTACTTTTATTTTAATTTAAAATGAAACGAAAAACGGATTCCAGTTAAGATCTAACTGCGTAAAAACCCGACTTTGGTGGATTATAATTAAATTCAGTAAAGCCTCCGTGTGTGTGTGTGTGTGCGCGCGCACGCGTGCTTGTGTGTAAACGCTAATACGGAGTGTGTGTACATCGTTGGTGATATTGATCTGTGATTCTCCCCTCTCACTCGCACATCAATGAACACTAGATTGTTCTTTTTTTCTGTTTTTTTTTTTAACACATACACACACATTATGTACACACTTAAAGCAGAATGTGAGGGCGTCGATCCAGACACACGCACAAAAAAATAATTTAAAAAAATAAAAGTTAATTCGGCGTAGTTGATATGGCTTAAATCACCAAAAATTTAAAATAAAGTAATTATCAGTACTAACAGATTTAGTAATATGGATTTTATGCGCAAAAAGGTGTTATGCAAATAGGAGGGACTGGCTTTTTTGTACCAGGAAATTTATTGTCGAGATAGTAGTCAGTGTGACACCGACCGGCTTATTTCGTTACACACGTGTTGAACAAAAAAAAAAAAAAAAACAAAAAAAAACCGTCCAACACAGTCAGGTTTTACAAAAAATTTATTTTTAGTTATTGCGTGTACCAGTTAAGTAAGTAGATAGTATAAATCACAGAAATTCTAAGCTTAATTGAAGACATTGTACAAGAATTGGAAGAAAAAAAGGCAGTTGAATTTTTTTTTTATTCTTCGTCATAATGTTGCTTTCTTTCACAATGAAAGTCACTTTTCCATGTCTGTAGGATTTGTAGGTATGTGTTAAAAGCTGAGAAAAATAGGGGAAAAAAGGTCATTTTTTATAAGGATAGGTGTGTCATATACAAATTTACATATACATTCATGTCAATGTAAATAACGTATTAGTATCAAGGTATGCAGAAGAACAGTCGGAGGACAACTAAAACTAAAAGGCCGTATTAGATTGAAACATCGGTTCTCATATGATCACCAAAGTTAACGTTGAGCTGGATCACTACGAAGATGGATGACCGATTGCGAATACCAGGTAAATTTGGATGCGAGGTTGGTTCTATAGATAACGGCTTCAAACTGGAAATCGTAAAGCCGAGTTCCAATTCCAGTCGAGTTCGTTATATTCACTTTCGTACAAATATCATTGGGAAAGGTATGAATTCCCTTCTCCCCCAGTAATGGTTTAAATAGTAGGACCGTAAAATAAATAAATAAATCAGATCAATCAGCCAGACCACTAAGAAAAAAAAGCAGAGCAAGGAATCATGGACTTTTTAAGATTTGGCAATTAATATTCATAAAAAGAAGAAAAATCTGCCACAAATATCCTACATAGAGATTGTCTCACTGATGTGATTTCTATCGAAGGGCTTTTGCTTTTCTTGATGTGAAACGGAGAAACTGACAAAGAATAAGTAGTCAAAGACAAACTAATAAGAATAAGATACAACAGAAACCTGTTGGCGAATCATTATTCTATTGCTCTCTACGTTATGAGTAGACAGATAAACATGTTAATTGCTCATTTGGATGCCATCAGGACAACATTGGTGTTGCGATAAATTTGGATGATTTAGGAATAGAAAATCAAATTATAAAAAGATAGAGAGAAGTGGGGAAATTCAATCAGTAAGCTATAATTACTGAAACCAATGATGTTAAAATGATAATTTTTAAGGGCACTTATCAACGAATGATAATAAAAACCCGAGTAGTACACACACATGTAAATATCTGCGCGCAATTATCAATGTACACATGCATGTATATGTGTGAATATACAATCACACATATCTATGTATGTACAATACAAGACACACATGAAACACATACATATGAGATTTGACAAATGGAAATGTTTCTTTGAAAATAGATTTGAAAATGAAACGTTTTCCATTTGTCAAATTTCTTAAAAACTTTGTTAGGGTTTCTGTATCCTATTTTAAATACATACACACACACACATATTATATATATATATATATATATATATATATATATATATATATATAAAATTGCAGAACTTTCTATTGAAAGAAAAGATAAGACAAATAGTGAGCGAAGAACCAATCGAGTTACAATGAGTGGGAGGCGCGGTTCAAATAATGAATTTCTTTAGACTATAGAGACATGAAACAATTTTAAGACAACTGGAATAGAGCAGTTAGTGTACTTTTTTTTTTTTTTTTTTTTTTTTTCAAATTTGGTTATTTTATTTTTTTCAAATTTGGGGGTTTCTCTGATTTTACCCACCATTAAATTTTATGCCCTGCTCATGTCCGCTGTCTCTAGTGCTCCCCCACAGATCGGCATCATTGTCATCTTCATCCTGCTCTCTGCCGCCTTGGAAGGGGTGTTCTTGTGGCCCTGCATTTCGGCCCTGGCCATCTTCCACATTCAGGGGATCGCTGACACTGTACTGCGGCGGCCAGTCGTCCACTAGGGCGGCAACTCCCATACCTTCAACCCCAATCGACGGAACAATTTTCGGCGGTACCTGCATCATTTATGATCACAGATTAACATGTTCTCACCACTGCCGACATCATCATCATCAGCATTTAATAAACACACATTGACAGTTTAGAAAAACACACCAGTCTGGACGAACAATTTAAAAAAAATAAGAAAAGAAAAGAAAAAGGTAAAAAAGCAAAGACAAAAAAAGAAAAGAAATTATTTTTTAATATATAAACGTAAATATACGAGAGAAATAACTTTTAATTTTTTCCCAAATAATAGGAAAGTGTTGTATTAAACATCCAATATAAAAGCCGACATATATATATATATATATATATATATATATATATATATATATATATATATATATAACGGTTCCGTGAAAACTGGATGCTTCCTGCAACACATGGAGACATTGTTCTGAGAAATTTTGAAGTAAATTTCAAAATCAGTGAAAATTTTTTTTTTTTTTTTTTAGTACAAGAAAAAAATTTGCTGTGTATAAAAATAGAAAAGGTAAAATAAAATTTGATTGAAAAAAAAAAAAAAGAGAAACAATTTCAAGTTTTTTTTTTTTTTTTTTAAATGTAGAAAAGTGGAAAAAATTCCAGCCTATGTTGTTCTAGAGAAATATTTCTTATACTTACCTCTGTCACAACTTCATCATATTGGGGTGGCTTGTCGGAGAAATGATGAGAATTGCTACATTTGTCTAAGGAATTGGTAGAATTGTTGTTGGTGGACAATGATGATGTAGTATTTTGGTGTGTTGGCTGGTTACTCGGGCTAAGACCATGGTTGACAATGCCCTGGCTAGTGACCAAAGTAAGACGATGGAGAGAACTCATGTTGGCCGTCTGAGCGCAAAGCTAAGACTTCGTCAAAACCGCACAGACTACAAAACTCATCGACTGGAGCCGTAATACAATGTATCACTCCGCCTCTTCGCAAGTAGGAAAATAACTGCAAAAAGAAGAAAAACACTTAGAAGTTATCCTTCAGTATTTATATTAATTTAAGATTAGTATTTTGTTTCTCTGTTTTTCTTTTTCTTTTCTTTTGTAAAATATTCCGGTTATTATTTGAAGTTGACTAGTCACACTAATTTGGGACTATTTTTTGCGCACTTTCTCCCGGCTCTTATTTATTGGATTTAAAGCAACCGGTCTTTATTATTACAAATTACAAATAAAACAGACCGCATTATTTGCAGATATTTATTTTCATTCTGTTATTTTAATATAAGCACTCGACTATGACTTGTAAGTTTTTAAATTTTTCTATATTTTTGACTCGCAATAAATAAGATTCGTTCGTTAATGAATGAATAATGCTGAATGCACCAATAAAATCCGGTTGAAACTGGTTTCGCAAATATATGCCTTAATGTATTTTTAATCAATGTATTTTGAAAATATATTTTTTCTTCAAAAATAATTTAAATATTTGATTGTAAAAAGTAAATCCAATATAAAGGAAAGGTAAAAAAGGTAAAAAGAAGAAAAGGATTTGTGTTTGATAGAATCAACAGTTCAAAGAGAGTATTTGTTAAAAAAAAAAACGTGTATATACTTTATTTATTTTTAGAAGAGGGTCTTTACAAAAAGAGTTATTCAAAAATTGTTATTTCACCGACCTGAATTTACAAGCCTCTAAAGAACGCTCAAAAAAAAAAAAAAAAATTAAAAAGACCCGTTTAATAAGTAAAAAAAGAATGTTTTAATTGTATTTGCCAAATTACTAAGAAGAAAGCCCAACCTTTTGATTTGTTTTTTTTCTGTTTTTAACTATAAGTAGTTAACAGAAGAAAAATACGATAATTCTGTTATTAGGTTGGTGCAAAAATAATGACGGTTTTTGACGTTGAAAAATACGTCAAAAACCGTCATTATTTTTGCACCAACCTAAAATTGAATATTCGAATGGACGGAGAATTTTCCTAAACTTTTAAAGATTACCTATTGATATCGAAAAAGCCTCCTTCTTTTCTACTTTTATTTGCAGACTTAATTTTTCATTTTCTCTTTTACTTTTTATATTCATCTTTCTCTCCATCTAAACTTCATTCTTACGTAGAGCAATAAAAATAAAATCAAATATATTCTCGAAATTACTTCCACACGCTCATAAATGAAAACTTCATAAATTATTTATTTAAAAAAAAATTAAAGGACAAAAAAAAAAGTCTTTCCACTGTAAATAATACATTTTTACGCAACCTGAATCGAACAACACTTCCCGCCTTCAGTATTACATAAAAACATTTATGTGAAAAAAATGATATGCATTTTTGTCATGTACAGTCGATTTTAAGACAAGCACTATCGCCATTCAATCAGAATCTGCAATATATATATATATATATATATATATATATATATATATATATATAAATTGTGTGTGTTCGTGTGTGTAAAGAAAAAAATGCGTGCTTTCTTCTTTTTTTTTTCAGTTTGTCTTGAATAGGATTCAAGCTGACTACAAATCATAATGATATTAATGTCCTGGTAAATTATTTTCTAGAGACTCTCCCACCTATGGAAGCGAAGAAATATATTAACAAAATGAGATAATATACAATCATCTAAATGGCCTAGCTTTTAAAATGTCAGTAAAAAGACAAAAATTGTGTTGTTTTTTTTTTTCTCTCTCTCTCCAATCGCTTTAGCTAGTTTCCTACGCTCGTTTCACTCCAACCAAATTATCAATCAATCGACCGACCTGTCTGTCTAATAACATGCATTAGGGATGCTGAAAAGTGCTCAGCTCGGCCAGTAAGGGATTCACCGCAGATTTTTTTTTTGGTGGGGTGGTCTTGAATGTGCCAGGGTGAGAATATTCAGCACTCCTATATTTCTAGTAAATGCAAGAAATAAGCAGCCCTTCTTAAAGGAGTATGCTGAAATGGTACACCGGCGAAAAAGCGCTCAATACAGGGCGTCCTATTGCTTTATCTTGCACATTTTAGGTACACTTATGATTTTGTTTTGTTTTTGCTTTTTTTTTTTTCATAAAAAATAGTTGCCGACTGACATCATTGTGTGCAAGCGCGTGAAACTATTAGTAGTGGTCGGTCAATATCCAAGAAATAATTCAGAAAATATATATATATATATATCAGTCAGTTATGTGTCATGCGTGATATGTATTATATTATATGTCATGCGATTATGTATCTTGCGATACATGACTGACGAGGTAGGTTTTTTTCCCGCAGTACGTTGCCATTTCTTTCTGCGGTAGACTAGTTGCTATCCAAGACTATAGAACCCGGTTTTCCTGCTATTTACACGTAGCTGGGGGAGAAGAAGAGGATTCATACCTTTCCCTTGGGTATTAGCACGTAAGTGAATGTAATGGATTTGACTGGAATTCGAACTCGGCTCTCCGATTCCTCAATCCAAGCCGCTATATGATCCGGTGTACTTAATCACTCGGCGACGAAGAGAGTGTCACAGTTCAGCAAAGCTCTATTTTTCCTTTTTAAAGAAAGCATATTTCCTCATTCACATTTTTTTCTCAAAGCACATATCTGCCTAATTTTGTATCTGAAACGTAATCAGCAGTTTATAAAGAATTAATGGATTTATTTTTTATTATTTCGAATGTCATTATAGTGGATACTCGTATTTGAAAAAGAATCCCTATTTTTGTTTTAAACACTGTTTTACAGACTGCGCATTCGAGAAGTCCTAATATAGAAAATGAGTTCTCCGATAGTGATCGAACCTGCATCCTCTTTAGAAGAAACCATCGATTGATCCAGTATGCCCGGCTACATCCAGATTATATTTCTCGAAATACCATATCTACTTAGTTTCGTATAAGAAACGCAAACAAAGCAATTTCTAAAGAATTAATGGATTTATTTTTTAATCCGACATTTTTCATTGTTTAAAACGTTAGTCGTAATCGAACGTTAACGCACAGTCAATCAAACGGTTGTTTTTTTATCGTACGGGGGTGTGGGGCCGCTGTGTACATAGCAGTGAACCCTTTTTTCACTGCATACTTTGTAAAAATTGAATTTTGCCAACCACAATTTTGTTTAAATCAAGTAAAAACAACAACAAAAATAACCCCTATCAAATACAAATTAAGAAAAACGAAACAATGAGAAACCGAAGACAGATAAACAAATATTACATTTGCCATTTAAGAAAAAATATTTAAACATGAAATAAATAAAGAGTTATTTAAACAAAGAATAAAAAGTGTTAATACACCTATATTTTCAAAAGCTTTAGAAAATCCCAGAATTTTCCGGAAAATTAGCCTAAATATAAGACGTCTCTGATACTGGATATTGTTGCATCATATTTTGACAACTGGCGACGAAAGATAAAAGAAAGAAAAGCAATAATGAGAGAGTAGGAGGAGACAAGAAAATTCTGAAAAGAAGAAATAACCACGACATTCTATACGTGTGCACATAGGCACACGTACAGGTGTACACACAAGCATACATACACAAATACACGCATACAGAGAAAAAAGATCAGCCTAACCTCAATAAAAAAGCGCATAATTTATTATTTTTTTTAACTTAGTATAAAAATAACGAAAACTAGAAAATTGCCAAGCATTTGCTGATATCTCCTGACGAGTGGACCGAACAATTAAAGATTCATCTACGAAGCTTCTCTTTTCATATTCATCTTTTCTTTCTTTCCATCTAAACCTCATTCTTACGTAGAGCAATAAAATCAAATCTATTCTCGAAATTACTTCCACACGCTCATAAATAAAACATGCATAAATTATTTATTTAAAAAATTAAACGGAAAAACTGAACAGAATGTAGAAAGCACTGAACGGCCGTTTCGTCCTATTTGGGACTCATCAGTAGTTTGCATCCATTGCCGAGAATTGAACCTGGAGGGTTACAATATGACGCAAGAGTCATATCAGTGCTATAGGACGAAACGGCCGTCCAGTGCTTTCTACATTCTTTTGAGGATTCTTCTAGACTCGATGAATATAATAAAAAAATTAAAAATATGGTCCCATCGCTACATAAGAATTACTATGTTTCAAAAACAGAAACTAAAAACTCTAAATTTAATTTTAATTTTAGAATTAAATTAAAATCCTTAGTACTGTTTCATTTTCAAGGGATTTTTGGAATAACTTATTTTGAAATTTACTGAGTTTATAAGCACATGCATTCTTGATACTAGCTAAGGTTACGGGGAAATTCAATCATTTTGACAAGGGTTGGTAGGGTATTCATTTTCACTGACAACCAGTGTATCAAAATATGAGTTACTTTACAAATGAGGTTGAGTTAACGTAGGGTAGTAAATTTATAATATTTATGCTCTGCAGAATTATATTGAGCACTGCTTTCTTAAAAATAACAATAATCAATAAGAACACCGGATTAGAAATCTCACTGTTCTTTGTCATTGTTTTAATATATATATATATATATATATATATATAGTTGTATATTTAGGCAGCAATCCTTCGTTTATGCATGTTTCATTAAAAACGACAGACAAGGTACTACGGTTAAGCTTTTTATTTAATTTTTCTTGAGTTCGAACAAGAGCTTTCTTTTCTGGACAAAGGGTGTTTAAAAACTGTCCAAATGTTTCATAGTTCCGAGCGCTTTCGGCTATACCTTTATCAAGGATTATTCAATTTTTCAGCTTAATTGAGAGTGTGCATTATTTGTATGCTTTAGTGTGTTGTAGAGATGTTTTTAATTTTCGAATACGGTTAGCACATTGTGGCCTTGTTCGTAGTTAATATTGTTAAGAGTTGGCTTTTTCTTTTTTATTATTAAAGCTTCCATTATTTTTATTCTTTTTTTCCAGGTGGATGAAGTTATTATATTTGTGTTTTCTACTAGTATGTTTCTAATGGAGTCTGGTAAGTTTGTGTGTTTAAATGGGTTCTAATGGAGCTGTGATCAGATAGATGTAACGTAAGGCGTCTGGATAAGCATGTAGTTGTGTAACTGATGTAATTATTTTTCAGTTCGATTTGATCAGAAACACAGTTCCTTCAGTGGCATTTGAACCCATAGATAATGTTCGTTCTTTGTAATTTTGACTTAACTGGTGTCTTGTTATTTTTGAGGATAAGGTTAGCTGTCTTAATTTTTTATAATAGATAATTAATTTTTTTATTCGGGTCAATTGGGTAGTGTATTTCTTTATACTGTCCTAGTGTAGATTCGTCTTGTTTTTAGTTAATGTGCATTTGGTTTTTGTAATAAATGTTTATGTAATTTTTTACTGTGTGAAATAGTCCTCTCGATTACTCTTCTTCAAAGAACTTAATAATGTAAAACAAACACTAATCAATAACGGCTTCCCTAACCACCTTATTGATCACTAAATTAGACTATTTCTTTACAGATATAGCCACTGTATAAAACAGATAAACATCCATCTGTCATTAAGCTGTCAACATTAATAAACAGCTATCGTAGTGTTAAAAAATGCATTTCTGCTATATTTTAAATTTAAAGTAAATAATATGTTAACAAACCAGATGAATTATACTTAAAAAAATTTTTAAGAAAGAGGATTACATTGCAATGAACGAGAGCTAAAAATGGCGTTGAAATCAGTTTTTTAGAAGTTTAAACTTCCTTCCAGTCAATTTAAATTAGTTTTGAAATAGAGCAAAGTATTTGCTTATTGGAAATATTAAATTTAATCTATTAGCTTGAAATTAAAACTAAATTAAAAGTTTCAAGAAAGATTTTTAATTTTTAAAAAATCATTTTAAACCTTCGGTATCGTGAATCTGTTGAAGTACCTAATTTTGTGGTATTTTATTTAATTGGGTATTTTCTGGCAGCATTTTTTCCCCGTTTTTTTAATCCGTATCACCACATGCAAGGCAGTAAAGCCACCTAGACACAAGGGGCTACAGGGTGTGGAAGAAATTGGAATGGAAACAATAATGATGAGCGGAAAGAGAAGAAGAGTAATCAGGAGGACAGTAGACAGCGATTGTTATTGGATTTAAACTTTTGCAGATTAAATTTGGCTGAAAAGCATGGAGCCGGAAGGGAGACCCACAAGCGAGAAGTGCGAGAAAAGAAACTGTTAGCATAGAATTTACGGCTACATCTAGCCAGATCAACTGTAAATTGATGAGATCTCGCCGTCAGTTTCGTATTGCAGTTAAATTAATACATAGGTACCATAGTGAAAAGGTCATCCGAACGATTACCATAAAAGTATTTATAAAGAAGGGCACAGAGTGGCAACTTTACGGCGGTGGGTAAATGATTGAAGCCGAGCTGCCAGATCAGGACTTATAATATTGCTGATTCTTTTTTTTCACAAGTACTGCGCTTAAATTAAAAAAGTCTAAGAACCATAGCGAAGAGCTCATCCGAACAGTTACCATGAAATTATTTATAGAAAAGGCACAGAGAGGCAGTCTTATGGCGGTGGGCATCATACATTTTGATTAAAAACAAACGAAATTTTTTTGTTAAGAATTTCCTTTGTCACATTTTGGATCATTTTTGTTGTTGGTGTTTCCTGTTCATAGATATTTAAATTGAACGGAAACGTAGTGGAGTGGGGGCGGGAGAAATAAATAAAAGGAATTCTTAAAAAAAAAAACTCTTTGGTCTTTAAACAAACTTCTGTGCGTCTGTGTATTTGTATGTGACTGGTAGAAATAGTTTGATAAATAAATGACTAAATACACAAATGACCGTTTTTCTTCTCTTTTTCAGCTGATTTGGATTTCCTTTCAAAGATTGTCAATGAGAAGCAGTCATATTGATGAGTCGATCCAGTCGCGTGAATGACATCTTGAATCAATCAAAACACAGCGAAGGAAACATTCAGTGCTAACACCTTCCGCCATCTATTCGCAACAGATTGCTTCATTTGGCAAAGCTTGACGAGTCAAAGACAGCAACCAACAGCATCGTTCTGTTTTTAATCGATGTCACTTTGAATAGAAATCCTTTCGAACACACAATTCGATTAATTGTATTACCGATAACAGATCCATAGTCAAGGGGGCTGTTGACTTGGAGCTTATCTAATATTAGTATTTACTGAAAATCTTTTGGCCTCACCCACTTCCTCAAATCAGTATTCGGAAATAATATATTGCTCGCGCCGAAAATCTTTCAGCGCCTCTTTGTATAGCTTTCCACATGTAAAAGAAAAATACTTTCTTAATTTATTTGATATTAACCCAATTGAACAATATTACTTCTTCATAGAAAATTTTGATCTGGAAAATTCATTGATATCCCACAAAAAATATGTGGTTATGAAGGAAAGATATGTTCAAATACCCTTAAGGAATGGATAAACCATTTCTCCCACCAGCTATGGGTTAAATAGTGAGGCATGTATCTGGAAAAAAATCATTGTTCTCTCTAAAATAATTGTTAATGAAATATTCACTCGCAAAGAAAGAATTATTCTTATAATCCCAAATATATTTCGGCTTTAAATAATTTACAAAGGGTTGGTAAGTCATCAAAATTAAATCAACTATTCCTTCCCGGTCTTTTGAATCGGAGTAGAGGTTTATCCATTGTTTCCTGTTTAGGAATGAGTTTCCGATTCCTTCTAAAGTCTGCTTCAGCCCTATATTCTCTTTTTTCCTCTGGAATAAATACATTGAATCAATAGCTTCATCTACCACAAGGAAAGTTGGTTCTCTATGTCATGCCAGAAAGTCTTTCACGTCTGGGTCCATCCTTCAAATCTATAAATCAACCATCCGTTCTTGCATGGAATATTGTTGTCATATAAGGTCTGGTGCCCCCGCTATACATCTCTAGGTCCTTGACAAAATCCACAGACGAATATGCAAGATGATAGGCCCTGATCAGGCATCTCGTATACAGTCGCTTTCTCGCAGACATGCCGTGGCTTCCCTCTGTCTCTTCTATATATATTTTCACGGCAACTGTTCCGACGAGCTACTTTCGCTGGTTCCCAGACTGCGGGAATTTAAACGGGCTACTAGGCTGGCATCTCGGCCCCACCCTTTCGCTGTCGAAACGGTTAAATTTAACCATCTCTTCTACTCAAACAGCTTCTTCTCTCGCACTTCCCATCTGTGGAATTCCCTTCCCCTTACTTGCTTTCCAGATAACTAAAATCTTAAAATATTTAAGTGTAATGTCACTCGACATCTGATACTTGACCTTGTTCCACGTCCTTCGCTGTATATTTTCCTCAAACACGCCACTTTACTCTTGTTTTCAATCCTCTGTAACTCCTTGGGGCGAGTGGCACTCTTGACTTGCTAGGGGTGAATTGCTTAAAAAATACGAATGTCCACACAGTAACCATCTACATTGAGTGGCTCTTGAAGCTTGTATTTGAGTGAATATTCGTAAAAAAAAGTGAATGTAACGAAACCGATTGGAGTTCGAACTCGACTGTCCGATTTAAACCGCTGAGAAAGTAATGAGAAACTAGTCCAATATCTTTCTCAAGAACAGTAACAAAGCTATAGAGGGCCATAACGGCCTAAGGACATGGCATTTAAAAAATGGTAATATACTAAATGTAAAAATGATACGAATGTAGGTGTTTTTTTTTAATGAAACCTTGTAAAATAAATTGCAAAGACAAACGATCACAATTACAATAAGGTTTGCCTTTACAACACACCCCTGGGAATAGTTTCGGAGGAGATCGGAAGTACTTGGGTTAACAAAAACTACGCTGCCTTCCTTGATCAATTTCAACTTTACATCAAAAAACTAATTATATTAAAAATATGAAGATCACGTAAGCGTGAAACTCGGGTTACGACTAGAGCTACCCTTTCATATAATTTTTTGCTCGGTCCAGGCAATCTAAGCTTCGAGCACTTTGAGAAGTTTGCTTTTAGGCTTTTTCCTCTTTCTTTTTTCCGTATTGTCGACTGTATCTGGATAAGAGTTTTAGCTTCTGGCAACCGCTCCATTGGGTCCATCAACGTTTTTGGTTTTCTTTAATATATATATATATTCTCTTAACGGATTGAGTCCTCTCGGTCACTGGCGTATTTATTTAAAAATAAATACGCAAAAATTCACTTTCCTCTCTACCGGGTAGAATCTCCGACTGATGTCAAATCAGTCATGTTTCGATCCCGATTTGAAGTGATCGGATGTCAAGCCACACTGATAAGCTGTGATACAGAGAAACAGTCTGTCTGTGGATGATAAGACTTTTCTCAGAGCGTGCAGATACTACACAGATCCCGAGCACAGATACTACACTGATCCGTACGTAAATAATCCCCTCAATTTTAACGGGCGCCATTGTAATAATAATCATGATGATAATAATCATAATAATGTAGATACAAAAAGATCAACAAAATTCCTATTAGCTCCTATTTACAAGTGATTCAAGGATGCACCGTGTGAAACTGCTTATCTACTAACGAAAGTATTATTAATGTAATGAAAATATAAACACTGTATATGTAAAGTATCATATGTAGGAATCTTTCTGCTTTTTCAATACACCTTGGGGATACACGATATCATCAGAAGTTGGGACAGAGCTCTATCATTGGAAGTGCGCAGGTGACAGCGCTTCTTGGAACAGCTCATGTGTCTCTAAGCTGCGGGTAGGCGCTGTGATATGACCAGTATCATCTGCTCAAAAATAATAATAATAATAATAATAACAATAATAATAATAATAAAATCTCAAAATAATAATCGAAATCTCAAAAATGTGCCGAATGAGGATGTTAACAATTCCAGTTGTAGTTGGAGCCCTCGGATTGAGTGGAAAAGGTTCCAATAGACTCATTGAAGGAATCCATGGTAACATATACCTTAAAGAAATACAAAAAATTGTACTCACAAATACAGTCCACACCTTACGAAGGACTTTATGTAAAATATGTGTGATTTTTTTAAACTGCTCAGTGAAAAATGTCATGATGCCATTTCCTACTTTAGGTCTCTCGAACGGTAAGAAATGAATATACACCAAAAACCAAATGAAATAAAACTACTAATAATAATAATTAATCATATGAGTAAAATTCCTGAACACATCAGCATCTTAGAGATACAAAAGATTAATGATTCGCAAAATTATCTCCATTTGAACGAAACGTCCCAAATGTGCATAGATAACTCTCCTACAGTGCTATTTTTACGCGTAGACAAAGGAAGGGATTGGCACCGAAAATTACTCACTGGCAAAATGATTTCTGTTAATTCTCCTCGAAATAAAAACAATTTATATTTACTAAAATTTAGACCAAATTCTGCCAGAACGATGCGCTTCAATTGCATTCCGGTTGGGTTGACCTTAGCGATCGACCCAAATGTGTGTGACTCGAGTGCGCTATTTCTAAGTGTGGGGTCTGATAAATAAGCCAAAAACAGATTTTTTAATTTTTTTTAAATTGTAAAAAATTCCTCGAATATCATCCTCACTTACGAAATGTGAATAACTCCTTGATTATTGGTAATTTTTCATTCTGAAGGTTGGAGTTGTTGCGAGGCAAGCTAAACAAAGTTTGATTTAAATTTATAATTTCTTGGGGTGAATTAATATTTGTGATAAATAACTTTACATTATTTGGGATGAATTAGCAGAAAAGATCCGATGAAATTGTTGATGGATATGTATTTTGTTTTTATTTTAAGCTTTAATTCAACTTTATTGATTCAGACAAAAAACTTTATAAAAACAAAAGCTTTTTGCCAGCTGATTGGGCCGTTTTATACAATCGATTCAGGAATATGATTTATAATGTTGATAATAAATTTTAAATATTTACCAAGCCCACCTGCTGTCAAGATCAATAGACAAACAAAATGGATTGCAAAATAATAGAAGTATAAAGAAGTAGTTGTAGAGAGTTTTAGTCACCAGTAAATATAAGAAATTGATCCGTTTTTTTGTTTTCTTTTTTTTTTACAGTAAGATTCACTCGTGGTACAGATTTTTGTTAAGAGGCAGTTCATACGGAGAGGAGTGGTGAGATAACGGTTAACCAGAAACTTAAACAGGTTAAGATTCTTGTGATCGGGGAAACATCCTCTTGGGAGTCTGTTTCACAAAGCAGTGTTTCGCGGGAAGAAGCTGTTTGAGTGGAATTTACTTCTCATCGATGGAATACGGAGTGAATGTGGGTGGGGTTTGCTACTATGTGTACACAATTTGATTTGACGTGATGCGCATACAGTACAAATTTCAAAAAATCTTTGTCCTAATGTTTTTACTTTTATTTTTCAATAAATAAAAGTCAAGCTCTACAAAGCTCTGGTCGTATGCACCTTTCCTCTACGGATATGAGACTTGAAGACTTCCGGGTTGAGGCAGGAAAAAAGGATTTCAAACGTTCGAGAAGAAATACTAAAGAAAGCTGCTCTGTGTTTTCTATTGGGAGCACAAGACTATGTACGGATCAAGTGGAAAAGTCTTGTGGACCGACAGGAATCTCTCCTTGCCACCCTTAAGCTTCAGAAGGTGTTATGGTTGGCCATGACACAGCATAATGGCCTCTGCAGGGCACTGTGGATGGCGGATGCAAGCGGGGACAGTAAAGCAAGAGTTGGTCAGACAACATCAAAGAGTGAACGGACAGGATAATGCCCAAACTCCTAAGAGCCACCGCTTAACAAATCATCCTGGAGGCGGTTGTTTCTTCTGCTCTTACCTCCCCCTCCTGACGAAAGAAGTGCTCAAGGGACTGATGATGATGATGATGATGATGATTTTTCGATTTATGAATAAATATGAAACCATCCTTATGAAATCTCATTATTATGATTTCCAGTGTTTACAACAAGTTCTCGAACGGACCCGACCCCAAAGTTGCCTAAATCACCAAACACCAGATTTATTTTTTGTTTTTTTTTGGGGATTTCTTTGTCAGTCAGACGATTTCTCAGACCCTATCGAAATTTTGATTTCGTTAACACGAAAAGTTCACTGGCTTATTTCGTGCCAATGTCAAATTTACATTCAGTTTTTATAAAGCTTTTTATAAGAGAAAACTAAAGCCTGTCTCTTTGAATGGTGTTTGTCAGGTCGCCTCATATTGGATTAATGAATAAAAAATACATTTTTTTAAAGCCTCACAATTAATATTTTATTTTTTTTATGACAATTCGTAAAGTTGAACTAACTGAAACATGAAATCACGAAGAAAAGTTTATGAAGGATTATGGGAAACATGACCAAAAGCAGGACACAAGTAAATAATTAGAATTTTATTACATGCATTGCTGTTCTAACCAGCATGCTCATATTGGTACTTATAACCCTCATTTTGACCAGTGTACTCTCCGGCTTCCTTCAAGTGTCTGTCATTAATTGCTTTACTGTTCTGGCCAGCAAGCTCATCTTAGTGCTTTAACCCACATTTCGACCGCTGGAGCCTCCGGGCTTCTCCAGGTGTCTGTCATTATATGCTTTGATGCTCTGACGAGCATGTTCATCTTCGTGATTATAACCTACATTTCGCCTCTTGTACAATTTGTATTTGCATTCTTGAGCTAATGTCTGTACTCATTGTAGGAATGTCCTGACTCGTGTGGCAGAAGTTCTTTTCAGTGTCCTTTCTCTCTTACTCAAAGGCTTTCAGATAGTATTCTATCTCTGTGCTAGTTCTACTAAGGAGGTTGTCCATACCTAACATATTTGATAATTCTTTCAGTATTATTATCATATAGGGTTTATTATCTTGAATTAATTCCACACTCCAAGAAGTTTATTAGGCATGAAGACAAGCAACTAAAGAAGGCCGGAGAGTAGAACAAAGAAATTGTGATTATAACAACTAAGATGAACATGATGGTCTGAAGAGTAAAATATATAAGAAAGATGATTCCTCGTCTGAAAATATTTAAACGTCAAGCCTTTTTTTTTTTGCTTATTTCTGTGAATAGAAAAACTAAGAAACTAAGGAAAACAGTTTTTTGTATAGCTAAACATCGTAAGATGAAACCAATAATATTACTTGATGTTATTTTTTGTAATCAATATCATAAAAGGATAAAATTATATGAAATTTTAAATATATTTTTATCTTCTGATTTATATCAATCGAACATTTAACTTTTTCTTCGTTTTTTTTATCTTTTCAAATTCTTTTTTCTTGTTTGCTTACTCGTTCTATCCCGACTGAATTTTCTAGGTAACGATTTTAATGTCTTATTACTATCTATCTATCTATCGTTATTACAATCTATCAGTTTTACTATTTATCTAGTGAATGGTTTGTTTGGAGCGCGTATACATTCAAGTTTCGATTCTAGGTAATTTGAATCTCTTGTAATTAAAACTCACCTTTCTCTCTTGATTAGATTTAATTCCTTTTATTTTTCTTAACTATTTTATTTCTTCGTTTCTTTTCTTATAATTCACATTCATATAACTTAACATCTGTAACACAAACGTATTAGGTTGGTGCAAAAATAATATCGTTTTTTGACGTTAAAAAATACGTCAAAAAACGATATTATTTTTGCACCAACCTAATACTTTCTGCTATTAATTACTTTTGCTTAAAAACCGAACTCCGTCTGGACTTTTAAGCTAAGCTCCAGTAGAGGGCTAAAACTAAATGGGCCTCTGGTCTAGCTTAGAAAACAGCAAAAGGTAGTTTTGAAGAAATAAATTTCAATTCCTCGATTCACTTTAACTCTCATTCGGGCTATGTCCAATTTTTAGTGGGTACATGTGTTTGATTTTAACTGTGTACGCGTGTTTGAGTTTAATTGAGTACACGTGTTTGCGTTAATTGGCCTCCGACCCAAAACTAAAGGGACCTCTGATCCAGCTTAGAAAACAGCAATGATAATGTTGAAGAAATAACTTGGAATTCCTCAATTCACTCGATGGAACTTGAAAACCTCACTTTAATTCTGATTAAGTCCAATTCCGATCAAAGGACTGATTTGAGCCGAAATTCCAATTCAGACCGAAAATGAAGTTCTTCAAATAACAAACTCTACACAACTTCAAAACCTCACGCCATGAAACTTTTCACTTTAACTCTGGTTCCTTGGAGTTTTGAAGAAATAAAAAGGCTTTCCTCAATTCACAAAATTTTGGAGATATTTTAAACTGAATTTAAAACAAAATTTTATAAATTCACAAAGTTTTTGTGTCATTTTAAATTCAATATAAATTAAAAACTTTTAAAATAACTATTTTTTTCAGTTATTTTAAAATTTGAATTTTGAACTGTTCCCTCCTCATCCAGATACAAATCCCAATGCTGGATGTTCAAACAACAGATGAAGGGCAGATTTTCAATCATCCTGATCCCAAAATGTAGAGCAAGTGTGGCTCGAATTAGAGGGGTTTCAGACACACGAACGGATACACAGAATATACCGTTTATTTATTAGATAAAATCCACTATTATTGAAACAAACAAACGACGTTACCCATTATATACTCTCGTTCCAGGGGCACCTCGAGGCGGTATAATGGTTAGCAAGCTTGTCTCGCTAGAACAATTACGACTGAATAGTGAGTTCGATCTTCACTGAGTGCCCGTAACTTTCGGCCTTGTGCCACATCTAAGTTACGCTTGGAAAATCTCTATATCGTCTCTTTCCAGTTTCTGTTTTTTAATTTATTCAAATACTTAAACGAAACCTCTTTTAAATCTAGCACCTATGAAACAAAGTGAAAAGTATCCACAAAAATCTAGAATTCTTTTGACGAGATATGACCAGTGTTGTTCGATTTAGATCAAATGATTAAAAAAAAATCACTGATTTAAATCAATTAAAAAAAATCTATATTTAAAGTAAAAAGTTGAGAAATAAAACATTTCTTTTATCAACGGATTAATTTGTTTTGCTATAAAATAAAATTTTAAGCATTAACAAATTTTAAAATGAACAGTGTTTGCATTCATAGATTTAAATAGAAAGACAAGTTTTGCTGTTTTATCTGTACCAAGATGGTTTCTCAGTTTGGAATGCACCATAGGATGAGAAAATTCTTTTAATGCCAGAAGATGAAGCCACTGCTGATATATAGCTGATGATCACTATGTCAATCTCTTTACTCTATTTACATTATTCGGGCTGTTGTCCTCATCTTTATTGTCATATTCACGAAGTTTCGCCCGTTGTACGATCCGTCCTTCTTCAGGAACTGTCTATTTTTTTGAGATGAGGTATTGTAAGTATTTACACTATTTACATTGTTCGGACTGTTGTCCTCATCTTTATGGTCACATTCACGACATTTCGGATGAAACTTCGTGAATATGACAATAAAGATGAGGACAACAGTCCGAACAATGTAAATAGTTAGAATACCTCATCTCAGAAATACAGACAGATGTCAATCTGTTATTTTAAAATGCTGTAAGAATAAAATAGTGGTATGACTGATTATCTGAAAAAACAAAGAAAACAAAACAAAAAACAAAGAAAACAAAACAAAAAACAAACAGCTAAAACAAGACTGTAAGTTGAATGTAGATGCAAAAGTATGTCTATATAAAAGTCAGCCAGATATAACCCCAAATTGTTAACTTGGCAACCTAACTTATCCTCTTGTCTCTGTTAATCTCTCAAGCGATTCATATCAGCTTTGCTCTTTCTTTAGCTTTCTTTATTGGTAAAAATGAAGAAAATCTAAAAAAATATTCGATTTAGTAAAAAAACACATCCGATTTAAATAAAAATAACCTAATTTTTAAAATCAGCAATCTTGGATATAACCCTAGCAACCATGTTGCGTTGTATTTTCCAAAAGATTTGTAAAAAAAATTTTAATCAATATCACTTGTAGCATTTTTCAAGTGGATTTTACTGTTTACAGTCAAACCTTAATTGGCCAAGCCATCACATGTACAGGTGAAGATTATAGCTTAATTTTCTTTTGTTCTTAAGTGTAAGGATATATCTACATCTTTTCAGTTATGTGGAATTAACTTTAACAGTAACAATTATCATTTGTAACCGTTTGAATTAAAACCACAACTCCTCTTTTCCTATTAATGTTCAGGTAAGAGAATTTTTGTGTGCTTTGAAACAGAAAGATCTGTTTGTATTTTTTAGGCTAAAAATAACTACTGATAACAGTATTGGAAGAATTCTAGAATATTCCACTTAATCTAGAGTATTAAAGCCATTTAAATGTTTTAAAAAATGAAATTTACATTGTACGAATACTTTTCACCCTTTACCTTTTTGGATAAACGGTCTTTATTTTTATTACATTAACGCGTTTGTTCTTTAATTCGGTGGAATTGTAATTGTGTGTTCAATTCCATGTTGAAGAGTGTAACACAGAGAGCTCAAGGCGTATCGCAATAGAATTTGGATGATTATGTTTAGCGGCATATCAACATTTCTATGGGCTATTTAATGCCGAAATCTAAATATTTTGAACACTAGTTGAAGTCATAAAATTGTGTTCAAAATATATTTTGAACGCATTTGTATGTCTTCAACTACAGATAGAATGTTTGGTTTCTTTTACGGTTTTCAATCCATTGGGACATTAAATGCTGAAATTTTTTTTCTTCTAAATAAATCCTCGTACTGAAACAGTCAACTTTTTTTAATTTTAAATAATTAGACTGCTTTAAATATGTTTATATTTCTGAGATGAGGTATTATGGACATTATTTACTTTATTCAGACTATTGTCCTCATCTTTGTCGCCATATTTATCACAACGTCCTCAAGGACATATGGCACAGTGGATAAAGGCGTTGGTTAGATCCAGTGACAGGACCCAAAGAGTGTGAGCTCAATACCTGGTTAAGCCGGTGGAGAACTTTCAGAGGGAAAATTAGCAGGAGATAACTGATATCCATTAAACATGGCACGTAGAACTAGAACAGTCTACCCCAGTGAGCGAAATAAAGGGTTCAGTTCGAAATTCAATCACCAGAAGAAGGCCGGAGCGTACAACGGCCGAAACGTTGTGATAAATATGGCGACATAGATGAGGACAATGGCCCGAATAATGTAAATAATCCTTTAAATATATTAGGTTGGTGCAAAAATAATGTCGTTTTCTCACATATGTTACTATGTGAGAAAACGATATTACTTTTGCACCAACCTAATATATTACTGGCAATTTTACTATGAATATGTATTGTTGGTATTTTTTACTATAGAAATATATTTTATACTTTCATAGTGTTTTGTTTATGTTTGGCGGTTCACTATTTGCCCATAGCTGAGGCCTTAACAGGTGCTACCACCCCGGATACGGATGCAGTTGGGAACAACAGCAATTAAAAGGTGGTTCAATTCTCCTCAAAACCTCCAATATGCCGAGCTTGCTGCCGGATGTAGTTTATCGTTATACCCAAGATTAACCCCACGTTGGGAACCACGGTTTTATATAATTACCCCACTTGTTTGCCAAAGTATTTCTGCTAACAACTGCTGGCTGGTTTCTTTTTTGACCATGGCTGGGATCCTAACAGATACTATCTCCGCGGGTCAGGGTAGACTTGAGATTGCAGCAATTAAGAGGTGGTTCCACGATCCTCAAAACCTCCAATCTCTTGATCAGAGGTCTTGCTGCCAGATGTAGTTTATCGTAATAGGAAAGAAGCATCCAAAAACTAAGCAAAGTATTAAGACATAGGAAAATTCCGTTAGGTGCAAATAAAAGTGTTGAACTGCTATGTTCTGTCTATCCTCTTCTATGGTAATGAATACTGGACTATTTCCTTACAGATGATTTGAGTTGATTTGTTTGTTTAACAGCATATCAACACCTTATTAGTTATTTAATCACGAAATTTATGTTTCTTGGGAGTTTTGAAGTAATAAATTTATATTTTATTCTGCTTTCACAATTGAATACATGGTAGATAATACTCAACTTTTGTGTATGTACATGTTTGTGTGAACATGATTACTAGAAGCGGTGATATGTGTGTTTTATGTGGTAGTTTTGTTGAAGTTATATTTTGGAATACAGTTTGATTTCTTTAAGAAATTTTAAAATATTACGGAGATTAATGTCATGAATGAATGGGAGCTTTTGAGGAGTGTGGAACCACCTCTTAATTGTTGTTGTTCCACCATGACCCAGAGTGGTAGCACTTCTCAGGGTCCCAGTTAAGGGCAAATAGTTAACGCCCAAACTGGGGTCAAAACACTATTAAAGTATAAAAAAAAATTATAGTAAAAATACCAGCAATACATTTTCCTGATGAAAAATTACCAGTAATATACATATATAATATATATTTCTAGAAGGAAAAAGAAATTACCAGCAATGCATGTCTTGCCGAAGCAATTATTAAGGCTCCTAAGAACATTAGATTTCGGCATTAAATGACCCATAAGGAATCGATATGCCGCAAAAAGCAAAAGCCAACAGTACATTTTTATAATAAAATGACAAGCAATACATTTTTATCAAAAATTCAGTGCAACACGAAAACAAAAAACAACAAAAAAAAAAAAACAACATATTTATAGTAATATTACCAACAATACATTTTTGGTCTGAAAACTATATATCTAAAAAAGAAACAAACAATTCACCCTGAAAGTAATAAATTTTGTAAAAATATCTGTAGGTGAAAGCATAGATTTACATTATTTACATTATTCGGACAGTTATCCTCATCTTCATTGCCATATTCACAACGTTTCGGCCGCTGCACGCACCGGCCTTTTACAGGTGACTGTAATTTCGATCCGAACACTTTATTTCGCCCACTGGGGTAGATTGTTACAGTTCCACGGGTCATGCCTCTTCAGTATGTCTCAGTTATTTCCCTTTAACTCTCCAAGTCTGTAAGGAAATAGTGTGTAGCAGCCGAAACGTTGTGAATATGGCAATAAAGATGAGGATAACAGTCCGAATAATGTAAATGGTCATAATACCTCATCTCAGAGATATAGACAGACATAAAATTACGCACAAAATAATTAGATTTCGGCACTAAATAACCCATAAATGTTGTTGATATGCTGCTAAACAAATTAAAGTATACACATTGCTTCCTCCTTTTGTTCTCCAATATGTATTATTCGTTTTATAGTAATGCCACTTTTCACTTCATACATGATCTGCCATGACAAATTTCACTGTTTCCACACATATTACCGCTATCCGATATTCCTTAAACCTTGTTTTCAGGAGGTGTCTGAAACAACACTGAATCAACCCTAGAAACTATTACACAAATTTTTATTCATGTCTTTATTTTTAGTGAAAGTTTATTTCTGATGAGATATCTGCATAGGGTCGAACTGTTTTTGAATATCCCCCTTAAGTATGTAGACTATATCGGCTGATGTCTGGACACAAAAAAACGAAGAAATAAATCCGAATCAATCAATAGATAATACATATGAATTTGATATCTTGTTTGTATCAAACAGTTAAAATTTGATTTCTCTGAGGCAACAAATCTTGAGAAGAAATCAACCTTTGATCATTGCCCTTTTTCAATAAAATTAGTAAATCTGGAAACAAAACCGTTCACACCGAAATACTTAATTCCGGATTTTCTGGGAGCAATGGCCAAATGGCGCGCGGTCTTACAAAAATACGCTAAATAAAATATTTAATTAAGAGCCAGGAACTGAAAAGGGAGGAAATTTTAATTATTTCACCTCAAACAAGACAATAAAGCCACTAAGATCAAGATGTGAGGTTACTAAGTGTAAGAGAAAAAGAAAACATTATTAAGGAGAGAGAACAAAGACAGAAGATAACGATTAATATTTCATTTAAATTTTAGAAGATCAAAGTTGACCAGAAATGAAGAAGCTTGCAGAGTGTTTCACAATCGAGAAGTGGAAGACAAGAAACTGTTAGCATAGAACTTACAGTTACATCTAGCCATTCCAACTTTGAGATGATGAGATCTATCTGCCAATCTAGTATTGTGCTTTAATTCATAAATTCGAGGTACCAAAGGGGAAAGCTCATCAGAAGATTTACCATGATAATATTTATAGAAAAGGCACAGGGAAGCTACGATACGGCGGTAGGAACGTGACTGAAGCCGGGATGACAGACCAGTACCGAGAACATTGCAGATTCTTCTTTGTATCTTATCATATCTATACATAGCAGAAGGACCATTTGTGACACCCACCGGTGGTCTCGACGTCAATATGTGACACTGCGCTGTCGGCCCGTGGTCAACTTCCAGTTGCGGCGCAAAGCTCTAAGTTTTCTTCCAACAGCGTTTTGGGGTTGACTCTTTGTCGCTGCCACCAGCCTGTGTCCCGGTCGATCTGGTCGTTCCCGGTTCGATACCAACTTTGTCGTTCCCAGTTCACTTCCAACGTCTGTTTACCGAAGTAACTACTTTGATCTCAAGTCTAACCCACCCACGTTGTGACTTTGATCTTAGATAGACGAAATCAATCAGGCGTCGGGCCGTAGTGCAAGCTGAATCCGGGCTAAAGGTGATATCGCACAATCGTAAGTAAAAGAGCAATAAAACAGACTCAAAAGGTTCAAATATGTTGAGAAATAACAAATTATCTTTATCCGTCTGTTATATACAGGAGTGTGTTTCTCTCCCAGCCCGTTTCTATGGATATGTGACACTTTTGCGTTTCTTAAGCGAGTTTTTGTATCTTAAGTCGTTCGTCAATATAACTTGCTTTTGGTAGGAAGTCGAAGTCGAAAAGGACGTGGAAATCTCTCGGTCAGCTTCTGCGAGGCAACGGTCTGACTGCAACTGCGAAACAACTGCTGGAATTCTGCAAACTACTCCCAAACTACTGAGAAACTACCCGGGGACGTTCGTTTATATAGGCACCTACCAAAACCCGGTGTGGGGCCTGATGTGGCTTGGGTTCCCCATAATTCTCGATTCCCAGCAAGAATTCTCTTTGTTCTTAGGCCAGGAAAATTAATTACTTCCCATTTCTGGAAGATTAATCACACCGGGGGTTTCTCCCTCGTCCGTGAGGGAAGGTCGGAGGAGAGTTATCCTCCTAGATTCTTCCTCTCTCACAGTCGTATCTCATACCAATCCCCTCACTGGGTGCTAACAACTTCTCCGTCTTTCTCATACATTCTCCTCCGCCTATCATCCATGCTACCACTTGACCAAAGACCTCTTGGCAGTGTGGGTGTGGCTAGTCTGGCCCTCTTAAAATTATTATCCAGAATTTTGTATGCAAAATCCTTTTTTTCTTTTTCTTCCTTCAGCCAAAACATTTTTTTTACAAATCCCAGATTGCCAAATAATTCTTATCGCATCTTTCTTTTGGGGGACACCCAAAATTCACTTAGTCGGCTCTCTCTACCGACTCATCAATCACTGTCAAAACCCGACACCCGGTTTTTCTGCTGAGTTAACTTTTAGCTGGGAGGTTCGTATTTTACCTGAGAATCAAATTATTTATTTTTCTCATGCCTTAAAATCCTCTTATCACCAGATGCCCATTTTCGACAACGCTGTGTCTGACGTCAACAGTTTGAATAAGCAATAATAATAATTTCCTTTACAATTTTCTTTTTCATGCCAGAATTCTAACACACACCAGATGGTTCCTTTCGTTGGACCCAGGAATTAAAATTAAATAATATCTCTGAAAGATAACTGATATAGATTCTCTCTGCCTGTACCGCGGTGGTGTCAAGCCGAATTTTTTTATGGCCGCCATGTGTTGGTTGGCTTTGTTTTTCTTTCTGAATTCTGTTTCCCTTGGCGCGTCATTCACTTAACAAATCTCATATCTCGCTTTTTCTTACGGATTTTCTGTCTCGTGCGAAAAGGATCTTTCTTCGTAAATAAAATAAAATCTTCTTTTTAATGTCGCTCAGTATCTTTCGATATAGCTCTTTCTCGCCTTAAGTCTTTCCTGTTTGTAATTTCTATGGTTAATTAGTTAGTCAATTACCATAGCTAAATAGTGTCATATATTTTCGCCGTAGGAAACTTCGTCGTGTAGGATTTTTGCCGTTAGACAATTTCGCTGCATTTTTTTTTTCGATACCCTTATCTTGAAGTCCCTTTTGGAGTAATGTTCAATTTAATATGCGAAGTACTTTGTTATCCAGTATATATGGATGTCTTTTTTACAGGGTCAAACATCAGAAAAGAAATTAAAAAGTAAACATTTATTTAAAAAATAGACTAAAAATATATCAAATTATATAATAATATATCAATTATTTAAAATGTGTGCAAATTCCAAGCAGTGCTTTGTAAATAATGTGTTTTTTTTGCGTTGTATTGTAATGAAGCATTTTCTGCTGAAGTCTTGCATTGATATCAATATATATTTTCTTCATTTGTACTGCATCTCCCCATTCTAAATCACACTTATTCTTTTTTGCTAATATCTCTTCTTTTTCAAATACGCAATTAGTTTCCACAAATTTGGGTTCATGTTAGTATAACTTCGCTTGTTAAAATGTTTAAAATGAAGTAACAATATTGTGTGCCAGATATACTTGATAACAAGTTACTTTGCATATTAAAAAATGCGTCGATAATTGTTTTACGGCAAAAATCCCATACGGCAAAGTTTTCTACGATGAATATTCCCGAGGCGATTTTGCCTATGGTAAATTTTTTTTACGGCGAATGTTCCTAGATAGAGCCTTGAGGATACTTGCATTAGCTCAAAAAGATCTCGAAGACTGCCCATTCAAGACAAATTTCATTTTGATTTGATTAGAAAGAATCAGATAAAAAAAATTCGACTGGAAATACCACAAACGTTCAACTTGTGAAGAAGACTTGTATGCCCCAAACCCTGTCAAATGCCTTCGAGATATCCAAAGCAACAGACCGAACTTTGTCATTCTTATTTAAATGGAAGATAAATCAAAGTAAATGGAGCCATCATTTATGTCAGCAGGACAGAATTGGTTGATTGATCGCTTTGACCTGCCAACGAAGCTATTTGAAATGAAATCGAATTAACGTATTTTTAGAGTACCTGAATAAGATCTAAATGAACATGTCACCTGTTGACATATGCAAATAGAAACAGCTCACTGGTTACTAACTTGACAGCTACACCCGTTTCAGACAACAAAGCTACAATTGGAAGGCAAGGTGTAATCCAGATTCAAGGCCAAAGTCTTTCTTACAGTCAGAATAAAAATCATTATCTGCTCAAGTTGTTTGTGTTAATTAACTACGCTGCTCATTTATAAACAATTTGTCGTCAGTCAAGAAAACTTGCTACAGAGCAGTAAGCCCAGGTATGTGTATGCAATTTTTTTTTATAGAAAGCCATAGACAATATACTTTAATTCGAAATATTATTCCCACCTTGTGATGTTATTATAGGGACAATGTTCCGGCCAAATACCTTTAGGTCATCATCAGGTGTGTATTGTTTTGGTTGATAAAGGTTTATTTTCCTTGTGATTCCAGTTATTGTTTGTTCTTGATGAACTAGCATTTCATCATCTGATCCATGGATTAAATTCACGACCACTGGATGATAGTAACGTATGTTTAACCAAATTCCATATCCAGTACGGACATCAGTGGTGTTATTTGCAGCCTTTTACATTTAATGTCGTATGCTTTCGATGTTTTGCTTATCAAGGCGGTTTCGTACCGCTTTTCATTTTTTATTTAATTTTCTGTCTTCTTTAAGTTATATTTTTGAAATTTTTCAAGTATAAAAATATATAAATTTACAAAAAATTATGAAAATTTCTACGTTGCTTGTCTACGATTTAATACTGATTAAATACAGTAATTGTGGCACAAGGCCGAAAAAGGGGGAGAGATGGGTCTTCACATGGTCGGCACTACCTTATACCTAACTAATCAGATTCCCGCCCCATTCATTCGTTAAAATTTACCCATTCATCATAGGAATCTATCCGTCATCATTGCTTGTCTTGTAATGAAAAAAACGACTGTCCGGATATTAAACGCGCCAAAACAAATGAAACGCTGCTAGCGTGAAGGCATGAAACTGAAACGTGCTTAATTAAGTCTTATGGAACTCTGTTGATTTCCCCGGGGCGGGAAGTTATTAGTTTGCATACGTAACTATCCTCATGAGTTTTCAGTGTCGAAAGGTCCGTAGATTTTGAATGTTTTCAGAATGTGCACCTTAAGATGTTTGTCGAAATTACAGTGGTTTGTAATAAAATGTTCTGCAAACTTCGTTGATGTGACATTGTTGTGTCTGACATCATACTTGTGCATATTATTATTATTATTATTTATGTATGTTATGTTTACTGCTTTGTAGAGCCGGGTTCAAACTATGATCCTTAGGCCCTATAGAAGAATTGTCATTTAATTAATAGCACTTTTCTTAGTATATGGGATGTTCCTGGTAGGGTGATATTCTGGGCAACTTGTATGTTGATGTTACCCGAGGCACTATTAGCAAAATTGTCCACACCTTTTCTCACGAGGTCCACAGCTCCGATTACTATTGGTAGAGTCTGTCTTCATTCCCCACATCCTGTTAATCTCGATCTCCAGGTCATTGTATTTCTCAATAATTTTTGTGGAGGTGTTTCTCTCAGATGTTTACTGATATGTTAATAATCATACACTTCCTGAATTTCTTTGTCTGTTAAGATAATATCAGGTCTGTTGATTTTTATTTCATTGTCAGTTTAAATTGGCATATCCTAGAGGATAGTTACATTGTTATTTTGGGTAACTCTATCTGGTTGGTACTCATACCATCTCTCATTGGTTTTAATTTTATTTTTCTTGCAATACTTCCAGTGCACATATGACGCTACCTTGTTACGTCTGTGGGTAAATTAATTTTTTGCCATTTCCGGATATCCTGCTATTATTATTATTATTATTATTATTATTATTATTATTATTATTATTATTCCCTTTGATTTCCGTTCGTAATGCGTGAGTTTTACTTGTGATTATAATTTTTGTATTGCTTTAAGGCTTGGGCTACCCGGAATCCCTTCAATTTGTCTATCTGAACCTTTTCCAATCAATCCGAGTGCTCCAACTACTACTGGAATTAGTGAATCCTCATATCCCACATTTTTGAGATAACCGCCCCAAGATCTTTTTATTTTGATAGTTGTTTGAAGAGGTTCAAATATACATTATTATTATTATTATTATTATTATTATTATTATTATTATTGTTGTTGTTTTTGTTGTTGCCTAGCGTGCTCTTGTAATCTCGACTCTCCTGTACGCCTGCGAGACCTAGGTAGTCTACCGAAGATACATACGCAAACTAGAAAGTTTCCATCGAATGAAACTTTGTCGATTCCTACGGAACACGTGACAGGACAGGATCATGAACAACAAAGTCCTCCTCCGAGCAAAGATGGCGAGCCTAGAAACCATCATGACACCGTCACTGACATTGAGGAGCCGGATATCTTGCCCGATTGCCTGATATCCGCCTACCCAAACAAATCCTTTTCTCAGGGCTTGCATCTGTTAAGAGACCACGTGGAGTCCTACGCTGTCGATTCAAAGGATCAGCTCAAAAACACCTTGTTGAGGACGGAAATCGAACCGGTCAATTGGGGGAGGGTAACTGCAGAAAGCATCAATTGGAGAGAAGCAGTTTACAAAAAGAAAACATCTTTCGAAAAGAACATAAGGCAAATAGAAGAGACGAAGAGATCCCAAAGAAAAGCCCGACCTCTCCATTCCCTGAATCCTCCTGTGCGCTGGCTGAGGACCTTTCCTCAGATCTAACATAGGACTCATTTTACACAGAAGGAAATGTCGATGGGTACTCCAATTTTCGACAACGAGTTCCACCAACAACGATGATCATTATTATTATTATTATTATTATTATTATTATTATTATTATTATGTTAAGTCGTAATTTACCGAAGAAGGGGTCGGGTCATAAAAAATGAGCATGGGACCTTTAATTTTCTTGCCTCTCTACATCAACAAAACCATTCTCGGAATTCTGGCTGTTCCAAGGAGGACTGCTTTCTGAAACATCTAAATCACAGACCCAGTCTTACTCAGATATTCTTGGGTGGGTTTGTCTGTCTAACAACAGGAACTGTGAGCCAGTGAGCGAAATAAAGGGTTCAGTTCGACATTCCAACCACCTGAAGAAGGCCGGAGCGTACAACGGCCGAAACGTTGTGATAATGGCGACAAAGATGAGGACAATAGTCCGAATAATGCAAATAATGTACATAATACGTCATCTCCGAAATATAGACAGTTTCAGAATTATCTTCACACCTGATTTCGTGTCTATTTCAGCTTCTTTATTATGATATGTGGTTTGTGTGATGTTAATATTCTTTATATTCATTTCTGGTTTCCTTTCCTGTTCTGTTGATTCCCCTATTCTGGTTACAGTTCTTTTTTTTATTTCTTTGTTAATCTGTTATTTCTCAGGATGTACCTTCTTGGCTAGTTTATTTTCGTCAATGTACTTTCTAATTGCTTCTCCAACCTTTTTTCGCCAAATGTCATATAATTGTCGAGTGATGCTTTTCTGAGGTTTGCAAAGATTCATAGAATGCAGGCATAACTGGTTTGTACCCTTCACGAGACCATTTTACCGTTTCTTGGCTTGTTTGACAAAACCCCAATGCTCCTAAGATCATTGGTACTGTATTTAATTTTTTTGATAATCCTTCGCAAATGTAGTTTTGCCTCTTCTCCTTTACTTTCAGCTCTCATATCACATGGACAGGATGCTTCTATCAGGTAGGAAATCTTTCTTTTTTTTCTGTTTCTTCAGCAGCTTTATAAATGGTTTATTTTTATCTAAAATTGTCATTGTCTGTATCGGAATATCCCATAGTATTCCCAAGGATATTAGCACGTATGTGAATGCAATGGATTCGACTGGAATTCGAACTCGGCGCTCCGATTCCTCAATCCGAGCTTGATTGGCAACTAGTCTACCGCAAAAAGAAATGGCAACCTACTGCAGGAAAAAATCTGCCTCGTCAGTCATGTATCGAAAGATACATGATCGCCTATGCGCGTATCACGCATGACACACAACTGACTTTCCTGCATTTTCTTCTCCTTTGGGATAACATGTTCATAATAAAATGTATTTGGGAAGTTACTCTATTTTTCTAATAATGTTTTTTATATTTCAGATTTCACCCCAATATGGTTTTACCAACTGAAGAACACGTATTTCTCATCGAACACGTAATTCGAGAAGATGGTAAATCCACAGATATGGTGCGACAGCGTTTTGCTGTTAAATTTTCAGACACTCCTGTTCCACATCGCAATGTAATTTGTAACCTTGTTGATAGATTTCGGGAAACAAGATCAGTGGACGATGCCAAAAGTTGTGGAAGGCCAGCAAATATAGCAGAGAAGAAACCGTTGGATATTTCAGACAGTATACAGCAGAGTCCAAGAAAATCAATATGAAAGTTAGCACAGCAACAATATATTGGTCTTGGAACTGCTCATAAGGCTGTCAGACAAGAATTAAAACTCTCCCCACTTAAAATAAGAAGGATCCAAGTCTGTCTTGATGCTAACGGACGTCATTTTCAATATTGTTTATAATTTTCATTTATATTCTCTTCCTGCATTGTACAGGAAGTTTGGAAACATAGCAAATCTCATTAACTATGTGTTTTTTACCTCTACAGATTAAATATGGTTTTGTGGAAAGAAGAAAGGACTTCTTTTTCTGGGTGATGCCAAAGGAGAAGGTGTAACTCAATGAAAATCATACATACAACACACTTGATTTAACGCATAAGGAGTGAATGTGCTAAAGTAGACGGCAATGTGGAGTTATTGCAGCGAGGTTCACGTGAATCTTGCAAAGCGCATTATTAACATTTGCATCGTAAATGATGGAAAATCATATTGAAGATGTTATTTGTTAATATTCCATTTCAATAAAATGTTGTTGAAAATGACATTTCTTGAAAATATGCATTTTTGCCTATGTGTCCAGACTTTAAGGACATCATGTATATTGAAACATGTCTGTTAATAAATATATACGTGCATAGTGACTTTACGAACACCATTGTCACCATTATTATTGTTTTTTATTATTATTTGAAATATATCTAATGCATATGGCGATCTTGAAATCACAATATAAATAGTCGCTTGGAAACAAGAACTGTTGCTGCTTGCAATATTAATTCACAGGAATGAATTTTCTTGAAGTCGGTTATACAAACCAAAGAAACTAACCTTTTCATTTTACTTTATCATACTATTTTCTTGAAAGAATTTCACACTCAGGGGACATAAAGAAATAGTTCAGAACGAAGCAGCGAATAATTTCCCTAATATTCATAAGCTGTCAAAACCTATAAAGGATAGAACATTGTGGAGAGCTATGATCGACTACATCCTTAAAGGACACAGCAAATAAAAGAAGAAATATTTTATACATTTAGAGATGTTTTATTTCAATTCCACTTCGAATCCTATTCAGAATTATAAAGGATAGGAAGTTGTGGCGAGACATTTCGTGATCATCCATTTTACTTGCTCTAAAAACACTGCACCAAACAAACAACAAAGAATATGACATTATGAAGAGACGTTATCCCCATGTCTTGAAAGGACAAGTCACATGAACAATGATGATGCTAATTCGAATAACAAAATATGCTAAGATGTCGGAATAATGCCTTCTTAATGTGTCGTATCTTTTCAGAACGTGGTCAATTTTGGTTGCTCTATGAACTTTTCAGACGACGACCCTAGTAAACTATTTTATAACAACATACTTATTATTTTGGTTCATTGTCTTCTGTCTTCAATAGAAACTAGTTTTTGGTCAACTCAATATTTGAGTTATTACATAGTAAGAAATTCGAACATTATTAAAAAATAATTTTAATTTAATCATTCAATTATACAGAAAAAATAAATGACGTAGGAATTGCGTGTTCAATCCCTAGTCCAGGTAGTACAATTTTCCAGCTTCATTAAGATGAGAAATCCCTAGGCAATGGACCGAGAAGAATCTATCCCTGTAAATTAAATAATGAGTTCAGTTCGAGATTCCTTGAAGGTTAGCTGGATTGACCGACACTTGAAGAAGGTCGGAGAGCATAAAGGCTGAAACAACAAAGATGAGGACAATAGCCAGAATATAAAAATAAGATATTTCAATATTTTCTGTTTAATATATGATGCGATTTTATTGTGCCAACTGTAGGTTAAATAGTAGGGCAGGCTGTACTCTTCAGCCTTGATTGACAACTAGTAATCGAGAAAGAACAATTTTGAATTCAAAACCCTTTAAAAACCGGGTTAGCATCACCATTCCGTAAAAACGTACTTGCTACGGAGACCACAAGAGCAAAAGTCCTTTACCCCACGTCGGGATCTATAGAATTTGAGGGACTGAGTCTGTGACTGATAATTTAATTTTGTTTTATTTATTCATGGCTTGGTTTGAAATATAAAGAAATTTATTAATTTCGTTGCTTCAGTGCTTAACAGATCGTTCGGTTGGGATCTAACGATTTGTTTTGAAGAGTGTCGGGTAAGTTACAGGATTAGTGTCAAAATCAATATCGTGAAAGGTTGTTCAATTACAATACTAAACAAACAAAGGTTATCTGTCACATTTGTTCTGAGATTTCCAAAATCTGCTTAGAGCATGTCACTGATGCTTCTGCTCTGTATTGTTTGCTGAATAAATTACAAAGACTGGTTGCTAGAAATGTGTCCTGCACGATCTCATATTGAACAGACGAGATTGAATAAGAGATTACGCCTTCCATTGCAAAGAATAAACAAGACACAAGAATAAACATAATGTGATGACACATACGCTCACCTACACACGATTAAATTTGTTAGAGAATCCATCCGATGAAATGTTCAATATATAAGACAATTTTGAAAAACTTTCTTTGAGATGTTTCACCGATAAACCGACATCATCAGAAAAAAAGAATATTATTTCATAAGAACAATATATATAACATAAAAATATCTTGAAATACTAAAGTGTAACATTTATTCAATCAAATCGCCATTGGCTTGAACCTCAGCTTCGAGACGACTTCGGAATCTCCTGCAACTGACCTCGACGGTCCTCTTGTTTAAGTTGGTGAATACTGCCATAATCCTTGCCTTCAGTTCATCTTTGGTGTTGCAAGGAGATTTGTTGGTCTCACGCTCAACACTCCACACATAATCAAGGGGTTTGCAGACTGAGGAGTTAGGTGGCCAGATGTAAGGGCTGATGTGGTATCAGAAATTGTCTGAGAGACATAATTGGTTTCTCTTGCTTGTGTGGCATGGTGCAAAGACCTGTGGCCAGACATAGGATTTTCCAACAGCTTCCCTCTTGACCTAGGGCAACACTACATTTTCAAGGCACTTCATATAGGCCTTCTTGTTGAATCTGATGTCCTGTGGGAAGATGAACGGAGATATAACGTCGCCATCACTAGTGATCGCTCCAAACGCTATGATGTTGACTGGATATATCATCCAACTCTTTCCGATTCCTCTGTACTGTCCACAGCTTGACACACAAACACGCTGAAATGTTTGTATTGGAGATTCGGCGTGAATGCCAAGCAGTACAGCATGCCGTTTCCAAATTCCTGGCGGACTGAATTGCGTCATGGTGCTCTTTTTCTCACGGACGGTGCCCAACTGATCCTACTATATTGGGCAGTCGACAAAATCAAGAACAAACAATGCGACACAAGATGGCGACAATTTACCCATTGCACCCTGTATATGATCTCTCTATAGATGTAATAGTGAAACTCTAATCTTTTATGTATGTATGTTTATTCCTGTTATACAGTTTAGCGATACATAATATTCCCAGTCAATTTAGAAGCATATTGTACCTTAAATATCATTATAATTAGAAAAGGGGTTCTTCAGCTAGAGTCATTTTACTGTTCTTACAACACTAACTAGGATATTCTGTATTTGTTTTCGATACAAATTCTTATATCACTCCGCGTATATAAACAATTGATTACAATTATATTCTCATTATTATGTGTGTGAAAAATAATAAGTATTCATAATACATTATAACAATATTATTAAATAAATTTAAATATGCATAACATGATATATATCTATACAATTCACTACATTATATTAGAACTTTTCTATAAACAAATATCTCAGATTTTGGGCAAATACTCGATAGATGAAGAGGTTATGTGGATGTGTCCTTGTAAAACAGTAAAATGACTTGATGGTGAGTTAATAAATAAACCCATGTTGGTTTGCCACCGTTATGTTTTGTGAAATAAATGGGAGAGAGAAACAAGCATATTTAATAAAAATTATAATTATTATTTTGAAAAAAATTACTTAGAAAAATGAAACTAAGTGTACAAATAGGAGGCATCCATTTTTTATGTTATTTCAATACATATTAATCTGTCTAAGAAGACGATTACAGTTTATTTTTTGAATGACCTTCAACTTTGAAAATTATAATATGAAATCAGTTCATAGTAATTAATTACATTTAAGATGAATGTCTTCCTCCTTTAACATTTAAGTGTCATTTATGGAATCAATATAAGAATTGTTAAAACTATTAAATTTATTTCAATGATATCATATTAATAATTTTATGTTCTAAGTTTTTTCTTTTTTTTTCTGTTGCTCTGTGTATTAGGGACTACAGTTTTTCACAAATTCTGATAACCTTATCATTTATTAATTACTGTATTTGATCTAAGTAATATTGTATAATGTGAGTAATAATAATTATTACAATAACTTGTATTGAAAATTGTAATGAACATACAACACCAAATATAGACTTAAGAAGCTTTATACAGCAAAATTGAATCGTTAGTGAGTAAACGGCTTTTTATACAGAATGGTTAGTATTGAAATGGCTAGAGAGTGAGTTCGTTATTATCACAAATACAAATTAAAATATGTGTAATTAATGAGTTTTGTTTGAGTTTGTTTGGTTTTATGGCATATCAACCACTGTGGGTTATTTAATGCCAAATCCAGTTTATATGAATTTTAAATGCCTATTTTGTATGGAATAAAAAACGTATAGCTGGCAACATTATTGTTTCAAAAAAAAAAGTATAGTTGGCAACACCACTGTTTCAAAAAAAAAAAAAAAAAGTACAGCTGGCAACATTGTTCCAAAAACGGATAGCTGGCAACATTATTTTCCCAAAAACACCATCTGAGGTCTTACTATTGGATGTAGTTTATCGCCATATCCAGGACGTTCAAAAACGTATAACTGGCAACATTATTGTTTCAAAAACGTATAGCTGGCAACATTATTTTTCCGAAAACATTATCCGTGGCCTTGCTGTTGGATGTAGTTTATCGCCATACCCAGGACGCGGACGTAGTTTAACGTCATACCCAGGACGTTGTAATTAATGATGAAATTGATAATATAATTCGCTCATCATTTTGTATCATGAACTACTTTTAAAAGAAATTAAACGGGTCCATGGATGTTTTATTATATATTATTTATTATTATAAACGTTGTTTTAAGTGAGTACACGTGTTTGAGTTTTATATCCCTGTTTTTGTTTTATTTTGATTTTATTAAACAGTAAAATTAATAAAAACCGACCTAAATTGAGAAGTCCTACTAAAAAAAAAGGCCTCCTACTGAAATCGAAAAGGCATCCATCAGAAAACCTTTTTAAACCAAAGTGCGTCGCTACCAGTTTGGCCACGGAGACCAGCCTGAGAGAGTGACGTTTGAATTTACATATTTAAAGAGAGTACATCTGTCATTGGTCTCTCAAAGAGGCTATTTTCTTTAAACACCTCTTTGGTTTTAAATTCACTTCAAGTGTCGCGTGTAATTCCTGTATTCAATCTAATCAATCTATTGCCAAAGAGGCTGTTAAAAAAAGAAAAAAGGTCGATGCATTCTATCGCTCCAGGAAGTATCTGATTCTTTCTGCATTGCTTTATCTTTATAAGATTTTAATCAATCCAAAAATGGAGAATTGTCGCCATGCCTGGCCCGGAGCAGCTCAATCGTCGATGCGTTCTTGTGGGCGATTAATTATTTTTCACATTTTTGTGATATTTTTTCCCATACAAACGCACGTTGCGACGACGTTATATTATTTAATAAATTCTCTCGTTTGTTAAAATATTATTAGTTTATTATAATTTAATTGGTAATATCTAGTTTATCAAAATATTACTTATTTCGGTTTTATAAATTAAATATAACTTGTATTTTATTAATATATATTAAATAAATTAAAATATTACTTAATGTTTAATAATATATTTTAATAATAATTTTCGATTTTAAATGAAAATATTACTTATATTCACTATGAGAGTGGTTCTCAACCTTTTCTTAGCCATGGACCACTTTTACTCTTAAATCTTTGGTGGAAAACGAACCATTCGATGAAAAAGTAACCTTATTTTATTTTTACTAATAGATAAGTTCAGGAATTGTATTATAGAAATAGTAAATGTACGTGTTTCATTTTTAAGTAAAACTAATTTAATAAAAATAAACTTGTATTTCACGACTAAATTCGATGGAGCATTTATATACACTAGTAAAATAACCTATAATAAACAATTTTAAAATATCTGAGTAATTTAAATTAAATTAAAAAATTTAAAAAAGTACAGATTTATCCAATGAGATTTTTTAGGGTTGTTTTTCAATTTTTAGTATTTTAATATGGCGTAGATTACCGTAGAAATTGCAATTCTCAGTTGTAACAACCGTTCCGAAGTAAAATTGCTCTATGGACTACTAAAATATCATCGTGGACCCCCAATTTGCTATTTTTTGTGTGGAACCCGGGTAATGTTACATGTATCCCCAGGGGTCCATATGCACCCCGGTTGAGAACCACAGCTCTATGATTTTCTTCCGAAATAATGTCTTTCCTTACTGTGAGGTTTTTCCTCACTAAACAAACTATATATTGTGGCTTTTCTTTCATGGATGTTTCCCATATAACTTTTTCTTGAAACCATTTCGCGTAAAGTATAAAAAATGTATTTTGTGTTGTAATGTTGAATTCAAGGTTGTGCAAGACAACTCAACACCGCCGACTCATCACCGCCAACTGAGCGCCGGGATAATTCAGAACCGAAACAACAAAGCACTAGAAGAACATAACTTTTTTTTATTTTTTTATAACCGAATAAAATTAATTTCTTAAGGATTAAAACCTTAATCAGTAAATCGTAAAGAAATTTATTTTTTAATGAAGTAAATTGCCATATAAAAGAGGCACGGTATAATAGATAGAAGCTCGGATTGAGGAATCGGAGAACCGAGTTCGAATCCCAGTTGAATCCATTACATTCACGTACGTGCTATGAATCCTCTTCTTTTCCCACCAGCTGTCGGTAAATAGCAGGACGAACCGGGTTCTATAGCCTTGGATGGCAATTGGTCTACCGTAGAAAGAAATAGCAATCTACTGCGGAAAAATATCTGCCTTGTCAGTCATGTATCGAAAGATACATGATCGCCTAACAGTGTATCACGTATGGTACATATCTGACTGAAACTGCCATATAAAAAAATAAGAATTTCGATTTCCTTTATTAAAAAATAAATTACATTACGAATTACTTCATTAAAAATAATTAAAAACAAAAAAATATATTTACATAATACCTTTTCACATGCCTTATTTGAAGAAAAATATTCACTAATTAAGCTTTTAATCCTTAAGAAATTTCTTTTATTCGGTTATAAAAATTTATGATTTCCTGGTGCTGAGTTGTCGAGATTCTGATTTGTCCCGGCACTCAGTCGGCGGTGTTGGGTTGTTTCTTCTCAAATCCAAGTAGCTCCAGAATTAAACTCACAAGTCTGAAGAGAACTTAATGACGACCTTTTACTTAGTATTTGTCTCTGAGAGAATCAGTTCTATAAACTAATGCCTTACCAATAAATCTCTAGTCGAGGAAGGAGAATTCTTTTAGTCAACTTGATCTGTTTTTGGTTTCGGGCATATAAAGAAACATATTAGAAATAATTTCGACTAAGTAAAAAAAAAAAAAAAAAAAATAATACTTGCAATAAAGGAAGCTTCCAGTAAAATGGGAAGAATTGTATTCTTCATTTATATCTGTAGCCATGATGGCGACCAAGTGTTGCTCTGTTTGCTGCTGGTCCGCCTACAGCACTGACATGGAAAATGTCGCGTCATTTCAGAAAAAAAATATAAAAAGAAAAATATGGCGGCGGATAAACTGAGTTCTCTCTTTATAAAGAGAGGGAAAGTGAAAGAAAAACAGTATTTCTAACTTGAAAAGTATCGAAGTAAACTCTTTAACCTGTATTTGATTTTTCCCGCAAATATTTTGGTTAGGTCGACAGGGTGCGATGAGTAAATTACCGTCATTTTATATTTTTAATTTTGCGCACACACGTTGTTTTTTTTTCATTTTATTTTGTCGGTTGTACAGTATAGTAGGATCAGCTGGGCATCGTCTATAAGAAAAAGAGCACCATGACGCAATTCACTCTTCCAGAAATTTAGAAATGGCAAGCTGTGCTGCTTGACATTAGCGCCGGAACATCCAATACGAACATTTTAGAGTGTTTGGGTACCAATCTCAGGACAGTGCAGAAGATTCGTAAAGAGTTCGATGATATATCCAGTCCAAATGATGGTGTTTGGAGTGATCACTAGTGATGGCGACGTTATGCCTCAATTCATCTTCTTCACAAGGCCTCAGACTCAACAGGGAGGCGTATATGAAGTTCTTTGAGGAGGTATTGCTGCCCTGGGTCAAGTGGGTGGCTGCTAGAAGGCACGATGTCTGGCAGCAGGATTCTGCACCATGTCGAACAAGCAGGAGAACCCAGTCATAGCTGTCAGACATTATCAATTTTTACATCTGGCCAACTAACTCCCTAGACAGCAATCAAACCATGATAATTATTAAATTTAGCCTTCAGTATTTCAAGATACGTTTGTAAATATATCTGTTGAAATAAGAGCTCTGTATTTCCATTTTTGAGTAATTTAGACGACAATCTATCGCACCCTGCATATATATATATATATATATATATATATATATATATATATATATATATAGTCCGAATGAAGTCGTAAGGGATGAAACTCGTCACACGGAAATCTTTTCCACTTATATCTTGATTCCAAAACTGTACTTGATATATACAAATCTATATATCATTAACACACACACACACACACACACACACACACACATATATATATATATATATATATATATATATATATATATATATATATATATATATATATATAATATTGCACATTGAATACTGCTGCTAATAAAATAGTGCTCGATGTATAACAGCTATTATTTATATTAATAACAATGTATACATTTTTTCCTCACCGGTAATTCCTGCACAATACAATATAGGGGTGCCGATTGATGCATCGTGTATGAAATATATATATAATAAGATAACAATATAGTTTTAAGGTATGTTATATTTATGGGTAAATTGCTCAGTATCAGGCCATTTGCAGATTGTGTTTAAGAATGAATCAGAATGTCGCTGCCATGTGTTAACATCAATGTCCATTTTTATACATAAATACAGTGTAACCCGGATATAAGAGAAACCCGGATATAAAAATGAATGAAAAGATCCTGTTTTATAAATTTCATAAACAGGTTCGGGGTTTTTGTATATTATTTGAATTGTTCGCGAAGATGGATTTCTCGCCATTTAAATCATTAACCTTTGTATTTGTTTTTTGTATGAATAATTCATAAATTTGTAAATTAATTGCACCTTTATTGAAATTAAAATAACTGATCCAAGTGCAACTTTCGGATAATAAGTGTGACATTACTGTAATTATTGAACAATATAGTTCATGCCACTTTGACGGAAAATCTACCAGTAAAAAAGAATTCTCTTATTACTATATTTGTACATAAACGCAGAACCTTAAAATTTAAATTCAAACTCAGCGTTGCGACCGCACGTTCCAAAACAATAACACATTTCTGATAGCATTTTTCGGATTACAACTCTATTTTCGTTGTCCACTTATTACTGAGAGTAAAAACAAGAACACAATCTATTTCATACCTGAGGATGTCTGTGGGAACAGACGAAAGCTTGTAAAAATAATAAGACCTTATGCAACTGAAATTTATAAAACAGGATCTTTTCATTCATAAACAGGTTCGGGGTTTTTGTATATTATTTGAATTGTTCGCGAAGATGGATTTCTCGCCATTTAAATCATTAACCATTGTATTTGTTTTTTGTATGAATAATTCATGAATTTGTAAATTAATTGCACCTTTATTGATATATATATATATATATATATATATATATATATATATATATATATATATATATATATCCGATGTGATGAGAATGAAAGTAATATATAAATTCCAACGTTTACAGTATTAATCCAAAAGAGGGCTCGATACCGATAGTAGAGCGATAATTATTTATTTATTATAATTTTATCATATAGACAAAACTATTTTACTCACTACAAAAATGCAACTTTTTTTTTTATTAGTTGATTTTCGGTGGATAATCAGGCTTAACCTAACTATTTCATATTCTATCAGAAACAAAAGGCTCATAAAATATTCGAAAAAAAAGGGTGTCCTTCCGGACAAACCTAACGAATCCAAAAAATATATTATTCTACCCATTAACAATATCACAAATACAACCGAAACAATTTAGCTAACCTCAACATAAAATTTGTCACAATTATATCTAAAACAATAAAAAATTTAATCAATACAAGACAGCAAAACTTGAAGAGGGAACTTACTCTATCAAACTGCAAGTATTGCCAGAAAGAATATTTTGTTTAGAGCTTAAGATGTTTTAACAAAAGACTATATGAACACAAAAGAGACATTTTAAAAAACAACACACAAAACGCATTGGTTGTTCACCTTAACGAAACTGATCAAAATTTTGAATGCTATTCTAATTAAAAGAGAAAATAATCTAGTTAGACGAAAATGTCTAGAAAATGCTTTAATCACTAATTCAGCCACAGTAAATTTACATCTAGGTTCTGACAACATTTCACCATTCTTGGCAGATTTTCTGTTATCCCAATGTGAGATATTTAAAAACAGACATGATTGAAAGAAAAAGAAGAATATAGATGGATTTGGTTAGATGGCAAAAAATTATTTAAAAAAATTGAAACTACCAGCGTTTCTCATTCATGAGCATGTGTAGTCACAATAATGTCCCCGAGTCCGATAAAGTCCTAACGGATGAAACGCGTCACAAATAATTTTTTTTTACATTTTGTTTTACATTTTTCTCAATATATTAGGTTGGTGCAAAAATAATGACGTAATAATGTCGTTTTTTGACGTTTAACGTCAAAAAACGACATTATTACGTCATTATTTTTGCACCGACCTAATATATAACTATATAATAAATGCGAATGTCAGTGTGTCACTGTGTCAGACTTTTTAAACTTTACTCCCAGAGGCCGTAGCCCAACATGTCATACCATTTTGAAATCAAGCCGAGTCTGTGAGCAAATTAAGGATATTCTAGGCCGGATCCGGACCCACAATTCTGAAATTTTGGATTTCCAAGTTTTCATTACTGCGTTTGTTTTCGGCGATTTTTTGCACGATAACAAATTTTATAACTTGGAAATAAATTTTGGGAATAATCGAAATTAAGAGCGAAATCCAGCGAAAATCACCCATGAAATAAAAATAATTGCTTGTACTGAAAGTAAGACATAAAATTGTCTTTAAATTAAGTGGCAGCAGAAGAATTATCGTTGAACTTTTAAAAGGTAAGCTTAAATATTCATGCAATACTTAAATGTAGTGATTAATTTTGAGTTATTCTATAGTTTATTGTTACCTATCGCATCTACTCCTCCTTATCTATTTTGATGAAGGTCGAATTAAAGGGCCATCCGCAGAAGCTTAGCTTAAATGCCACCCTCTCTTCAGCCCGCCTTTGAATTGGCAAACATAAAATTTTGTTAGTGATTTCAGATAATCATAAAAGTAGAATCCTTTGCAAAACTGTGTCCCCAAAACCTGAATGGATTGTCTACATTTTCGGAACACATGTGGTCGGATAGGGGTGCTTGGACTATCGCCTCTATTCATATAATGAACCAGGAGCAGTCAGTGATGAAGGGAGCGGTAGCCACTCAGGCGGTCAGAGAGGGTGAGAGGAGGACCAGCCGTGAGTGAGTAAAATTCTATACTACTATAATTATTAATATTTCATGGATGACCACTGTTCTCTGCCACATTAAAATTGGGGCAGGGATTGCGTCGGCATACATCTGGAAATGTAACAGAGAATTGACAAAACCTAGTGTCATCGCGAGGTACTGATGAGATGATCTAGTTTAGTGGTAATGATTTTGTGGCTTCGAAAACATGTCTGGACACAGGGTTATCATTTTATTGTGGGGGGGGCACTGATGTTTTTCCAGTAATGGTTGTATGAGTTTATATTCTAATGGAAGTGTTTAAGATGTGTTTTAATAGAGATGAATAAAGTATCATTCTCTATATCAAATAAACTGCAGAAACGACAACAAGTACATTAAGCATAGAAGTAAACACTATATCGGTAAAATTTTATCAAATTTAGAAACAAACATACTAAATACGTTTCCTAACAACATGACAACATAAAATAATATGCGAAGTCGCGATATTTAACAAAACGTGACATGACGTGTGAAGACGCGATGTTTAAAAAATGATGAAACGGCCATAGCGCAAAAATCAAAAACTCTTATGGCTTATGGTGATTTTCTAAGCGTAGCTCAAACGTGGCACAAGACCGATAGTATGGGACACATAGTGAGGATTGAACACATTACTTAGGCGTAATTGTTCTAGCGAGATAAGCTTACTTGTCCCTTTTAGAATTGCTTATGAATGCCAAATTTAGAAAAAAAAAAATACACTTAATACGTTTCCTAGCCAACAACATGACAAACTAATATGTTATGTCGCGATATTTAAAAAAACCGACATGACGTATGAAGACGCGATGTTTGAAAAATGATAAAACAGGCGTAGCGCAAAAATAAAAATTTAGGAGAGCTCGTGGCGATTTTCTAAGCATAGTTCAGATGTGGCACTAGGCCGAAAGTATGGGGCATCTAGTGAGGTTCGAACTCACTACTCAGTCATAGTTGTTCTAGCGAGACAAGCTTGCAAACCACGTCGAAGTGCCCCTCTTAGGATGGCTTCCGAAAAGCAGGGAATATATAAATATAGAAAAGTAAGTAAAAAGCAAGAGCTTTCGGTGGCGCTTAACTAATATTGTATATGTTCTCATCGATATGTCTAATTTATATTTGAACAAATAGGCCCAGTACATGTTTCGATACTATGTTCAGTAGATATTGTGTAATTTACATAGTTAATATTTTCTAAAGTATTTCTACTGAGATTTTGATCAGATATAGTTCAATAACAGAATTCAAATCTATAAGCCTTTCACACCTCGGATTCAGGCTTGCAATTTGTCAGCAGACATCACCCCAATACATTTTCCGATAAACAATCCCTTAAAATGTATTTGTGTATATATTTACTCTTAGGGAAATAATAGAAGGGACCCCAGTACCCAGATGAGTGACCGCTTGGGAATAGCAGATCGCATAATCTTAGGTGTGCGGGTGGTGTAATGGATAACGACTGGAAGCCGAGTTCGAATTCCAGTCGGGTTTGTTATATTCACTTACAAAATAAGTACCCTTGGGAAAAGTATGAATCCACTACTTATCCCCCATCTATGGGTTAATTAGTAGGACTTGTAGCAGTAAATCCTTATTATCTTGCAAAAATTCTTACAACCTATATATATTTTCACTTTGAATAACCCGCAAAAGATTGATAAGCCGTAAAAATAAATCAATCAAGCAATCAATTTGCCTAAATTCAAAATGTTTGATCCTTTAAACGATTTTTCTGTCCCCCTGTTTTTATTAAGATCCCACGATTACTGCTTCAAATACGGACATCTACTAAAATAACGTTTGAAGTAATAATTTTTTGTCGAATTATATGACGCGTTCGACATATTCAATGTATGATCATTTTGTGGCATTACTCGTCTAAAGATTTTAAATAGTTTTGATCAACATTTCGTTTCATGATTAGCCGTTATAGGTATCTCCACGAGATTGCTAAAAAAAGAGCATAGCATGAAGAAAAAGACACCAAATTTGACGAAAACAAATTTTTATCGTCTAAATGTTTATGTTATTATTAAGAGGAAAGATCAAAGTATTTTGGGGGTATTTTTTTTACATTTTTTAATCTTTCCTAGCACGTCCGAAATTTTCGTTAAAAATCTTGTTTTTTTGAGTCAGCAAAATTGACAGATGGCAACCATTTTTTTTCCATTTTATAAACAAAATGAAAATCTCACTTTGAAATTCATTTAAATATCAATTATCACTTTTTCAAAAATTATTTTAAGAAAATTAGAAATTATAATGTTTATTTAAAATATTTTGAACCAAGCTTAACTTAGCTTCTGCGCCGAAAAGATGTAATTTGAAAATAAAACAAAGCAGGTCATAAACTTTCGCCTAACTTGACAGGTGATGAATGACATATTGACGGATTCCGTGAGGATAATTTGTTCTACGGAAGGAGAAAAGTGAAATTATTTACATTTAAGTGAACAAATTATTTACCTCGTTATTTCTAAGGAAAACTTTCAGCGCTCTAATTTTTTTTGTACTTAGTTTTCACCTTTACTTTTACGATGCTTTATGGAAAATATATTATACAGAAATTAAAATAAGACTGTTAAGAGTGAGATGAAATTTCATATTTCATAAGAAAGGTATCTAATTAATTTATAGGTACCTTTCTTATGAAATTTTATCAGAAGTGTACATAAAATACTATAGTTTTATGTACATTTATTACATTTTACTGTGTTATTTGTATTTGCATTCATTTTATTATTAATTTTGATATTTCATTTAAGGAAAAATGTCATAACTGAGATTAATATAAAAATAAGATCATATAAATTTCATAAGATGATACTGATACTTGTAGGTACCCTTCTCAGTTGAAATTAAAAAATCAAATTAACTTCACCACACGTGTTTCGCAAAAGTAAAGGCCTTAACAGCGGAGAACAATGCTTAACTCAAATAACGCAATTTAATTGTATTCTGGTTTGGTCTTCCGTACTTCATAATCACCGCCCGATTATAAACACAAAATTACATTTCTTAATTACTGCGGATCTTCTGATTAGTCAAAGTGATACAATTTACAACGCGCTAAAAAAGGATCTATCTCATAAGGACACTTCGGAAACCAATGCGGCTTTTAACTAATTTTATAATATTTTAACAACTTAAATGTAAAAACCTATTATAATTAAAGAAATAACAAATAATTGTATTAAAAATTCATTTTTCATCGAAAAATGTTTTTGCTTTGAGAAAATATTGTCCATATTCATAAAAACAACTAAAAGGAAATAAAAGCATTTGAAATTAAATAATATATTTGTTTTATTGAGTTTTGTATGTTACAATTCAGAGCTGATTTTCAGGTAGGGGGTTCCAATTAAAAACAAAAAAAAACATGATTTGCATTTCTCAAAGCCTTGTGCTTTTAAATATTGTAATCACTAAACCTGACGTGATCGAATTTCTAGAGTTCTCATAAGATTAGTTATGGGGTGGGTAATAAATATAAAAAAAATATTTCTGCCATGACTTTAATAAAAAAAAAAAAAAATTATAATAATTTCGGTCATCTCTGAATAGTTTCTGACAGTTTCATTAACATCCGACAATTATTTTTATTTTTGCAAGATTTTCCAAATTAATGTGTCATACAAAAAAAAAACAAAACAAAAAAAAAAACTTGCTAAAAATTGTATATGTTATTTTACTAGTTCCGGTGATACAAAGAGAAACAAGTTTTTTTTTAATTAAAATTTATAATGTTCTAAAAAGAAGGAAAATTTTTTAAAAATAATTAAAATAAACTTTGATCTTAATAATAGCATAAGCATTTAGACGATAAAAAAATTTTTTCGTCAAGTTTGGCGTCTTTTTCATCATGCTATGCTCTTTTTTTTAGCGATCTCATGGAGGTACCTACGTAAGAAATTGTAAATTTTGGACTACCTTACACTTAAGTAAAATGACAATAATATTAAGAATTTATTACAGGAAATATCAAGTTTTACGGAAACCCTGCTGACGTTTATGTATTTTAGTTACGTAAAAAATAAATAAAAATGTAAATTTTAATACTATATTCGATTTTATGTGAGGTATTTTTCATTTTCTCCTTTGTTATTGGCAGCATTTTAGAATACTTTGGCTGCAATGCCAAGTTTCCTAAGTTGCACAAATTGGAGCTATTTCGTTTACGCTTTGTTACTTCTCTTTTCCATTGTTGTTTTTAGATCGCTTTCTTCCAGTCATTTTGATGGGCAATGGCGAAATTCTGAAATTTACAATGATCTTATCCCATTTCAAAAATAAAACCTGTAAAAAAGTATATTTTAAATTAATATACAACCAAAAATAAAATGCTTTTGACAAACAAAAAAACAAAAAAAAAACAAAAAAACAAAAAAAAACAAAAAAAACCCTGATGATTTCAGTCTAATTATGCAACAGTAATCTAATGGTATTCCGCAGACAAATGACGGTTTATGTTACCTCATCTCATTGCATGGTTACGAATTATAAACCTAAATTGAGCTTGAAATATTGTGTAATCGGCTCTATTTTGTGTAAAATATTTGGACATGATATAATGAATAATTTGCAGGGAAAAAAGCAATTTTCAATTTTTTCTTGAATACGCGCCTCCTCCGAACGTGTCACACACACACATACACACATATATATATATATATTATAAATTAATTGACTTAAAATAGGTTTTTTTTCGCTACACAGTTCTAACCATGTTTCAAAAATAGAAGCTAAAAGCCCCGAATTTAATTTAGTAATTAAATTAAAGACATTAGTTCCATTTCAAAATTCGCTTGAGGATGAAATAAAACTAATGTCTTTAATTTAATTACTAAATTAAATTCGGGGCTTTTAGCTTCCATTTTTGAAACATGGTTAGAACTGTGTAGCGAAAAAAAACATATTTTAAGTCAATTAATTTATAATATTAATGCTTTGTAAATTTACATTGAGCACTATTTTGTAAAAATAAAAATATCTATAAGAACACCGGATTATATATCTTACTGTTTTCTTTTTATTAATATATATATATATATATATATATATATATATATATATATATATATATATATATATATATATATATATATATATATATATCTTAGGAAATATTCAAACCACTCCGATCTTATTAAAGCCACCACGTTTAACCACCCTGAGTTCAAACAGGAAAGAGTAAATATCATATTTGTTTCACTTTTTTTCCTTGCATTCTTTCATGATTGCATTGTAAAAAAACAGTGTTCATTTGTTATTTTTATTCTTTCCAGAAGTACAAGTCCCAGTTTTGATAAATTTAATTAAAAAAAGATTATTTACTTAAATTTCTAAATTTTTGACTCTTTGGATATTCCGACCTCCCCGTTTATTACATATAGAGAAAAATTCTAATCCCTCTGTTGGAGTTGCAAAATTCGTCTGCTCTTATATAGAGAGATTGGTCACATGATATTAGGCGGTCTCTCATTGGTTAATAAAACCACGTGGGTTTAGAAAAATCTGGAGAAGTGACCGGACCTGCTCCGAAGCAACACGCAAGAAATTCTTTCTGCCGCCAACGGTACTAGTTGCCGAGGGTTTTAAAGGTACAAGCTATTTAGGCCTATTTCACTCCATCAGATAGGTAAGTTCGCCTGACATATTCTCTATACATAAGAAAGGACATTGTACTTATGTTAATCGTTGTATTTATGTTTAAGTGTAAATAAATATCTTTATTACATATTGATAAAGTATTCTTCTTATCCGTCTCAGTCCCAAAGTAAAGTGGGACTAGTACAATACCCCGATTATTAAGATCCCCATGTTGTATCAGGCGCCAAAGAGTAACATATGGAAATTTAATGAAAGCGCCTCTCTCTCTCTACATTATTTATTGTGTGTGCGAACACTTCTCAAGCAGCCTCAAATGAAAGGGACTCAGTTACGTTGTTACACACTCGATTTGCATATATTTTGTATTCATAAAATACGTATTTCTAAGGTTAGCGGGAGAAAAGCTTGAGTATTGTTAACCTATTAATTACATGGAAAAAAGAATAATTTTATTTATCATTTCACCACAAGGAAGGCAATAAAGCCACTAAGATGGAAGGAGGTTACTAAGTGAGAAAGAATATAAGAAAAAGAAAAACACTATTAAGGAGCGAGAACAATAAAAGGACAGAAATTTAGAAGGCAGAAGACAGCGATTGCATTTAAATTTTTGAAGATCAAAGTTGACTGGAAAGCAAGAAGCCAGAAGAGAGTTCCACAAGCGAGAAGTGCGAGAGAAGAAACTGTTAGCATATATCTTACGGTTACATATAGCCATTTCAACTGCAAAAGGATGAGACCTTGCTGCCAATCTAGTACTGCGTTTAAATTCGTAAAGTCTAGGTACCATAGAGGAAAATTCAACTGAAAGATTACCATGAAAATATTTATAGAAAAAGGCTCAGGGAAGTGAGTGAATGAAGCTGAGATGACAGGTTAGGACCGATAACATTGCAGATTTTTCTTTAGATTTTATTAAAAATCTCTAAATATATAACAGAAGCTCCAGACCAAATGTGGCAGCAATGTACGAATGGTAGACTTATATATATATATATATATATATATATATATATATATATATATATATATATATATATATTCTGGGGAGAACAATTGACTAGCACGACACAGTGAACCAACTTTCTTAGCAGAAGAACCAGCAATTGATACAATAAAATCGATCTTCTTCGTGTCAGTGGCAAACATTAGCCCGAAAAGGCGCAAAGCTTCACTCTCCTGGAGGTTAGCACCAGCCATGCTGATGGAAGGCAGAAAGGGATTTCTCAGATGAATAACAGAGAGCAGTTTTATTTTGGAGTCGTTGAAATTAACAATCCATTCTTTGCCCTCGTTAACAACAGAATGTATGTCACATTTTAGATCAGCTGCCAATTTGATCTTATCGAAACAATCTGAATGACTATTGACAGGAGTAAATAGTTGTGCCATCAACATAGATGCTAAGAACAAGTGTCATCAGCAAGGTTGTTGATGAGAATAACATAGGTTCCAAGATAAAAACTTGTTCGGGCGCCTACATTGATGCAAAAGATCAAGACAACTTTAATTTCGCAATTCGATAAGGCTGAATTAGTTACAAAAATTGTCCAGAATTAGCTTAACCTTTCAACTTGTGAAGAAAACCAATATGCCAAAGTCTGTCAAATGTCTAAAGCAACAACCTTAGCTTCACCATATCTTTTATAGATAATCGTTAATACATCAACAGTTGACCTAGAGAAGCGAAAGCTATATTTCTTATCTGAAACGACGAGGCTAGATGCTTAACCAATTCAGAGTTGTTTAGAGTGTGTAGTACTTGGCTAAAGTGAGGTAGAATGCTTATATAGGCCGATAGTCTGCCAAAATAAAACTATTGAAAGGAGAGAAAAAAGCTGATTGACCTGATTTACCAGACTGATGTCAATAACAGTTCATTTTAATATGTGTGATAGAAAGAGAGAGAGAGTGTGTGTGTGGGGGGGGGGGAGGAATAATATAAAACTGTAAATAAACGACACATCGGCTCCACTTGTAAATTTATTGATATTTTAAAGTAAATATTTTGACAATTAAAATTTACATTCCCCAATTAAAATACATTTATTGGGTTTTACCAAATCATCTATTTCCCTTATGTTATTGTTAATTTTATTGTTTTATTTATTTTGTATTTATTGCTCTTCTTCTTCTTCTTCTTCTACACTAATTAAACCTTGACCTCTTCAATTCTACAGTTAGCTGTTACCTTTCCTGCGTAGCCCCAAGAATCTTAGAAAGGAAAAAAATCCAAATTGGATTACGACAAAATAAACCAATCAAGAGACATTATTAGGAGTTATTAACTCACGCTCAAAATAAAACTCCGGATCCCAACTCACTTTTCTCTTTTAGCTGGTTACTTGATTAGTGAATAGTGCTAACTACCTCAGAGCAGCTGCGAGTTTTACATTGAGGATATGGACGACAAAAATGTTAGTGAAATGAACTATGTTTTCATATCCACTTTATATAATATGAATAAAACTAATTTAAACGCGATTCAATGAGTAGAGGCCCGAAATAAATATACCTTAATTCCATTTTGCATGTGTTTGCTCATTATTGCCAACCTCCTACTTCAGGTTCTAGCAGCAGCAGTCAAATATCACCAAGAGAGACCAAGATGTACATCAACCGGTATTTACTCGCCTCCCCATACGAAAGATATTACTCGCGTATCCATACGCGTACATAAGGCCAGAAATTGGCTAGTCCCCTTGATCGCTGTCACGCTGGAGTCGGTATGAACCACCCCTTCTTCCTTAATAAAATGAGAGAGGTACTGCCACAAGGTAGGAATCCCCGGGACCAGGCATACCTCAAATCTTTTCTGTGAATTTTCCGAAAACAGAATCACGGTAGAGAGGCGAAGAGTAGATACTACACATTGCTCCCAGGCCGAAGACCGTGGAAAACCGTTGGCATCAGAAGACATATCAATCACGTGTAAGAAGAAACCACCTTCCCAGACGACGGTCGATTACCAATGCGCAGCTATCAAGTGCCGAAGCAAGACCTCCATACTTGACTAGCCACAGTATGGATTCTATATAAATACAGTATAACCCGGATATAAGAGAGTTGTCGGGACCGGAGAAGAAGTCTCTTATATCTTGGTTTCTCTTATATCCAGGTTTGGTCTATTTTGTTTAGGTAAGTATGGCTCTAATTTGGGACCAGATACAATCTCTCTTATATCCGGGTTTATCTTATATACGGATCTCTTATATCCGGGTTACACTGTATAAGAAAGAAACTCTTACGCAGTGATAGAAAATAAGAAACTCGGAGAAATCGCGAGTTCCCATGGATTATGGCGATTTTCTAAGCGTACAAGGCTGAAAGTACCGGGCACCCAGTGAAGATCGAACTCACTATTCGGTCGTAATTGAACCAGCGAGACAAGCTTGCTAACCATTACACCATATCCCAATAACTTTCTAAGCGTAACTTAGATGTGACACAAGGCTGAAAATGTGGAGCACCCTGTGAGGACTGGACTCACGAATCAGTCGGAATTGTTCGAGTGAAACAAGTTTGCTAACCATTACACTACGTCGAGAGCCCATGATTTTCTAAGCGTAAAGATGTAGCTCTAGGCCGAATATATGCGGCACCCAATGAGGATCGAACTCACTAAGTTGTAATTGATCTAGCGAGACAAGCTTGATAACCATTATACCACGTCCAATGCCCATTATTTTCTAAGTGTAGCCTAGATGTAGTTATTTTCTATGTGATTTTATATGTGGCATAAGGCCAGAAGTATAGGGCACCCAGTGAAAATTAAAATCACTCTTAATTGTTCTAGCGAGACAAGCTTGTTAACCATTACACTACACCAATATGTCCTATTCTGCGGATTATGTGTCTATGTTAAAATTAGAGAACGATTTGTTTGTCGAGATCGAAAAATATTACCATGGAAACTTGCCTGTAAACAATGGTATTATTTCTTTCGTTCTCTCCAAGAGATTCAAGGAGCAAATTCCTTGGACCGGCAGCGCTAAAGCCAATTTCTCTACGAGCAGAGGTTGTTTTCAAAAATTGTAAGAGGCGTTTTGCCCTATAATGTAAAGAATACGAGTGAATGTGTTTTCGCTGATCATAAGGTTGCAAAGGCGTATTCTGTACAACTCAAGATTTCCTCGAAGAGAAGGGATATACATCTGAACAAGTTTTCCATAATAATGAGATGGCATTATTTCGAAAGAAAATGTTTCTGCTCGAAGTGATTCTTTGTTTATACTTTCAAGAGGAGGAAAAGAATGAAAAGAAAATCGTTCCGAAAAGAATTTCGAAAGATTTACAACACAGTACTAAGTGGCCTGTGAATGAAGGAGATAGGAATCGTTAGGATTCGTGAGAGTTAAACTAAAACGCATTTAAATATAGACAATATACTCGAAAATATTTAATAGGTTCAAAAAAGAAAGAAAAAAATATTTTAATGACAGTGCTCTGTATAAAAACAATTTCAGCCAATCGGAATTATCGCCATTATTCACTCCTAACTTGCCAATTTTTAAATACAATACCCCTTTAGGACGTAAACAGCCATTGGTCTACACATCTATCACGATTTAATATTCGTGAATTGCCATGATTCAGTTGTTTCTAATAAGCATCTGTAAAATTTTGATGCCTCCCCTGTGATAAATAATTTTTTTTAAAAGTGGTATCACCTCATGCAAGGTAGTAAAGCCACTCAGACACAAGGGGATTACAGGGTGTGGAAGAATTAGGAAAAGAAACATTAATAATGAACGAGCAGAGGAAAGAGTAAACAGGAAAACAGTACATAGATTGAAATTGCATTTAGATTTTTGCAGATTAAAGTTGATTGGAAAACATGGAGCTGGGTGAAACTTCCGCAAGTGAGAATGCAAGAAAAGAAAACCTTTAGCATAGAACTTACATCAAGTCAACTCAACTGTATGTCAACTGACAGATCTTGACGCCAGTTTGATACTGAGCTTAAATTCAAAAAGTGTAGGTACCATCGCGAAGAGTTCACCCGAACAATTACCATGAAAGTATTTATAGAAAAGACAAAGAGCTGCAACCTTACGGTGGTGTGAAAGTGACAAGCTGAGCTACCAGATCAGGACCAATAATATTGCTAATTCTTTTTGGGATTTTATCAAGGAGCTAAAAGTAAATAGCAGAGGCAGCGGACCATATGTGGCTGCAATATTCTTATCATGAGCGAATGGTAGACTTATAGATATGTAAGATAGATTCTGGAGAGAAAAATTGTCTCGAACGACACAGTGAACCGACTTTCTGACGTAGCAATGGATTCAGTATAGTCTTTCCATTTCATGCCAGCTGAGAACATTAGCCTGAGAAGATGCAACTAGCTACTTTCCCGGAGGTTAGCATCAGCCATGCTGATGGAAGACAGCGAGTAGTCTCTCAGATGATTAATGGAGAGAAGTTTTATTTTGGAGGCATTAAAAGTTATTATTATTCAAAAAGTGAACACCTATTCACGTAGAGGGCCATTAACTTAACTTTCCTTAACAACTTGAGACTGCATATATACAAATGCATATTTAATTTTAGAATTTTATATTATTATCTTACTAATATATATATATATATATATATATATATATATATATATATATATATAGTCAGTCAGTTATCACATGCGTGATACACGCTTAGGCGATCATGTATCTTTCAATACATGTCTGACGAGGCAGATTTTTTCCAATGTGGGGCGTACGGTTCAAGAGAGGGCAATTTCATTTTCTAATTCGAGAATAAGTTTTTAACAGTTGTTTCTTATGAGTGTATGGGTATGTATGTATATGTGAGCTAATACATATAGAGCATATACAGTAAGCATTCATAAAAATATTTGTGCGTATATATGTGCATGTAGAATTACGTATGTACTATATATATATATATATATATATGGAGTGATGGGTAAATTTTCGCCATTTATATTTTAATTTCGTTTGTTTTGATTTAGTCGACTATACAGTATAGTAGGATCAGTTGGGTATGGTCTGTGAGAAAAAGAGCAACATGACGCAATTCACCCCGCCAGAAATTTGGAAACGGCATGCTGTACTGCTTGGCATTCGCGCTCGAAGCTCTAATGCAAAAATTTCAGAGTGTTTGGGTGTAAATCGAAGGACAGTGCAGAGGATTCGGAAAGAGTTGGATGAGTTTAATGGTGATTACGAAGGTGTCTGGAATGATCACTAGTGATGGTGACGTTATGCTTCCCTTCATCTCCCCACAGTGCCTCAGACTGAACACAGAGGCCTACAACAAATGTCTTGTGGAGGTATCGCTGCCTTGGGTCAAGAGAGTGGCTGCTGGAAGATCTTATTTTTGAAAACAGGACTCTGCACCATGCTACGCAATCATGGCTGTCAGACAATTTCTGTGACCGCATCACTCCTTATATCTGACAACCTAACTTTCCACACTGCACCTCCCTTGATTATCATGTATGAGGTGCAGTTTAGAGGGAAACTAACAAAACTTCTTATGACACCAAAGATAAACTGAAGGCAAGGATTATAACAGCATTCACCCGCTTAAACAAGGAAACCGCCCAGAAGAGTTGCAGGAGATTCCGAAGTTGTCTGGAGGCTGTAGTTGAAGCCAATCGCAATTTTATTGAACAAATTTACTCTATTATTTCAAGATATTTTTGTGTATTTTTGGTAAATAAATCTGTTAAAATGAATAAAAAGTGTTATTTTCATTTTCGCGTAATTTAGACTATAATTTATTCATTTATATATATATATATATATATATATATATATATATTTAGGAGGCACATGTATAGTGAATAGAGGCTTGGATTGAGGAATCGGAGAGTGGAGTTCGGATTCCAGTCAAATCCATTACATTCATTTAGATGCTAATATCCTTGCGAAAGGTGTTAATCCTCTTCTCCCTCCACCTATGGATAAATATCAGGACATATTGGGTTCTATAGCCTTAGATGGCAACTGGTCTAGGAGAAGGACAACTCTGAATTCAAAACCTGCGGAGGGTCGTTTGTGAACCTTGTGGCACGTAGTGCATCAGGTCTCTGTATTTGGCCCTTCAAAATGTGTGGTTGGTTCTGCACAAAGTCTTCACCATTATTATCAAATTATATGTGCTGGTGTTTGGGGTGTCGGTTCCTAGGAACTGAGCTGCTTGACTCTCATACGTCGAATACGACGGGAGAGTTCACTATATATACATACATATATATATTATTTTTTAAATAATTTCTTAGTAATTTCTTTCTCAGTACTTCAACTGTGCTTTCATTTTTTTTTGTTTTGTTTTTCTCTTTCATGCATGACATTCTTTGGAAGCTTGTTTTGACTAAGTTAATGGTCTTTTAGGATTCCTCCATGTGAATAGAAGCTCACTTTTTTTTTTAATAATAAGAATTATATGTCATGCTGTGTGTAAGGGAACTATCAGGATTTTAGAGCTACTAAGGTGATAGCCCCCAAAATTTGGAAAGCACTGCTATAAAATCTTTAGCACGAATTTTGGTAAATCAGTTTTGATGGTTTCCATTGTTCATAATATTTGGCATCAGTCGTTCTCGAGAGAGACCATGAATCTGTGACCAAAATGTTATGCCTCAGCTGCTGATGGCAGCACGGCATCTGTTATGGCTGTACAGGCCCACACAGGATTGACAGTTTCGATTGCAATCAATGCATGACAAAAAGGCTTTCCCCACGATGTCTCGTTCTGTTTTCTTTCCTTCGATCACGTTTCGCACCGACAGCAAGTCTCCGTTTCTTCTACCCTCGCTCCACCCCTCGGTGTAAATCTCATCTGCAGCGATTGTTGGCAACGTCTTCCCACCTCTCGATCTCCATGTCTGGTCGTCGAATGGCGTAACCTTCTTAGTATATAAAAAAATCTTGACTTATTCAGGATCGTTGGTGACGTCTTCCCACCGCTCGATGTCCATGTCCATCGTCCACTTTTGCAGACGTCCTTGAAGTAAAGTCATTAAAGTCCTCGTGCCATCTTGTCAGTAGTTAGTTCCCCACACAAAAAAACCTCCGAAATCCTCCCATCAGTAGAATGTTGCTTCCTGTGTTTTGCTGTCGCGGTGAGGAAACGGCGACGATAGAGTGTCCTCTTCAAGGTGCATTCATAAAAAGATTTCTGTAAATTTCACAATTTTTTCTTTTGTGTTTTTAGTTATGTTTACCTTTCTTAAAATAAAAATATTCTGACAATTTTGCTATTTTCTTTCATCCTCTATATGTCACGAAAAGAAATACACGCCGATTTTTATAAAAATGTTGTACACTCCGGCCTTCTTCTTGGTTGGAATTTCGAACTGAACCCTTTATTTCGCTCACTGGGGTAGACTGTTCTAGTTCCACGTGCCATGTTTGATGGATTATCAGTTAATTCCTGCTAATTTCCATTTGAAAGTTCCCTACTGCCTTAAACGGGCATTGAACTCTTTGGGTCCTGTCACTGGATCTAACCAACGCCTTTATCCACTGTGCCATGTGTCCTTGAGGACATCTGGGTATGAATTTCTGGGTATTATAAACCTAATGTCTTCAGCAACCATTTTTACCAGTGCTCATATTGCAATTTTGCTGTTATCATTCCATGTTTTTACATAATGTCTTCAGCAACCATTTTTACCAGAGCTCATATTGCAACTTTGTTGTTATCATTGCTTTTCTCTGGCACTCCTTATTACTGGTTCCCATATTGTATTTATTTCTATGCTTGGTCGGCTCAGGAGATTATGTGCTGATTCTTTAAGTTTACGAATTTTCCAATGGTGTTCCTTGTCTATGATCTCAACATGATCCCACAGAGGGCGGTGATCTCCCTTATCTCTCCATATGTGGTCAGCCACGATTGATTTTTCTACTTCCCCTCGTGTTACAGCTTTCTGGTGTTCTTGAAGCCTTACCTTGAGGAGGCGGCCTGTCTCTCCTTTATATTCCTTTCCTCAGCTGCACGGGATAGCATACACACAGTCTTTAGTCATGTTCTCCTCTATGGGGGGTCTCACTGGAGAGAGATATCTGCGAAGTGTCGTCAAGCTTTTGATGGTTGTCCTGATGTTATATGGACCGCAGATCCTTTGTATTTTCTCTGATAACCCCTTCACATAAGGCAGGCAGACTGTTTTCTGAGTGTTGTTGTCCCCCTCCTCTTGTACTGGCCTATCCCAGTTTTTTGGGGCTGCTGCCATGTACCCAGGGTAGTTGTTACGTTGTAGGGTACTACTTATACTGACCAATTCTTTATCTAACGTATCTGGGTCGCAACATGACTTTTGCTCGGTGTTGTAAGCAACGGACGATCCCTTTCTTTACGCTATATGGATGGTGGGAGTTGAAATTGAGGTACCGTCCAGTGAATGTCGGTTTACAGTATACGGATGTCTTAAACCCATGCTCTGTTCGAGATATTAGTACATCCAGGAATTGGAGTGTGTTGTTACTCTCTTTCTCCATTGTGAACTGTATTGAAGGTCTTATTGAGTTCACATGGTCCAGTAGAACCTGAACATCTTCCTGGTGTAGCCAGAGTATGAAGGTGTCATCTACGTACTTTAACCAAATAGTTGGCTTTAGATATATAGTTTCTAATGCCCTTGTATACATTCTAATTCCATGTATACATTCGCCATTGCTGGTGATAATGGCGAGCCCATTGCTATGCCCTCATCCTGTCGATATATGTGTGATCCCATTCTGAAGTGTGTTGTTTGTGTACAGAAAGTCAACATCTCCATCAGATTATCTATTGGAATACTGGTCCGTTCTTCTAGGGAAGAGTCAGAGGCCAATCTGTCTCTGACTACTGAGAGTGCCTCCTCCGTGGGTACCTTGGTGAACAAACTCACCACGTCCAAGCTCACCATCTGGTTGGATAGGATGGGAGCATCTTTGATTATTTCCACGAAGTGGGCGGAGTTTCGGACATATGAAGGAGACTTTCCGATCAATGGGTCAATTATATCTACAAGGAAGCGACTCGGAGGGTGGCACACAGAGCCTTGGCAACTAACAATCGGCCGGAGCGGAATACTGTCTTTGTGAATCTTAGGGAGACCGTATATGTGAGGTAGCTTGGTGTAACGCTGCGATAACTGTCTATACGTCTTAGGTGCGAAGTGATCCTTGTTCTTGATTAATATCTGTGACAGTTTGCGTTCCGTTTTCATAGTAGAATCCTTTTTCACTTTGCTGTAGCTACCATTGCTAATGAGGTCTTCCAGTTTTCTTGCAATCTGATTTGTCCATCACTACAGTCGCATTATCTTTGTCAGCCGGTAGTATGATGATGTTTTCGTTCTTCTGTAGGGATCCAATCGCCAGCCTCTCCAGTTTTGTTATGTTAGACCTGGGCGGCTGGGCGGCTGTGATAAATATGGCGACAAAAATGAGGACAATAGTCCGAATAATGTAAATAATGTACATAATACCTCATCTCAGAAATATAGACAGATTGCTCCGATATTGTTTACTAAATAGCAGTGACGGCCATCGGATTGTTGGCACCCCGGGCAAACGGAACTTCGTCGACCCATACAAGTATATATATTTTTTAATTTTCAAGAGGAGACAAACTGAAAATGTAGAATAATATTACAAGATACAACTCCATACAAGCTAAAGAAATCATTCATTATCCGACCTAAAACATTTTTCTAGCTTTTAGATCTGCAAATATTTTCATGGCACTTTCTACACCTATCTTCTTTGCAAGATCATTTTTTCTTGACAAAATAGCCAAATAACAACTTAATCTGTCTTGAAACATGGACGACCGCATGTATGTTTTTATAAGCACACCAAAATCAAATTTGGAAGATCCTAAACACATGACATAGAGGCACGATGGCGCCCTCAGCCTTGATGGCTCCCTAGGCGATTGTCCAAGTTGTTAGTACCTTGAGCCGGCCCTCCTGATTATTGATAGTCTTTTTCATGGTTGAAAGTAATCTTCAAACCAATCCAATCAAGCATGAAACAAGCTATCGCCGCTTGATGATAAGTTCAGTATTCACTTTTACGTTTACACAAGTTCTATCCCTAATATTGAGAGATTTTACCTACAAAGATAGTATACTTAAAAGCTACATATAAACATATATATATATGTGTGTGTGTGTGTGTGTGTGTGTAGATAGATAGATAGATAGATAGATACCGTATCCTAACAATGAAAAAGACATTTATTCTACATTTTACAAAAGAGATATTTATTTTTTTTTTAAACATAATCTCTTTTAATCTCTTTCCATGTTAATATCCGTGATGTAATGGTGAATATTTACGATATAGGGAACAAACATAATTTAGTATTAAAATCTAAATACAGATAATAGTAATGATTAGGAAGCAGACCTCATTACAAATAGTTGATTCTCAGTGGGTGTTCCACACTGTTAGCCTTGTTACGTGAAAAATCCAATATCAGTTTGAAACATAGATATTTATTCTTATTTCTTTTTAAAATTGTTTATGAATTTTCCATCTAACTCACCATAGTTATCTTGGTCTCAAACAAAAGGTTATGAAAATGAGAATTTTGAATGAACGCTGTTTGTGGAGGCTGTTATGAAAATACCTGAATCGAACAACGCTTGCTTTTATGTGGGAGGATAGGAACTTTGTCTATTTCAAATGATACTTGACAAAGAGCTTAGCGATTATAAAGAAGAAGAAGAAGAAGAAGAAGAAGAAAAAGAAGAAGAAGAAGAAGAAGAACAACAACAACAACAAGAGAGTAGCAATAGCCATTTTAGTAAACAGTATTAAACTGGCAATATATGAAATGTAAAGTCATTCCTAAGCTGATTGTAAAACTAGTTCCTGGTCTTGTATTCGTTTCAAAACAAAAATAGATACGATCAAATTTTGGAGATCACTTATTTGGTAGTGAATTCTTCTACTTATGATCAGAAAAAGACATTTGAACAAATTCTGGAACACATGATAAGGAAAGAAGGATTAGCGAATTTGTTATTCACAAGATATATTGATATATAACAGTAACAGAAAAACAGCGAGACACACGTACTTACACAAGCAAGCTTATGCAAATGGGTGGCAGAACGTGGACTGGGTGGGAGGGTTAGGCGAAAAAACTTGCTTAGAGGTACAACGTCTAAAAAGAAAAAAAAATGAAGTCAAGCCGAGAAGTTTTCAGCACCCCTCGTACAGATTCACTATATATATTTATTTCATTTATATATATATATATATATATATATATATATATATATATATATATATATATATATATATCTTTTAATCATTACACCACAATCAAGGCAACATAGCCACTAAGATGCAAAGGCTTAGTGAGTGTGAAAGAATAAGAGAAAAAGAAAAACATTATCAAGTAGAGAGAACAATAAAAGCATAGGAATTAAGAAGACAGAAGATAACGATTGACATTGCATTTAATTATCAACCTCTATGGGTTATTTAATGCCGAAATCTAAATATTTTTAACACAATTTTATGGCTTCAACTAGATATATTTTTAATTCATTTGTATGACTTCAGCTATAGATAAAATGTATTGCTGGCCATTTTCTCATAAATAGATATTGTTGGTAATTTTACTGTAAATACGTATTGTTGGTAATTTTTACTTAAAAATGTATTGTTGGTTATTTTACTATGAAAATTTATTTTTATACTTTCATAGTGATTTGTTTTTGTTTGAGATGTTTACTATTTGCCTATAACGTCCTGGGTATGACGATAAACTACATCCGCGTCCTGGGTATGACGGTAAACTACATCCGCGTCCTGGGTATGACGGTAAACTACATCCGCGTCCTGGGTATGGCGATAAACTGCATCCAACAGCAAGGTCTCAGATAATGTTTTCAGAAAAATAATGTTGCCAGCTCTAAGTTTTTGAAACAATAATGTTGCCAGCTCAAAGTTTTTGAAACAATAGTGTTGCCAGCTCAAAGCTTTTGAAACAATAGTGTTGCCAGCTCAAAGTTTTTGAAACAATAATATTGCCAGCTCAAAGATTTTTGTAAAAAAGTAATGTTGCCAGCTATACGTTTTTTTTTTTGTAAGAAAGTAATGTTGCCAGCTACACGTTTTTTTTTTTGTAAAAAAGTAATGTTGCCAGCTATACGTTTTTTGTAAAGGAATAGTGTTGCCAGCTATACGTTTTTTTTTTTGTTTTTTTTTTGAAACAATAATGTTGCCAGCTATATATATTTTATTCCATACAAAATAGGCATTTAAAATTCATATAAACTGGATTTGGCATTAAATAACCCACAGTGGTTGATATGCCATAAAACTCAAACAAACAAACAAAAAAATATTTGCCTATGAGTAGGATCATAACGGGGTGAATCTGGGAACAACAGGAATTAAAAGTTGGTTACACATTCCTCAAAACTTCCAGTCTTCCGATTAGAGGTCTTGCTGCCGGATATAGTTTATCGTCATTCCCTAGACTTACGTGACTTGGCCGCAAGCCTATATAAATTGAACTGAAGTCTTTTGGAACTCCACCTTGAGCATTAGCAACACTCTGCTACCTGCAGCATCCCGTATACGTTCGTGTAAATTGTCCAGAATAGAAATCCTCATTCGGTTGAATTGCAATATAACATAAGTCTAGGTAAAGAAATCTGAAGCGATTAGATCCAGTGATCGATCTGGTAATGATCTGTTATTTCAATATCCAATCCATTCATTCAGGTAATCCCAAACAATTGTAACATATTGACAAGTGTTTTTATTTTGTTGCAACACAGTGTAGGGGAATAATTAACTCACTTGAAACCAACTGAGATTCAAGGAATAGTCGACACTGTTGTTACAAACTTTTTGACGATAAGACAAAATAAAATCAATATCTGTCTATATTTCTCACATGAGGTATTGTAATTATTTACACTATTTACGTTGTTCGGACTGTTGTCCTCATCTTCATTGCCATATTCACGACGTCTCGGCCGTTCTACGCTCCGGCCTTCATCAGGTGATTGGAATTTCGATCCTCAAAAATCTAAGCCGGTCAAACATAGACATGAATACAATATGGAGGCCAGTAATACAAAGTGCTAGAAAATAATAACTACAAAAAACTTCCATTCCATGATTTCTTAAATAATATTAATGCATTGCATTATTGCATTTCTAAGGACTTTCTGGAAACCGTATATCAACTTGTTGGTGCCAACTAGTAGTCGTATTTTAAGACATGTATGTATGCCAGATGAACATTAATAGATTAGGCACCCCGGATCACCAAAATTAACCACTTAGGCATTTTTAAAATATTGGAATTTTTTTCTTTCGTCACTCGTCGAGCCGCCATTGTATACGAATGCGTAACAACAAATATAAAATTCTCTTTAAAATTCATTATTTGTGTTCCTTATGAAATTAAGCAACGTCGAACCTGATCAGTACCTAGATGAGTGACCGCTTGGGAATACCAGATGCTGTAAACTTGGATATACGGTTTGGTGTAATCGATAATGGTTCGGAATTATTAATCAAAGAGTTAATTTCCATTTCGAGCTCGGTTCTTTATATTTACTTATGAGCAAATATCCTTAGGAAAGGTTTGAATCCACCTCTTCTCCCCTCCAGTTATGGGTTAATTAGTAATACTAGTATCACTTAACTATTTATATCTCCCCCTCCCAAATTCTTACAATCTAAAAATATTTTCTGGCTTTAAAATCCTGTAAAAGGTTGATAAGACGTAGAAAACGAATTAATCAGTCAATTAATTTCTATAATTAATATTTTTTATTATATTAATTTAATTACAACAGATAATAGAGACTTTATGAACAAGCCGCGTAAAAGTATTTTTAGAATAGTGACAGTAATTATATAAAAAAAGAATTTTTTTTATTTTAAATTTTAGGCGCGACGAAATTAAGGCATTGTTTTATTTTTGTTTTAGATGCTAAAAACTCATTTCGTTAGGTTTTATTCTTTAACTTCTGCAATTTCTCTTTCCAGTTAAAGCGTGCCATTAAGGCTTTCATGTTTCCTGCGATTTACAACCTGTCACAATTAAAAAAAAAAAAATGAAAACCGTTTAAAAAGGTTTTAAATTAAATTCCATTTAGGAATAAAGATAAAAACAACTCTTAAAAAGGAATAAATGGAATTGATAAAAAAGTGTCATTGGTCGCTGATATGGTCATTCCTATGAATAAATTGTGATATTTATTATCAATCCCACAGTCTGTGGATGTATTTTCTTTCTTTCTTTTATTGTTCACTCTCCTGCAATGATATTGGTCCTGACCTGGCATTTCGGCTTCAGTCTTTTCCCATCATAAAGAGTCTGGAAAGTCCGTCAGAAAAAATTACAATGAAAGTATTTATAGAAAAAGAATAGGGAAACTACGGTACGGCGATGGGGAAAGGACTGAAGCCGAAATGCCAGGTCAGGACCAATATCATTGCAGGAGAGAGAACAATAAAAGAAAAGGAATAATAATAATAATAATAATAATAATAATAATAATAATAATAAAAACAGAAAATAACAATTGACTTTATGCATTTTTAAAGATCAAAGTTGAGTTGAAACAAAACCTGGAAGTGCAAAAGAAGAATTTCAAAATAAAGGTTAGCAATCAATATGTTGTGAAGGGAAAATATGACCCCGAATTTTCTATACAACTATTATCAATTAAACAATCCATTGTTAAAAAAGAAATGACTAATTTATATGCAGTTGACGTTGTCATACCATGATAAACCTGATTTTTTAGGCACTTCTTAAAGGACTATTATTTGAGAGTAGCAGCCGAAGCCAAGTTGCTTTTGTTTGTGAGTTCAATAGGATCATTTTTCATTTTACAACTGGAAAAGTTTCCCCAAGTAATTCAATTTCGTGGTATCCAGGTTTTCTTTTAAGCTATTACACATATCGAATTTCTTCACAAAAATTCTGTTCAAAATCGAATTCTTTGACAAGGAAAGCTAACTCACTAAATATATCGATTAGAGGATGTAACCAGCTCACATATGTGTAGATGCGAGAGCGTGTACGTGAGATTGAATGAAAAAAAAAAAAAAATGAAAAATATCGTTGAATTTATTGAACCGAACCGATTTTTACGCACTCCACAAAATATGACGTGGCAGGTTCTTTATTATTGCCACGAGAGAAATTTAGGAAAAGATTTTCTCTGGTCTCAAAATAAATGGTTTTAACAGAGGACTGAAAATGCGAATTCAGTAAATTTACAAAAATAGAAAGCGTTGTAAGACAAGGATGGGTCTTCTCACCAGACTTATTCAACCGTTAGGTCATTCTGAGAGAATTAGATGTTCTGCCACGATTCATTATTGGCGGCCACAATCTTAACAACATAATATATACAGATCACTCATTGTTGACAGTAAACACAGAAAGGAAAACTACAAGAATTTCTACAGAAAGTAGTGAAGGAAAGCGAGAAGAAAGGACTAAGCATTAATTGCAGACGGAATCCATGGTTGGTAGCTCAAGATGCAAATTACAAATTGGAGACAGCGACATTAAACAAATACAACAATTTAAATATCTGGGAAGTGTTTTAACAGAGGACGAAAATTGTGACACTGAAAGGAGAATTGCGATAGCGAAAGGTGCCTTCCAAAAGCTAAGCAAAGTATTAAAAAACAGGAATATTTTGCTAGAAACAAAGAAAATAGTACTTAACTGTTATGTCATATCAGTTCTTCTATACGGCAGTGAATGCTGGACAATCTCTTCACAGATGAAGAGACTTGAAGCAACAGAAGTATGGTTCTACAGAAGGATGCTGAGAATACTATGGACTGAAAACGTGAAAAATGACGAAATTTTAGAGAAAATTGAAACAAAAAGAACATTTATACACAGCATCAGAACGAGACAGTTGAAATCTCAGGGGCACATAATGAGGAAATAAGGTTTGTAAAATTTGGCACACACAAGGCAAATTGATATCAAGAGGGGCAGAAGAAAACAGCGCGTTTCGTACTTAACGAGTAAATGGCTGTCATAAGAGGGGTGAGAGGATATAGCAAATAGATCAACTTTACAAAGGGCTAAAAATGACTGAACAACACGCCCTGAAAGAACACGGAAAAAAGAAGAAGAAGAAGAAGAAGAAGAAGAAGAAGATAGTGAGTCTTTGTTGACTTTTTAAAATAATCTCACTCTAAGCAAGGTGATAAAGCCACTAAGCTTACTGAGTGTGAAAGAATCTGAGAAAACGTTATTGAGGAATGAGGACAATAAAAGAACAGGATTGAAAGAGATGAAAGATGACCATTGACGTTGAATTTAAATGTGTGATGATCAAAGTTGACTGGAAAAGCAAGAAACGAGAACACGGCCATTGGATGAGTTTCGTAATTAAAAATATGTCGATCTTTCTGCAATTTATACAACCAATAGATTAGCCGAAAGCGCTGAAAACGAACAATCATTTGACAATTGCTACATACACTAAGTTAAAAAAAGGACAGATCTCTTGTTCGTAGACATGAAAGGCACAATAAAAGCTTAACAGAAGCGCCCTATCAGTTATTTTTTAATGAAATATAAATTACAGTGCTGTCAGAATGCACGCGCGCGCGCACACACACACACACACACACACATATATATAGTGATTATAAAAAGACGTAAATTTTAATTATCCATTTTATAATTTTTATTTCGTGTACACTGAGATGTTCAACTCATCAGAACGAAATCTCCTTCCCTCCCCAGCACCAATCTAACGTGTCCGTCCGGTGTACTTTCGCCATTTGCGGTTGCATTTCGTTCTGGTGAGTTGAACATCTAGGTGTTCACGAAATAAAAATTATAAACCTAATTGATAATTAAAGTTTCTGTCTTCTTATTATCATTATAATGCTCTGTAATCTTCATTAAGCTCTCCCTGAATTTATATCCTCCTCGGAATTATACTTTCCAGTCACAAACTGATAAAACACACACACACACACACACACACACACACACACACATATATATATGTATATGTATTACTTTAAATGTTATTTTTAGTGGAAGCCCATGTAGACGATCCGAGAAAACTTATTAAAGAAAAAGCGTCCCCCGGCATCTTCGTAAAGAGGTTTTCTCGAATGTTCAGACCAGTAAATATAAAATAATGTTTAAAATAAACGGAACTTATTACTTAAATATGGGTATCTACTGATAATAAAATTTGAAGCAATAAATATGTATCAAGTTAAAAAAATGCGAATTCAGTAAATTTACAAAAATAGAAAGCGTTGTAAGACAAGGATGGGTCTTCTCACCAGACTTATTCAACCGTTAGGTCATTCTGAGAGAATTAGATGTTCTGCCACGATTCATTATTGGCGGCCACAATCTTAACAACATAATATATACAGATCACTCATTGTTGACAGTAAACACAGAAAGGAAAACTACAAGAATTTCTACAGAAAGTAGTGAAGGAAAGCGAGAAGAAAGGACTAAGCATTAATTGCAGACGGAATCCATGGTTGGTAGCTCAAGATGCAAATTACAAATTGGAGACAGCGACATTAAACAAATACAACAATTTAAATATCTGGGAAGTGTTTTAACAGAGGACGAAAATTGTGACACTGAAAGGAGAATTGCGATAGCGAAAGGTGCCTTCCAAAAGCTAAGCAAAGTATTAAAAAACAGGAATATTTTGCTAGAAACAAAGAAAATAGTACTTAACTGTTATGTCATATCAGTTCTTCTATACGGCAGTGAATGCTGGACAATCTCTTCACAGATGAAGAGACTTGAAGCAACAGAAGTATGGTTCTACAGAAGGATGCTGAGAATACTATGGACTGAAAACGTGAAAAATGACGAAATTTTAGAGAAAATTGAAACAAAAAGAACATTTATACACAGCATCAGAACGAGACAGTTGAAATCTCAGGGGCACATAATGAGGAAATAAGGTTTGTAAAATTTGGCACACACAAGGCAAATTGATATCAAGAGGGGCAGAAGAAAACAGCGCGTTTCGTACTTAACGAGTAAATGGCTGTCATAAGAGGGGTGAGAGGATATAGCAAATAGATCAACTTTACAAAGGGCTAAAAATGACTGAACAACACGCCCTGAAAGAACACGGAAAAAAGAAGAAGAAGAAGAAGAAGAAGAAGAAGAAGATAGTGAGTCTTTGTTGACTTTTTAAAATAATCTCACTCTAAGCAAGGTGATAAAGCCACTAAGCTTACTGAGTGTGAAAGAATCTGAGAAAACGTTATTGAGGAATGAGGACAATAAAAGAACAGGATTGAAAGAGATGAAAGATGACCATTGACGTTGAATTTAAATGTGTGATGATCAAAGTTGACTGGAAAAGCAAGAAACGAGAACACGGCCATTGGATGAGTTTCGTAATTAAAAATATGTCGATCTTTCTGCAATTTATACAACCAATAGATTAGCCGAAAGCGCTGAAAACGAACAATCATTTGACAATTGCTACATACACTAAGTTAAAAAAAGGACAGATCTCTTGTTCGTAGACATGAAAGGCACAATAAAAGCTTAACAGAAGCGCCCTATCAGTTATTTTTTAATGAAATATAAATTACAGTGCTGTCAGAATGCACGCGCGCGCGCACACACACACACACACACACACATATATATAGTGATTATAAAAAGACGTAAATTTTAATTATCCATTTTATAATTTTTATTTCGTGTACACTGAGATGTTCAACTCATCAGAACGAAATCTCCTTCCCTCCCCAGCACCAATCTAACGTGTCCGTCCGGTGTACTTTCGCCATTTGCGGTTGCATTTCGTTCTGGTGAGTTGAACATCTAGGTGTTCACGAAATAAAAATTATAAACCTAATTGATAATTAAAGTTTCTGTCTTCTTATTATCATTATAATGCTCTGTAATCTTCATTAAGCTCTCCCTGAATTTATATCCTCCTCGGAATTATACTTTCCAGTCACAAACTGATAAAACACACACACACACACACACACACACACACACACACATATATATATGTATATGTATTACTTTAAATGTTATTTTTAGTGGAAGCCCATGTAGACGATCCGAGAAAACTTATTAAAGAAAAAGCGTCCCCCGGCATCTTCGTAAAGAGGTTTTCTCGAATGTTCAGACCAGTAAATATAAAATAATGTTTAAAATAAACGGAACTTATTACTTAAATATGGGTATCTACTGATAATAAAATTTGAAGCAATAAATATGTATCAAGTTAAAAAATAAAATCCATTCTACATTCAACGCCATCACTTGATGCTGTTGAAGCAAAATGGCAATTTTTGTAGTGATTTTATAACATATTTGTTATAATTTTCGAATAAATAATTATATATATATATATATATATGAATGATAAAATATAGTTTTAATGCATGCTATATTTATGGGATAAAATGCTCAGTATCAGGGATAGAGCGCATGTAAATATAAAAGTGTACATTGAAGCCAACACCCAGAGGCGACAGTCCGTTTCATGCTAAACGCAATAGTGGGGCTATGTGCGTTGTGTTTTTTCTCGACTATTTATATATACCGGTCAGTGATGTATTGTGGCTAGTCTATTCTATTGCATTGTGGGTGCATTATTCTAACGGTTGTTTTGGTGGGCGTTTAAAGTTGCATTTCGAATTATCCAAGTGGATATTGAGTGGGAATAAATGTGGATTCGAATGCAGTTTTTACTCTTTATAGTGTTAATTTTTTTTAAATTTATCATTGATTATTTTATTGTTTGTTGTTATTACTACATTTTCTTGGGCTTATCAGCACTTTTTTTATTTATTAATTTGTTTATTATTTACTTAATTTATTTGTTTGGATTAATTTATGTAATTTGTTTTTGTTTATTTTAATTTCGTTTATTCTTGTTCGATTTCAGTTTTCGATTTTTAAGTAACGTAATAAAAATTTGTTTCCGTGCTTACATATACCACGTATATATATATATATATATATATATATATATATATATATATATATATATATATATATATATATATATATATATTCTCAGACAAAGCACGTTTTCACTTGTATCTGAATCAAATACTTACTTCTTACTTTTTTTTTTTACTTCTCTGCTGCAAATTAGTCCTGTGTGTTATTGCAAATTCGAATGGTTGATTAAACAAGGCAATCGAGCGAGAAAAAAATGTCCAAGACGAATGTGATCTTCATGATGTTAATTCTACTCCTTTGTCTCTTCTAATTATAGCAAGCAACGTTAAGCAGTCGGACAACCAACTGTTTACATCTTTGCTTCTAATTTTGTTTGAACGCACCTGTTTTTTTAACATATACATATATTCGCTTTATACGTATCTGTGTAGATGTGTATTTTTAATATAATATATAAAATATTCTACATCGGTACCTGAGTTTGTATTCTGGACATGTATGCGTCAGTTCTGCGCTTCATAAGTGCAAGTGTCTGTAACTCATAAAAAACAGCTAAATATAACAAGTATATATATATATATATATATATATATATATATATATATATATATATATATATATATACTTGTTATATTTAGCTGTTTTTTAGAGAGAGAGTAATGAAAATAGATGAAGAGAGATGCTTACTAGCACTTATGAGAAAAAGAAACTTCGATGTTGTTCATTATACTAAGGAATTCACAAGTATATAAAAATAGTCCGACGATACAGGTTTTCCATTATCAACACAGACTGTTCAAGATCACACACATCTCGTTTGAAAATATACGGGTTTGTTTTGTATTGTGTGCACTAGAAAGAGCAAAAATAATGTATTTTCTTGTAAATGTGTTCATTCACCTTCCAACTTTACCTCCTGGAAAGATAAAAGAAGCCAACAAACCTAAACACTTGCTTCTTGAGAGTCGTTAAGATAGAGAAGTGGGAATTACACGTTTATTTATGCGCATGCCTATCGAGTTACTTGAACTAAATCAAATCTGGCTCAAGGCTACGGGTGGGTAGCTTTGTGAAGACTGAACTTACATGAAGTATATTTCATGGTTAGTAAAGCATGTACTAAGATTTTCTTTATTTAGATTTCTCGAATGCACAGACATAATACACACAGTTTAAAAATAAAATAAATAAAAATGGAACGTCTATTTCAAATATGAGTATCCACTAATAATTACATTTGAAGTAATAAAGATATCTATAAATGAAGATAATAAGAAAGTGGAAAATCTGTAAACGACGCATTTCGTCGAAAGTGTCAGCTTTTTCTGGTTTCTTCAGGTTAAGATCGCTTATAGTTTTTCCACTTTGTCTCATTATCCTGAGTTTTTGTTTCGGATATTATTATACATCTTACGAACACACACATATATATATATGATAGGCTAAAGAACAGTTAGGAAACAGATCTTAATCTAACATGTTTCACTTTATTAAAGCTTCGTCATAGATCAAGATAGAAATGATAACGCAGATTAATGGGATGTTGTGTTTGGTTATCTATTATTGGTTAGATGCGTGACACATGCAATGAAATGATAGATAATATTCAAAGAAAACATTCTGGATGCAAAGTGTGTTAAAGTTAGTGAGACGCTACTGGATGTTTTGAAAAAGTTTGTTTCATTTGATTTTTCATTAAAGTACATCTCTTGCTTATTTTATATATATATATATATATATATATATATATATATATATATATATATATATATATATATATTCGGAAGAGAGAAGGTAGATTCATGTATAATCGATATGTAGAAAAATGGTGGCGTAATGTAGTTTTTTAAACATGTCTTAATAGTTGGCAATATTTCTATAAATATATTTTCATATCTGTATACGTATGTTTCAGTGAAAAAATGTGTATTTTTTTAAAAAATCATCTCATTCCAAGCAAGGAGATAAAGTCACTAAGACGCAAGAGGTTATTCAGAATGAAAGGAACTGAGAAAACCTTATTGAATAGAAATGTCAATAAAACAATAGGGTTGAAAAAAGAAGATGAGAGTTAGTTGCATTTAGATTTTTGAATATCATAGTTAACAGGAAAGCAAAAAAACGGAAATGAGTTCCACGTGGTAGAAGTGCGAAAGAAGAAACTATGAGCATAGAACTATGCATCTAACAATTTGAAGAGTAAAATAACGAGAGCTAGTATTGTATCTTAAATTATGGTTTTCAGACCGTTTACAACAGTGTCGTACGCCACCCAGGTTGATAACATTAAGGTCATTCCCTGACAAATCGGCCATGGTGAGATTCGGAACCGGGTTTCATAGATGGGTAAATTGTCGCCATTTTATATTTTTAATTTCGAGCATGCGCGTTGTTTGTTTTTTATTCTGTCGACTGCTCAATACAGTATGGTCAGTTGAGCAAAAGAGCCCCATGACGCAATTCACTCCGCCGTTTCCATATTGCTGGTGAATTGAATTGCGTTATAGTGCCTTTTTGCTCGAAGACGGTGCTCAACTGACCCTACTATATTGTGCAATCAACAAAATAAAAAAAACAAAAAACAAAAAAACAAAAAAACAACGCACATGCGCGAAATTAAAAATATAAAATGACGACAATTTACCCATCGCATCCTGTACTATGCTGGGTTGTGTTCAATGAAACAGGAAGTACGCTAAGGGCTGAAAATCTCTCTGACATTAGCTCTTTGGCGAGCAACTTCTTACCTTTAGCGTAAATATCTTAGAACTTTCTTTCTAAACATTCCCAAAACGGTGGTTCGTCTTTTCACGTGCTGTAAAACCCAAATTAATTCGAATTTTCCTATGAAAATCAAAGATATAAATAAATCAATAAGTTAAATATATATTAGGTTGGTGCAAAAATAATGACGTAATAATGTCGTTTTTTGACGTTAAAAAATACGTCAAAAAACGACATTATTACGTCATTATTTTTGCACCAACCTAATAATTCTATCTTTCTGCCCAATTTTATATTTACTAAGCTTAGCTTAGTTGGGCAAAAAGTTACAAGGGTAGAGTTCTTAATGAGGATCGAACTCACTGCAGTAGTAGTTATTAGTGAAACTCGCTTGCCAGTCATTAGAAGCGTCCTTCTATTCGAATTGGAAACCTGGAAAATATTGAGAAATCACCTTAGACAAGGCATTTTCTAGAAAACGTTGGATTACTCGAATGAATGAATCTATCTCTAAAAAGAATACCCGCTCGGCCCGGTGGCTAGGATCAAAGTGTAGTATCTGCGCTTTGTGAGCTGCCGGGTCGGGTGTCTGTCGAACTCACTGCTTGCAGAGAGGAACCCGGACGAAGCTCAGCCGAAGGGTAGGGTTTCGTTGGGACAATTTAATAAAGGATAAACCATAATAAAAAAGAAAAAAAGCATAAACAAAAGAATAATAAAAGCAAACAGTCTAAAATTGAACAAACATTTGTCGAAAATCACCTCTGAATTGTAAAATGCAGACCCCAATAAAGCTAAGACATTATTGAATTAGAAAAGCTTTTAATTGTTTTTTATGAATAATCTATCTCTCTCTATATAAAATAAAGATTGTGTCTGTATGTATTTATTATTGTTTCTACAACGACTGAGGGCACGTCTTTTTCTACAGAAAAATTGGTTTGCTTTGTTTTACGGTATATCAACCTCAATGAATTATTTAACAAGATTGTTATTGCTTGTAATATTTTTTTTTAATGTATTGCAGCTAATAATGTAATGTTGGTAATAATTTTTTCTTCAAAATTTCATGGTTTGTAATAATTTTTTACAAAAATGTATTTCTGGTATTAAAACCTATTTTTACACTTTCATAGTGTTTTGACACCAGTTTGGGGTTAACTATTTGCCCATAACTGGGACCCTAACAGGTGCTACCACCCCGGGTCAAGGTGGACCTGGGAACACCAGCAATTATTAGTTTATCGTCTTACCTAGCACGAGAAAAATTAGCAGAGAACAGTTAACACCAAGCTTCAATAAAATCTACACCTTGTTCTTACCCGAGAGTGGTTTATAAACGTTATAGACCTTATATTCCGTCAAAAACGTTAAATAAATATATAATAATAATTTTAATTAACAAAAATAATGATAAAAAATTGGTATTAAAAATTATTAAAAATAAAACAAATTAATAAAGGATAAAGCATAATAAAACAAAGACAAATACAAATAAAAGAAAAAAGTTTGGAGTTGTTTAAAATTTCTTAACTGAGGTATAATAATAATAATAATAATAATAATAATAATAATAATAATAACATGCAATTTCATAAGAGATGTACGTAAAAAATACAGGTAGCTCTCTTATGAAATTTTATGTTGCATTAATTTTGATATTATCTTAGTTATTAAATTTTAAATTTATTTTATTGTAAATTTAAAATTAAATTTATTTTTTATTGTATTTTAAATTTTATTATTTTTTCCAAAAAGCATCTTCAAACGTAAGCTAAAGTTCCTAATAATTAATAAAATATTAGATTGCTTAAAATATTTAATTTGTAAAAATTACTGAGTAGTTAAATAAGTTCACTTAAAATTCGTAGACTTCTGTTTATCCGTCCGATGACTTCTCCTGACCTCAGCTGCCAATACCATCAATCAACACTTGACAAATGAGTCACCGTAGTAAGAAATGATTTTATTTTCTACTGCGCTAAAAAAGTAAGTACAGTTTGTTTCAAATTAGATTAAGTAAACTTTAAATTAACTAATTTTATACGATAACCTTTGAAAAATGGATATTTTATTTTTACAAGATTTTTAAAACGGAGAATTTTACTTTACAAATGTCTCAAAATGGCAGACATGATCGATTTTACTGAAAACAAAAAAATGCTTATTCCAATCAATATAAATTTGGTTTTAAATACGCAAAGGTTTCTTGCTTACTGTGCATAGTAAACGTGTTCCTTTACATTTGAATTAAAGTTAAAAAGAAAGCTTCAAGAACGATTTTTCATTTTTTAAAATTAATTTTAAACTATACGCATTTCAGATCCAGAACAGGGACTAAAACTTTCCAGAGTAATTTCACACAGACTGGAACTCAAGATTGGGGGCGGGCTATAATGCTATTACGGAATCTGGACCCACCAAGACTGTAATGCCACCAGATTGTTGGTTAAGACGTCGATGCCACATGTAACATGAGGCATTGGTTTATTTTGGGTATGGAAAAGGCGAACATGTCTTTATTCACAAGATTCCCCTTATTCCATCATGGTCGGATATTCCAATCAAGTTTAAGAAACTTCTGTTTCCAATACGAGTAAGTTTTGTTAGGTCTATTAATAAAGCACAAGGCCAGATCCTATCAGTTACTAGACTACAGCTAGAAGAATCCTGTTTCTCTAGTGGGAAGTTGTATGTTTATTGTCTACCAAGAAATATTGTAATGTAAAAACTGTTAAAATATATTTTTGTGTATGAATAAATGAATTTGAAGTTATATTGTTGTTATAGATTTAATTTTTAACTTCTTAAAATAACTTTGGGGGAAATTTCCCGGTGGGCCAATCCGCAACTCAAAGAATATGACAATATTGCTATCATTAAAAAATTTCTGCCGGCCATATTTAACAGGATATACTTCACCACACACGCGCATGCGCACCAACACACATGCATAAATACACGTATAGCTTCAATGATAGTTAGTATTTAGAATTTCCTTATATCTTTTAATGTATTGTTTTGGTTGGGACAATATCATTTTCTCTTAAATATTTTTATTTTCGCTGAAATATTTAAGATTTTGCGTAATGGATTTTCTGTGACTCTTTGGTTGCAGTAAGAAAAATATGCAGCCACATTTTATGATTCTGCTGCACCATCTCAAATTACCTTTGCTGGCTCCTCCAATTACTTCGATCAAATGAGAACGAGTTTCGGCTGTGAATTCCGTCGAAAATCCATCCCAGGCAAAGATAAACTATAAAATTGATGATTTAGCGACAAAAGGAAACAAGCAAAAATAAATTCAAACATTTTGAAATGGTGCTTAAATGTGTAACCTGGAAAAAAGTTGCGAAGATTCTATTCTTTTGTAATTGAGACAAATTTTTGGGAATTTTCACATTGTCAACTCATTTTGACATGATCTTAATGTCAGCACTTTTTGATCAATAGTTATTGGATTAATGCAAAATTCTCGTTTCTTTTGCAAAGAAAGCCTCTCAAAAATACGTCGATCAATGATAGCCTGCAGAATGGTGGTTTTCTAAGCGTAATTTAGATGTGGCACAAAGCCGAAAGTATGGAACACCCAGTGAGGATTGAACTCACTGTTCGGTCGTAATTGAACAAGCGAAACAAGCTTGTTAACCATTACACCATGTCGAAGTGCCCCAGAGAGAGTGCAGAATATAACCTATTACATTCAAAATCAAATCATAATTGTAAAAAGTATGTTTTCAAATGAAAAGACTCCACATTGCTACATTTTAATGGTCTGTAATCTTAATGAGTTGCTGGCTATTTTTCTTTAGTTGTATATCAACCTCTATTGGATATTTAATGCCGAAATGTAAATACTTTGAACACAATTTTATGTCTTCAACTACAGATGAAATATATTTTTGGTTATTTTGCTTTAAAAATGTATTGTTAATTCTACTCTAAATATGTCTTGTTGGTAATTTTTTTAAATAAAAATGTATTGCCCGCATGTTCACCATAAAAATGTATTTTTATACTTTCATAGTGTTTTGTTTGGAGGTTCGCTATTTACCCATAGCTGGGACCCTAGCAGGTGCTACCACTTCGCATCAGAGTGGACCTGGGAACAACAGCAATTAAGAGATGGTTCGACATTCTTCAAAACCTCCAATCCTTACTGCCGGGTGTAGTTTATCGTCATATCCAAGAATATGTAGTCTACTGAGGAAACACAAATTTATTTAATACAAAAATATCTATTTTTCAACATAATCTTATTTCTGGTGAATGCACGTAATTCAGAGTTTATATATGAATCAAATCGGTTCAAAATTATTGAGTGAAATTTTTAAAATTCAGCTAATATTAATTTAATGATTCACGCTCTAATTCTAATGTCTCCAACGAAACTGCCCTCGTTTAATTGTCTGAGAGAGACCCCTCTCTTTCTCCCATCAGTATGGCTGATGCTAACCTCCAGATGCGTGACTCATTGCACCTTCTTCAGCTAACGCTTCCCCCTTACATGAAGCGCAAACATTCTATTAAATCAAAAGCTATGTTTGCGGCTATGAACCTTGCTTCACTGTGTCGTGTGAAACCATTTTTTCTCCCCAGAATCTATCTTACATATCTATAAGTCTACCATTTATCCATATTTTGAATATTGCCGCCACATCTGGTCTGGTGCCTCTGCTATATATTTAGAGATTTTTAATAAAATCCAAAGAAGAATCTGAAATGTTATCGGTCCTAACCTGACATCTCAGCTTCACTCACTTTCCACTGCCATAACATAGCTTCCCTGCGCCTATTTCTATAAATATTTTCATGGTAATCTTTCTGATGAGCTTTCCTCTATGGTACTTAGACTTTACGAATTTAAATGCAGTACTAGATTGGCAGCAAGGTCTAATCATTTTACACTTGAAATGGCTATATATAACCGTAAGTTCTATGTTAATAGTTTCTTCTCTCGCACTTCTCGCTTGTGGAACTCTCTTCCGGCTCCTTGCTTTACAGTCAATTTTGATCTTCAAAAGATTAAATGCAATGTCAATCATTATCTTCTGTCTTCTTAATTCCTTTTATTGTTCTCGCTTTTCTTTTACTAATATTCACTCACATTCAGTTGGTTTGGATTATATTGTTTTATGCCATATCAACATCACAAAGAGTTATTTAATTCTGAAAAGATTTTTAGGATAGGTTCGTATGAACACAATATGTATACTTTGTAAAAAATCAGTTTGTTGGTCAGGTTTCATTGACGTATTTTTCTAAAGAGGTTTTTGGTTGAGAGTCAAATGTATTGCTGGTAATATTTTTTTTTCAAAAATGTATTGCTGGTATTTTTACTAGAAAATTTATTTTTATACTTTCATAGTATTTTGACCCCAGTTCGGGAGTTAACTATTTACCCATATGAGCAAATAGTTAACTACCTCAGTTCAGTGTGGACCTAGGAACAAGAGCAATTAAGGCCCCTTGCTGCCGGAAGTATTTTATCGTCATACCTAGGTCGACTCACACTCAGTAACCCATTGAGTCTTAGTCACTTTATTGCCTTGATTGGTATGAAATTATTAAAACATATTCTTCTTCCATGTAATTAATACGCAAACAATACTCCGTGTATATATTTTCATGTAAATACTCAAATGTTTTCTTATAGACCTCCCGCCAGAAGGTCCAGAAGGACTAATATTCGTTTGCAACCAACAGGGTTACTAAAATGACACATCAAGTTAAATTCATTAGCAGATGAGTAGGAAAATACAGTCTTGTCAGATATTTGTCGATTATTTGGAAGCCACACATTAAAGTGACTAACATAACCAAGCTAAATAAAATTAAATTTATTGGATATTTTGAGAATAGTGATAATCTCCCACATTGTAGGACCTTAAATTCTTCTTCTTCTTCTCCTTCTTCTTCTTCTTTGTGCCGTCTCTCCAAGACATTGGAAATCATGACTCTCCACAATTTCCTATCCTATGTAGCTCTTATTAAATGTTGTCTTTTTGTTATCTCTCCTAAACTTTGTACCGTCATTCACTTAGTCAAGCTCTCTAAGTAAGTTATGCATTGTTTTTCTTTGTTCTTCAACCTGTCCTGTGAGTATCAAATTTTCCAATTTGTGCAAAATGGCAGGAGTTTTGTGTTCGCCAAAGATTGAATGCTAAATTAGCAACAGTATGATCATTATATTTTGTTTCTCTAGTTTGGCAAGCATATCTAGAATCTGTACTTTGTAAACATGTTGCGAATCTGAATAAAAATTGTAATCCGTTTTGTTTATATTATTTTAAACCATTTTTGTAATTTTAATCTTTTACTGTTTAGATCTTCCTCAAAGTGAAACATACCAAAGCTTCTTCCATTCCGACCATCATCACCAACGATGAAAGAACTTATCCAAAACCAAAATGACTAATTGCTATGGTCAGCATTTGACTTGGCTTCTGAACTATAAATCACCACTACGTAAGGTCGAAACTTCTAATTGAGAAAATTGCAAATTATTTGTCATTTGGTAACAACTCGAACAGAAAGACATTGAAAACAGAAAGAGACTTTCACTTCTAACTATTTGGAAATACAAAAACACTTTAAAATCAAACATAATCTCTCACCCTTGTTTACATATCAATTGTGTTTCTGTAAAACTCAAAATCTCTCGGGACTTACGTGTATAAATAAGAAAAATATTGATGCTTTCCAAAGAAGAATTCTTGAACGAAAGCATTCATTACAAGACAAAATGCAGACCACCAAAGAAATGTATTGAGACAAATGAAAAACCACTGAGAAATGTCTTAGTATAATGCTTCAGACTATGTAATAAGAAAAGGGGTCGTTTGGAATTTTCATGGCTAAGGTTAGCTTTATTTAGCTGACCTTGCAAATACAACTGTTTCGATTGACTAGCATTTCTTCTTCAACTGAAGAACTTAGCCCCACGAGTTGGAAGCAACATCAGAGTTTACTCATAGAATAATATACTTTGCTTAAAGAGTAAATAAAACATCTTTTATAGTTTTATATGTAAAAAATCAGGACAGGTATACCACGCCTACGTCGCTAATTGGTTCCAGTGGTCACAACTTAGGTCGAAAAACGATTTAAGTCGAAATAAACATCAAATAAGCACTCCACATTGCCTATTACAGTATTTATATGTACGTAGAGCATTCTGAATAAAATAATTTCTACTTTATGTTCCAGCGATGTAGCCTTATGCTTAGCATGAGCACTTGCACTGGGACTTTTCTTCAGAGCCATGGACAAAAAATGTATTCTAAATCACAACTGAAATGCAATTGAAAGAACGCCAACGTCTGAGCACAGATGTCAACAAGTCAGAATTCAAAATCGGTGTTGGAGCGGAAAACATCACACGAGAGCCGCCTGTCGGCAGGAATTTGAAATAAGAATATCTGCTGAACATACTTTATTACGCTAATTTTTTGTTTTTGATGATTTTATGATATATATCGATATATATATATATATATATATATATATATATATATATATATATATATATATACTATAGATAACATTATTTTAAAATTTATTTAAATATGATTTTATATGTGTTTATTGTTATCTTGTTATCGTGTTTTGACGTTTCTAATATTCTAACCGCCGACGCAAACTCGAGTAAAACGACCTAAGGCGAGTCTTATTTTTCCATATAATATTTAAGAAAAACCGACATATCTTCGAAACTGGCTTATCACGAAACGACTTAAGCCGAGGTATCACTGTATGTCGTTTTTCTTTTAATTTTTTCTCTGATGGATTTAATTTTTCTGATATTTTAAATGATACATCCATGTAAGGTCCATTAAAAAGATAACCTTAAAGGGTAACCTAAACAAGAAAAGTGAGATGTGGAATAAAATACAACCGATGTAATAAGGCTCAAGTGATTTCTATTGTTTGATAACAAAGTATGAATTAATTTATTCTCTTGCCATCAAGCTACGAAATAGCAGGGTAAACTGGGTTATCTAGCTTTGGTTGACAAAGAGAAGGATAACCCTGAATTCAAACCCTTTGGGTATGGGGTTAGCTACAGTATATGAAATAGGTCCATAGATCTGACCCCCATTCCCTACGTATTCCTATGCTAAGAAGGACATTGCACTGTTAAAACTTCTTTCTCAAAACCGATACCTAATACAGTCATTCGTTCCTCTAGTCCAGACCTCTACAGCTAAGACACACCATGCCACGTCCACAGGGTCGAATCATCCCCATTCCCTTCGTATTCCATTAATAAGGAGGAAGTTCCATTTGGAAAGCGTTTTCCCAAGAACTACAGTGCTGTTCGATAAAAGTGACTCACCTGATTTTTTTTACTAAATGTTCTCTTCTCCGATGAAACGAAAGTTGAGCTAAATTCGAAGGATAAGCGATCTAAAACCCAAAGAAGCTTTGAAAGCTTTTTGAATTTAGCAGTAAGTACTGTCAAGCATCCGTTCAGTATAATGTTCTGGGGATGCTTTTCTTTTCATGGAACTGGTTTACTTTAAATCTATTGAAAAGACCCTCAGGAACGAGCAGTACAAGAGAATTTCAGAGTCTGATCTGCTCCCTTCTTCTGCTGAAAGGGTGCAAATCGACCCCACCAAGCTCATTATGCTCCCTGTCATAAGTCAAAATTGATGAAGGAATACTTTGATGAGAATCAGGTGAGTGTTATGACATGGGCGCCCCAATCTCCTGACTTCAATCCCATAGAAAACTTATAGAGCATATTGCTCAACTGCTTTCTCGAGAGCCTGTACTTTATAATGCTTTGTGGAACAGATTCGAGAGAGGATTCTTCTCAGAACAAAGCAATCTTAACATCTTCAAGTCTCGGGTCAATCGTTACCTATCCCCATATCCACGTAATGTTTACTTTCTATTGGCTCCTCTTATGTTCATATCACGCATCTTATTCAGTAACCTTCTACCTTGAAAGACTCTTTGGTTTTGTATTAAGTGATTTTTAGTGAAAAGAAAAAAAAACAACAACACCTAGCTTATACTCCAACGGAAGGGTTTAAAGGTTAGCATATATACATATATAAGTCTTACAGTAACCTCTGCTGTTCCATTTGGAAAAATAACGGAAATCATTCTAAATTATTCTGTAGATATATATTAAAACAATTACTGTCCTTGACTTATTCTACGAACTGGACTTTTGTATTCACTTTTGACATATGGATAGGTTAATTGCTATCTAGTTGACCTCAAGTGGTCACACTGCTGACGTCATATCTGTCAGGTTGTAAATATGTCAGAGCTACTTTCTTTAATCCTGACATCGACATTGAAATAACGTTATTTTATAATTAATATTATTGTAAATATACAAGTGTATACTTTTTAAGGCACCGCATTTTTAGCTGAGGTTGGCCAAATATGAAGCGATATCGGTTAGTGAAGAGTAATTCTTTTTTTTTTATCTGTCTATATATGAGATATTGTAACTATTAAGATGGCGACAATAGTCCGAACAATGTAAATAGTGTAAATAATTCCTTCTTATTTTTTTTTTTTTTTTTGGTAAAATCTGAAATATTTTGAGTAAAAACATATCTGAATTTGTTTACTGCTGTCTAAGTGTCATTAATCTTTTTTATGTCTCCGATTTTAAGCAAAATTATTTAGAGACAATTTTATTTTTTTGCCAGAAAACAGTTGCTTCTCTAAGAATGCTAATATCTAAGGTTTTTTTTCCAACTTGTAAAAATTTTCTCTTCAATATTTACACAATTTATATACGAACTATTGTCTATTGTCTTCATTTCTGTTGTTGTTATCACAACGTTCTGGCCGTTGTGCTCTCCGGCCTTCATCAGGTGTATGCTATCCGGGTGTCCTATAAGGAATTTCGAACTGACCCTTTACCTTTAATCTACTAGGGTAGACTGTTCTCCTTCCATTGCCCATGTCTAAGGATATCTCGTCTAATTCTTATTTATTTCAGTACTGCTCAGTAACTGCTCAGTTACTGCTCGCCCAGTTTCCACTGAGTCCAAGTAGAAATATGCTGATGGCCATATCACTTTGAAACACCACTTCTCGTACAATTGCCGAAGTTAAGCAACGTCGAACCTGGTTTGTACCTAGATGGGTGACCGCTTGCAAATATCAGGTACTGTAAGCTTGGATGTGCGGGTGGTGTAAAGGGTAACGGTTCGGAATTGTTAAACGGAGAGCCATGTTCCAATTTCATTTGGTTTCTTTCTTTTCACTTACGCTCAAAGAACGTTGGGAAAAAAATGGAACCAGCTATGGGTTAATTAGTAATACTCGTATTAGTAAATCATTATTTTTTTCTAAAAATTTTTTCAATCTAAAATATTTTCTGGCTTTAAATAAGCCTGCAAAAGGTTTATACCCACCCCCATTAATAAATCAAGTACACATTGCGCAGCCCAGAGATCGAACTCACACCAAAGTCGTGAATCAATGCTTTAGAGCTTTCTAAAGCATTGAAAAAAAGCCTGTGTTCTTCATTTTTTGAATTGGAATGCAACAGATTCATATTTCGTTTTCGGTTCCAAAATGTTTGGTATAATTTTCTCCGGCAGAAAAAGTCAATATGGCTCGTCCATTTGTTGAAGAATCCTCCTTTATGGCCATCACAGAGAAACCTTCTCTTAGCAAATGTTGACTGTAATTAAATAACGTTGTTCTGTTGCATTTTCTAATTGTTTTTTTTTTTAATTTATTTATTTATCAGTGATACTGGTACCATGTAAATCAGTATTACCTACCGCATGGTCAGATCATCTGAAACTAAACCGGTTCTCCCAACAGGCTTCTGGTGGCTAGACATTTAACAGGATTAAAATATGACCCGTGAAAGCGCGGATGAACCTTTTTGCAGGCTCAGCGCCCACCAAACACAGCAGAGAGGACTGATCTCCAGAACTATGTAGGCAGCCAGTGTGACGATGACACGGCATCGCTGGGCGGAGGGTTTCCCAGAATGAAGCTAACGGGCAAGGTAAAGGGTTCCCCGATTGAATCAACGGTCACATGCTCGTGACAATGTCGAGCCTTCAAGTTAGAGGATATTGACTATCGTTTCACCTGGAGAGGAATAAACTCCGTCAGGTATACTTGCCCAAAACACACCACACATGAATGAATACCTCTCCAGCTTTCAACCCAGATATGTTGGGGGAACTGGCCAAGTGCTCAGCTGCAGAACGACACTACGGACACATTAAGTCAGATGACTGATGTTGATGACGATGAAGAATGATGATTCAAACAGTCAAAAAGGTGTTTATCTATTAGCCAAGTCAAGATTTTCTTTACAGCGAGGTTCCCTCTGTACAAGGCCCGGGGTATGGTAACTTGAGGTAGGGGGTTACAGAAGCAGTTTATGCAGATATGTGGGGAAGGGTAACGGTTAACCTTAGACTTGACAGGTTAAGATTGTAGTGATCAGGGAAACATTCTCTTGGGAATCGATTCTACAGAGCAGTGGTTCCTGGGAAAATCTGTCCGAGTAGAACTTATTTTTCACCAATGGAATAAGGAGGGAGCAATGGTGATTTGTTACATTTTGAGCTGCTGCATGTCGATTGAAGGTTAGGGTTAGCGGGACCCAAGGGATGCAGTTTGTCCGAGCACTTTTCATGGAACTAAAGAGGTTTGCTACATCCCATCTCCGAGAGAGGGGTTGGAGGGTGGAAAATAATTTGTCACCCACAAGGACGCCTTTGGACTCTATCGAAACTGGAAAGTGAGGACTGGGCAACTCTTAATCAATACGACAGCAGTACTCCATTTCAGGCCTGACTTGTTTCTTGAAAAGGTCGAGGATAGCACAAGGAGTCAGGTACTTACTGAAGCGGTAGAGGAAACCGACTATTTTCCTGTATCCTTAGCATTAGATCGCATGAACGAATTCCACTTGTTGTCTGGGGTGACCTTTAGGCCCAATAGCCTCTCAAGTCACGGAGCCTCCCCGGAGGGACATCCATTCGTCTTGACTGATGGTAATTCGGAGTCTGATCGACGTTAATGCAACTAGTTTGTTTTTCGAGGCATTTAATGTAACCAGCCAGTTTTCCCCCACTGAGCTGTTAGAGCCAGATCGGAAGAGAGATCAGCTGCCAATTTTTATTAGAAATATTTCTAATAACTTGTTTGGTGTTGTGAGATTTTGTTATGCATTCGAAAGTTGTTCACCGCATAACTGAATATTTTTTATACTATTGTTCACTCAATATAAGGCCGAAGAGTCACTCAAGGTAGAGAGTACAAGGCGTACGTGGAATAAGTGTATATTATAAAGATATGTAGGGTAGATAATGGTTGACTCTAGACTTAGCAAAGTTAAAATCGTAGTGATTGAGAAAACATCCTCTTGGGAGTTTGTCCCACAAAGTTCTGGGGAAAAAATTGAGTGGAACTTTCTCCTTACAAATGGAATACAAAGGAAATGAGGATGATTCTCTGTGTGGAATTTAACATTAAACATTTTTAATACCAATGCTGCTGTTACAATGTAGCCCAGTACTACCTGCCGCAATGTCGGGTCATCGGCGACAAACAGGCTTTTCTAGAGAAATGGCTGTCTGGACAGCCAGCAGGATTAAAAACAAGACCGATCTAAGCAAGTGATGAGCCAACACCTACCTTGTACTATGTGACAGATTGGGATTTATATCTCTGTAGGCAGGTAGCGCGATGATGACTCGGCATTACTTTCTAGGCTGAAGTCAACGGTCATGTGTCCGTCATCAAAGCGAGCCCTTATATTGGAAGACATCGTCTATGGTTTGACCTCCTCTTGATCTATTGGCCTAAGACACGCTATGCGTGAATGAATACATCACCGGCTTTAAAACCAAATATGCTGAGGGATCTGGTTAGGTGCTAAGCGGCGCAATGACATTACGACCGGACCCAGTTATGGGACGGATGTTGAACTGCAACCCCCTCGATTATTATGTGGGGTGCAGTTGAGCAAGAGACCAACAAAACTCTTTGTAACACCAAAGATGAACTGAAGGCAAGGATTATGGCAGTGTTCACCAACTTAAACAAGTAGACCGTCCAGAAGAGTGCATTCGGAAGTCATATATATATATATATATATATATATATATATATATATATATATATATATATATATGACTTCCGAATGCAGATATATCTTACCGATAACACGACTCGGAGTTTCATGCACAACGCAATCTTCAGGTGCTAAGTATAGACTGACCGTTTTTTATTTAATTTTTAATATGTCGTTAAAGCAATTTTGGTGCAGTCCATATATTATACGGGGATTACAGTTTCCTATTAAAAAAATATATTTGCATTTAAAATAAACGGGATTTTTATTTTATATATATATATATATATATATATATATATATATATATATATATATATATATATATATATATATGCAGGACAGTAATTAAATTCTGTGGAAAACTACTAAGTCATTCTTACTCTTCCAATTGGATTATATTTAAGTCCATTTCACTTTAACAGATAAATACAAATAACAAGAAAGATTTCGTGAATTTATAACTTTTTAAACTTCAAACAAAATTCTCGATCGATTTGAACAAGAACTCTAGTATCACCGCATCGCTTGCTCCAAAACTCTCAATAAATAACATAATTCATTTATCCTTCAACACATATTTCGCCTTCGTGTTGCCTATGTATGGAAAAATTGCACCCTGAAGATGACAATTTGTAATTGTCGAAAGAACTTGGCATGTGTCTTCCATCCAACTCAAATATAAGGATCTCATTATTCAAGGAATTAATAGTAAGTTAATGTCTCATTAAGTTCTGTTAGCGAAGTGATTTCGCCAATTAATTCTTTGTATAAATTGTTTCATTATGATATAAAATATAAGCTACACATATAAATTAATTTTAAGTTAAAGTTGTGAATATTAATTTTATATTATCCATAAAGAGTTTTTTTATCAACACCAGCACTATATGTGCGATATATATATATATATATATATATATATATATATATATGTGTGTGTGTGTGTGTGTGTGTGTGTGTGTGTGTGTGTGTGTATTTAGGCAGCATATGTTCATCAAAGAAGGCGCCGTTGTTTTTTCCTACCCAATTACTTTTGATCTTCTCCAAAATCATCGTCAGGGGTGAATTACAAAGACAAACTTATTGTAATTGTAATAAAATCTGCATTTCATTGTGATGGAGATTTTTAATAAACACCAAGGAATCAATAATTCTTACTGAATAAATACATCTTATTTTTTTTAATGATTAAACTACTAATATTATTGCACGCTAAATTCTTAAGAGGAAAACTTCTGGATAAAATTAACACAGAAGGAATAAAAAAATATTTTTTTTTTAATACGCATGAATAGATTTTTAATAATTGATTTGGCAAAATATTTTTGCATAGCTTATTCTTCAAAAGCCTAAAATACAAACCATGAGAATGAAATTTGTGAAATAACATTTTGTTTATGGGCACAACATCTCAAAATTCACGACCATCCCTGGTGGGGTCTGTAATTTTACTCGTGGTCGACATGGAAAGGAACAAAGGTTTAATCTTTCAATATAAAAGAACTATATATATTTTTTGGAAACAGTCGTCGACAGACAACAAGAAAAATGTAATGTTTCCTTTGTTCAAGACGAGACAATTGGAAAATGCAAATGGTTCGTGTCATTCTCTTTATGGGATTGACAAACAATAGAAATAGTCATGTCGGCTGAAGATGTCTATCATTTTATGAGTTAATGCGTCTCCCTTAACTTTATCACCATCTACGCTAAAAACCTCTTGACTGCCACTCCAACTCTTTTCTTACTCTAACCTCTACTCGCATATTTCATCAGCATCATTTCAATAATCGTTGCTGTATGCGTTTTATTCTGAGCAATTTTTAAAAGTATTGCACGCATCACTGATAGAAGTAAATAATTATTATAACCAGTTTGTTGTCATTCGTTTTCAGTGATGAAACTATTTCTTTGATCATTTAAATAAAACTTTTAAAAAATCTTTTCTTTTTTAGTGTTATTACGTTTTCTTAAAATATATATTTCGCTGACCTTTAGTGAAATACATAGTTAATTAATAAGTTTAAATTAGTCCAATATAATGGTAATGGTAATATTAGCCGTTTCCTTATAAGGAAACATTCGACATTCATTGACTAGGGTAGCCGACGCTACTTTGGGCTGAAATTTATAAAATCTTTCTCCGAAAACATTTTTTCAGGATTCTTGAGGTTTCTTGAGTTCAGTAACTGTTATCGCTCTTTCTATTATTAATGTAGTCTTCCTTCCAAACATTTTGCTTGGAGTAGTGTGAAAAGTCAACATCTTAAATATATCATTTTTCTTTAAGCCCAAACGTGAAAGAGAATGTGTGAATAGCACAACGCTGGATGAGAAAATATACGAACAAAAAAGCTAATGTAAATGGTTCCAAGTGAGTATAAAATGGAAAAATTCACTCACGTACCTCTTAAAAGACAGAGCGAACAAAATGCTCTTCCTGTCTGCACAGTGATGTAACTTTATGTAGACCGCTTCTAATATACGCAAATGTTGAGCGGTCCGAGCTCTGCACAGGACAGTGAACGGATCGTTTTTCTATCCTGACGTATACTCTGGATTATCTAATAAATGTATTGGTCAATATTTATGGTGATATATGACAGTACCGTCAAAATAGAGACGAGACTGCAGACTGTTTACAAAATGATTTATGACTATACTAGGCCTTCAGGAAAAACATCGTCCTCACATGTATTCTTTGCCTAAGTCGACCCATTTTGTCCTTGGTGACTCCGTTCAGCATGAGTTGACCAAATAGCTGGCTGAATTATTCAGTCAGTCTGTTATCTGTTTTCTACTTGCTGTTTATGACTCATTTCGATTTTCCAGCTTTATTAAAAAATCCAATTTATGTTCTGAGAACAAACTCATGATGTCCTTAGACATTCTCAGCCTGTACACTAATTTTCCCCTCCAGGCCGCTTTTACAGATCTGCACTGATGTTCTCTATAGAGGCCACCTGGGTCTTCCCATAATTCTTGAAATTTTGTTTTTAGAATTTATGCGTTTAGCAACAGAAGGTAGAATTCTGTTTCAATAACATCAAAGATGACCAAGTCGATAGGATTTCGATAGGCAGTCTATTGGGTCCTGTGTTAGCTAATATTTTTGTTGGTTTTCACGAAAGCTTCTTGTTTGAAAGACGCCACAAGCCTCATGTATACTTACGTTATGTCGACGATACCTTTTCCGTTTTTGATTCCATTGAAGATGCAGCGGCCTTCCGCCTCCAACTCAACTTCCTTCATTCTTCACTTCAGTTCACTATGGAGGTAGAGTGTGATCGTGCGCTAGATAAAAAACTGCAACTAATTTCTGCTTTTTTTTCTCGTAGAATATAGAAGAAACGAAAAGCATTCAATTAAATAAAATTGAAATATGCCCTGGAATTATCTTTGCTTGAACTCGTGAATTAACAAGTTTTTAAATAGTAGGAACAAGTGAAACAAAGATATTTTCTGCTTTGATTCAAGAATAATTCAGTCACCAATATGATTCTGTTATTAGGCCCATATGCTAATCAACTTGTAACCTGATACTTGAAAGAAATGTATTCTATATATATACTGAGTCACATAGAAATACGAGGCAGTTGTCACAGGTAGATGAGTCAGGGACAGACCCCCTACAGAGACACGAGTAGACGAGACGAAATGTAACAGAGTAGTTGACACCGCTACAACTCTTCACCACCTATTTCACCAAACTTTGCAAGATACCGGACTTATTATTTAAACTGTACAGCGAGACAATCATCATTGGCGGTCGCAAACTTAACAACATAAGTGTATAAAGTAGAAAGGGCGTAAGGCAAGGATGTGTCTTCTCACCGGACTTATTATTTAAACTGTACTGCGAGACAATCATCATTGGCGGTCGCAAACTTAACAACATAAGTGTATAAAGTAGAAAGGGCGTAAGGCAAGGATGTGTCTTCTCACCGGACTTATTATTCAAACTATACAGCGAGACAATCATCATTGGCGGTCACAAACTTAACAACATAAGTGTATAAAGTAGAAAGGGCGTAAGGCAAGGATGTGTCTTCTCACCGGACTTATTATTCAAACTATACAGCGAGACAATCATCATTGGCGGTCGCAAACTTAACAACATAAGTGTATAAAGTAGAAAGGGCGTAAGGCAAGGATGTGTCTTCTCACCGGACTTATTATTCAAACTATACAGCGAGACAATCATCATTGGCGGTCACAAACTTAACAACATAAGTGTATAAAGTAGAAAGGGCGTAAGGCAGGGATGTGTCTTCTCACCGGACTTATTATTTAAACTGTACAGCGAGACAATCATCATTGGCGGTCGCAAACTTAACAACATAAGTGTATAAAGTAGAAAGGGCGTAAGGCAAGGATGTGTCTTCTCACCGGACTTATTATTCAAACTATACAGCGAGACAATCATCATTGGCGGTCGCAAACTTAACAACATAAGTGTATAAAGTAGAAAGGGCTTAAGGCAAGGATGTGTCTTCTCACCGGACTTATTATTCAAACTATACAGCGAGACAATCATCATTGGCGGTCACAAACTTAACAACATAAGTGTATAAAGTAGAAAGGGCGTAAGGCAAGGATGTGTCTTCTCACCGGACTTATTATTCAAACTATACAGCGAGGCGATTCTGAGAGAATTGGAAATCATACCAGGATTCAATATTGGCGACCACAATCTTAACGAAATAAGAATGGCGCAGTGTTGATAACAAATATCGAAAAGAAACCCCCACAGAAGGTAGTGAGAGAAAGAAAAAAGGAGGGACTAAGTATCATTTGCAAGAAGACAGAATGTATATGGTTGTTACCAAAAGAAATAACTCTACACAGAAATTACAAGTAGAGATATAGATACTAGAATGAAAGAAGTACAATAATTTAAATAACTGGAAAACAGAGGATGGAAAGCACGACACTGAAATCCGAAATTGGGATAGCGAAAGATGACTTCCAAAAGCTAAGCAAATTATCAAGAAACAGGAAAAATTCGTTAGGAAAAAAGAGATTACTGAACTGTTACGCAATATCACATTCTCTTATATGGCTGTGAATGCTGGACAATTTCCTCACGGAAGAAGAGACGAATCAGTAGAAATGGGGTTCAACAGAAGGATGCTGAGAATACCATGGACGGAACATGTGAGCAACTACAAAATCTTAGAGAAAATGGAAACAAAAAGCGCATTTATATTTAATATCAGAAAAAAGGCAGTTTAAATTTAAATAATAATGGAAGACGAAAATTTGATACTCACTTGACAGAGTGAAGGCTGGAAGGCAACACATAGCCTACCTAGCGAACTAGAGAAAATGAATGACAGAGCAAGGTTTAGGAGACATAACAAAAAGACAAAATCTATTAAAAGCTACAAAGGACAGGAATTTATGGAGAGCCATGACACAGTATATAGAAGAAGAAGAAGAAGAAGAAGAAGAAGAAGAAGAAGAAGAAGAAGAAGAAGAAGGTATATTGAAGTTTTCGGGCCTGTGGGTAGGACCGAGAAATTTTCAACACCCATTTTAAAGACTGGACAAGACATTGAGAATTGAAATCATTATCAATAACAAGTTTGCACATTTTTACCCGACAATGAAGATTCAAAGTTTTATTTATTCAACTGGAACACAAGCTCAGTTTTAACCCACGCCCTTTTCTTTCGATTTCATGTTTTGGGGGCCCTTTTTTGTCTTGATACAAAAAAAAAATCCATTGATAATCATTACTTACTGTTCACATATATTGTATTCCATCTCTCTTTTTGGATATCTGATCCTAATTCCCACCCTTTTAATTTCAATCACCCATTCATCTTTTTCGTCTCCAAACATTATTCATTCATACGTTCATTCACACTCATGGTAAAGGACAGCATTGTCAAAGATTCATTCATACTTTTTCGTCTCCCAACATCACCCGTTCATTCATTGATGAAAGAAACAGCATCTTCACTGATTCATTCATACTTTTTTTGGTCGAGTAGCATTTATTCCGTGTTATTATGAAGTTATTTGCAAACGTAAAAATTTTCACGTTACGTGCTGCATCAAATAAATAATAAATAAGTATTTTCATTATTATTAGGTTGGTGCAAAAATAATGACGTAATAATGTCGTTTTTTGACGTGAAAAAATACGTCGAAAAACGACATTATTACATCATTATTTTTGCACCAACCTAATACTTACTAATTAGAAAACAAATTTCATTTAATTTTAGCGATAAACTCCATAGTTGCGCGTCCACGGACTAACTTTCTCTGTTGACATGAAGTGGAAAGATTATATTGAGTTAATTGTTAGAGCTGCTGTTAGGAAAGTTGGTTTACCAAGTCATACGAAACAATTTTTCTCGCCAGAAGCTGTCTTAAATATGTATAAGTTGGATATTGTTGCAATATCTAGGTTGGTGCCTCTGCAATATATCTAGAGATGGTAAAATCCAAAGAAGAATCTGCAATGTTATTGGTCCTGACCTAGCATTTCGATTTCAGTCACTTTCCCGTAATGTAGCTTCCCTCTGCCTTTTCTAAAAATATTTTAATGGTAATTGTTCTGATGAACTTTTCTCTATGGTAACTAAAATTCAAGTATTTAAGAGCAGTACTTGATTGATAACAAGGACTAATCATTTAACAGTTGAAATATAACCGTAAGTTCTATGCTAACAGTTTCTTTTCTCGCACTTCTCGCCTGTAGAACTCTCGTTTATGTCCTTGCTTTTCACCCAACTTTCATCTTCGATGATTTAAATGCAATGTCAATCGTTATCTACTGTCTTCTTGATTTTCTCTTCTTTTATTGTTCTCGCTCCTTAGTAATGTTTTTATTTTTCTTATTCTTTTGCACACAGTGTCTTAGTGGCTTTAATGCCTTGCTTGGGGTGAAATGATTTTAATTGTCTTTAATAGCAACACAAAATGGTGATAATAAAGTTTAAGACTGAAGATTTTTAAATCAATGTCAGCGAAGGTTTTAGTTTGAAAATTGAATTTTCTTTCTTTCTTTGAAGTTGTGTAACGAGATGAAATCTTTAAATACCACCTATCTTTACATACACAAACATAACAGAATTTTATAGATTCTTATGGTGGTAATTTCGACATTTTATTCTTGAATGTTATTTGTAAATTGTGGTCAAGTGGTTAGAGCTTTAGCAATCTGACCATGAGGTTCCAATCTCATGAAGGCGACCACATAATACGCACCGTTTGGGAGTGTCTCAAAAGCAAATTCATACCATGAGTCGACATAAATCTTGTGAATGAAATTAGTTGTTCCAGCACGATGTCGCAATTCATTATGACCGAGTTTTTCAACTTACTGGCTGATCAGATCATTAATTATACGTCTTATGCTGATCACACCAATTTATTCGCTCTCTCTCCTTCTCCCTCTCTCTCAGAAACTGTAAATATGATTTTCTCAATATATATACAATAGGTTTGCTTTATGGCGGTTGAAAAAACAAAAATATACCTGAGCAATCATCTACAACAGGGATTAGCAGACGGATATACTTGGATACGTGCGGCCAGCTATATTATAAATCGTCATGGTAACGATTTACCATCATCCATTTCTAAAATTTACACTTTGTCCAAAGAAATTAATGTGGTTAAGAATCGGCGTCTTTATTGAATGAACCGCGACTTCCTTTGCAATGTCACGAAGACATTTAAAACGCATCCGGGAGTGGGATGAATAAAAGGACACATCACCCTTAGCCATTTAATTTGAGCTGATCTGTTGCAGGACAAAGTTGCATTTAAAGTAAGATAATATGACGCGACTACTGAACGAAATAAAGAAGCTTTTATTTGTTGAGAGAGACACAAGCCGGAATCGAATTCAAGAACAAAATAAAACATTATCACTCCATTGTTCTTTTTACCTAAGTTTTCTTTCGTTTTTTTCCCCTTCCTAGAACTATTTTTTCTTTTCTGGTCACGATGACTTGCTGCTGCCTTTGCCACTTGATACAGTTATCTGATTTTTTTTTCACTCAAGGCTCAAGATCAGACACGTTGATCTGCGCAGGCAACCAGCACGCAGTCACCAGACGCGGGTGCATCCCATCTTCTATAATTATACACTTCTTATTCTATTCATAAGTAAAGTTCTCAAATGAATAGACCAAACCAGACACAGGGACCGCCTCAAATGGCGTAATAGAATAAAACACAGCATTGTTTAGTTTTTAAAAAATAAAACATTCCCTTCTTCGCATTCTTTTATTGAATTACGTCCAGTCTTTCTTCTTATAAAGATAGCTGTATCGCGACCAATATTTTTCTCACAATTTTGACAGATTTTTATAAATAACTTTTAATCAGAAGCTTACAAATTGTTACATTGATAAGAATTAATGACAAGTTCCTATCAAATTCGAAGTATTTAGATTGTGTAATTAATTTACACTAACGATTTAGTACAGAAGAAGAGGAACCTGAACACAGACTGAGCTAGTGATAGTTTCGCTCAATACCGCAAGTTGCTACAAAACCATAAGAGTAACCTAAGAACTCGAGTCATGTTATTAAATAACTTCGTCAGATCACGACTCAAATATGCTAATTTTCTAAGCATGGCTTTGATGTGGCACAAGGTCAAAATTATGCGGTACCCAGTGAGGATCGAACTCGCTATTCAGTCGTAATTGATTTAGCGAGACAAGCTTTTTAATCATTATACCATGTTGAGGTGTCCTGCTCGACTCTCATATGGATGCCATTCATGTCGTCCAACTCGTTCAGAAATGTCTAAACTATTTGTTATATGCTACAGTTTTCTTACAACGATAATGAAAATGGTTTGAAGTGAATGAATCCTTTGGGTTTTTAAGAAGGCGACTTTTCATCGGATTTGTAAACTGGCGCTACACAATCATAAACAAAGATTTTTACCAAATAACAAAAAGCAGATCACTTGAGCACTTCCCAGAGCAGCAACAACAAAAATTAGTAGAACATATTTGCCTTGAGCTCGAAAAAAGAGAAAGAAAAGAAAGGAACAAGACTAAAAAGAATATAAAACAAGCAAACAATATGTCCAAGGCAAATTAACATTAATAAGGCAAATCAATAGTAATATGGCAAAAATTCACAGACTAAGAATTGGCGTTGACACACAAAAGCAGGTTCGGACAAGCGAATGTAGCGTTCTGACTTCAAGACAAGACAGACTGAGACTGAGTCAGATGAAACTGAGAACTGGCCTATTTTATTGGCTTGGAAGAAATCCCAGCATGCATTTGTGTGCTTCTGACTATAAAATTGAAGGGGAAATTGTTTTTCAGTCATTTCCAAGATTGAAATTAACAGATTGAATAAATCTGGTGTGAAGACCTATCCTTGTCTTACGTCCCTTTCTATTTTTGTCTACTTGCTCAATTCGTTTTCTATCCGCATGAAGGTGGTTTACTTCCAGTGTAAGTTCCGGGACGTCCTTCTCAAATAAAGTTTTCCTGTCAGTTCAATCAGACCCTTGTGCCGTAAATATAAGTATACACATTTCTGCTCACAATGAAAGCATTCTTATAATAAATATAGCATTTATGTTTTGTTTTGTTTGATGTGTTATTTAATGCCGACAACATTTTTTATTGCTGGTAATATTTTTTTCCAAAAATGTATTGATGGTAATAATTTTTCTCTTCAAATATCTATTGCTGGCAATACTTTTTTTTCTTCAAAAAATCTACTGCTGCTATTATTTTAAAAAAAATGTATAACTGATAATGTATTGCTGGTGATAATGTACAAAAAAGTATTCCTGGTATTAAAACCTATTTTTACACTTTCATAGTGTTTTGATCCCAGTTTAGGGCTTAACTATTTGTCAATATCTGTGACCCTAACAGGTGCTATCAGAGTAATTAACCATTGCCAACGTGGGTTTACTGGGACGTGGTTAACGCCCCTGTGCTGTAAGTGGAGCTATGATTCTTCTCATTTTAGATGTAAGAAATTGCTCAGCCCCGGAGATTGAAACCCTGCAGCAGCACCTTTCTCATTGCACTAAATAGGATGGATTAGTGTAATACGAATGCCAGCGTGATAGTGGTCGCAGAGGTTGACAAAAATCAAATTTGCCCTTAGCCCATATGTATAAGTATGTGTATGGAGCTCCCTTCGTTCAAAAGACCTGTTGTCACATCCAGCCTCGGCGGGGAGCATGAAACAGACTGTCGCCTCTGGGTGTTTACTTCAATATCCACTAATATATATATATATATATATATATATATATATATATATATATATATATATATATATATATATATATATATATGAGACACTTGTTCGAATCCCACCATGGTCGATTTGTCAGGAAGGGAACATCCTGATGTTATCGGAATGGATCGAAGTCGATCTCAGCGTGCGGCCCCTTTGTAAAGTGCCTGAAAAGCATACCACGGTTTGACCCAAGCCTTGTGAGTGAAAGTGGGTAGACGGAACTCTTGAGGGCCATCGATAACTGTGGTAGCACAAAGCCACAAGTCTTTGTGGTCGAGGGCTTGAGTCTGCTTGCCTTGTTCAAATTTTTGAGCATGCTAGATAACACGCTCTCTCCCAGAAACTATAAGGTTTGCTCAGCATAGTTGCAGTATAAACCATTGGTGGGTTCTGTGGGTGTTGAGCAAACACACATGGGTCTGAGCGAGCGTCTGCAATATGGATTAGCTAGCTGGCCTAGTAGACGGGTATCCTCGAATACGAGTGGCCAGATATTATATATATATATATATATATATATATATATATATATATATATATATATATATGTAAGCAAATATAAATGGATATAAATCCGACAGAATGGAGAAAAATATTTGGAAAAAACAAACAAAAATTGCATTTAAGGATTTTTGTTTGTTTTTTCCAAATATTTTTCTCCATATATATATATATATATATATATATATATATATATATATATATATATATATATATATACTATTTTTCTGTTTATATTGTAGTCTTTTATAATTCGAAGAAAAACAATTTATATGAAAACTATATGTAATCATTTTCTTTGTATTGGTTCTTTTAGCATTAACATTCTTGATAATTAAGCCAGATTTTTATTTAATTGATTATCATTAATCGGAACTAAACAAATAATAGGTTATATAATCAACCAGACATAACAAAAAATAGCAGCAAATTGCCAAACAAGGAATCCATAATTTGAACGACACGTAAATCTTATTTAGGGGTATGCTTACCAAGGTTTTAATGAGTTGAAAAAGTCTACTAGTTTTTCATTGCTTGTCATCTGTTTGAGAAATAGGCTTGTTGTGACTTACGAACTTACGCACACCATTTCATATAAATGCAGGGGTCCTATCCTTGAACCTACGTTGTTTCTGATCTTCATCAACGACCTTCCCGATCTCATCAGTTTCCATCTAGGTATTTATGCAGATGACATTTACTCCCTGTCTTAGTAATCAAGTCCAATAGACCCGACAAAGTAAACCTGGTAACTGCTCTTGAAAAGGAACTCCAATCAGTTGTTAACTGGGGCAAGAAATGGCTTGTAAATTTTAACGCCTCCAAACCAAAACTGCTTTCACCACAGAGAACCTTCTCCGCTTGCCATCAGAATGGCTGATGCTAACCTCTAAAAGAGAGTATCACTTTGAACCTTCTTGGTCTCCCGTTTTCCAGTGATATGAAGTGGAGTGATTATATTAAATCAATTGCTAGATCTGAGTTTAAGAGTGCTACTAGATTGGTAACTAGGCCACACCGTTTAAACATGATTGACAATTAGGTCTTACCGTTTTACTACTGAATTAGCGATATGCAACCGTCTGTTGTATTCTAACAGGTTATTTTCTCCCACTTTTCACACGTGGAACTTCATTCCGATTTTTTTTCATTATTTTCTTGCTTGGAGTATTATGATTAAAAAATGTATTTTAAAATTTGAATGGCAAAAGTTACTTTGATATAAAATAAAAAAATAATTATTTACCGACACTCATAATGCACTTCTGATTTGTAAACAGTTGGAATAAAATATATATTGAAATTCGTTTTTCAATGTTCCTTTCTTTTGTGTGTAAAATTTAAAATTAATTTTGTGTGTAATTCGACTTGAAAGGTTAAAGTCCCTGTAGTTAGATACATACCAAACTTGGTTGAGTTTATTTGAAAGTAATAACGAGAAGAAAAGTATAATTTAAGTCGAATTGAGAAAAATATTACTTACTGTTAGAAGCTATGATTTAAATCGGTTTCTTTGAAGTCAGGTTCCTCATTGCCATGATGACGATTGGGACGAGGTGGCAAACTCTGTGCTCAGTTATTCTGTTAAAAGTGGTTGACTTCCATAAAAGTGACTAGGATAGATATATTTATTTAATTTCTTTTTAAAGACACCCATTGGCTGAAAAACAGATTTTTGAGCCGATTTTGAATATCCTATTTTCAGCTGCAAATGCTTTCTCTGATGGACTATTGTGGGTTTTTAACTTCCAGTGCCTTACAAATCAACAGATTGAAAAATTTCCGTTATACATTTTTATAGATTTATTTGTATTTATATTTTAACTTTATATCATAGCTTCAACATTGTCTTTACATCGAGAATTTGGATTGCTTATTTAGAACAATAGATGCAGTCTTTTATTATAGATTTTTATATTTTGCGTTTTAATCATTTCTTTTACAGTTTGACTTAAACAGACCTTTTCTTAAAACGTGTTTATAAAAAGGCTGCTGGCCAAAACATCGACGGCGAATTTGGAGAACAAAAAAGGGAGAAACACAGTACTGGAAAATCTCTCAGCTATTATAAATTGACATTGGTAACAGTTAAACAAAAATAACACAAAGAAATTAAAACAGAAACAATAAAGAGTTAATAAATAAATGTAAATTAATAAACGGCTTTGCATTTGTTCGTGTATCTGAAAATCCATCTAACTTGCATATTATATATTTTATATTATATTATATTATTTATATGTATAAATGTATATATGTAAGTATATTATATATCTTTATATATATTATATATATCTATATATATAATAGGTTGGTGCAAAAATAATGTCGTTTTCTCAAATATGTTACTATGTGAGAAAACGACATTATTTTTGCACCAACATAATATATATATATATATATATATATATATATCTTTATATATCTTTTATATATCTTATATATGTATATATATATGTATATTATATACCTTTGGGATTAGGATGATCCCCGGATTGAAAATCTTCCTTTAATCCAGCATTGGGTTTTGTGTCCGGATGAAGAGGCAACAATTAAAAATTCAAATTTTAAAATATTTGAAAAAAAATTAGTGATTTTAAAGTTTGTGCAGCATGCAGGAGTTTATATTTTGCTGTTTTTTTTATTCTCTCATTTCTTTAAAGACTAAGACTGCTGTCGAATAATTTTATTTTTTTTAATTTATTTAGAATATATTTAGTTTATTAACCACTAGCTTAAAAGTGGTTAATAAACCAAATATATTCTAAATAAATTAAAAAAAATAAAATTATTCGACATCAGTCTTAGTCTTTAAAGAAATGAGAAAATAATAAAAAAAATCCCAGCAAAATATAAACTCCTGCATGCTGGTTAGCAATTGAACATTGCCGGCCTTCCTGATCTTGCATGAAAAACGCTAAATTTACTACCGTCACGACGGGTTCTTGCATTTTAAAGCTCCATTTTCCAGAAGAGTCATTGAGGGTGCAATATCGACAAATTCCTTTTCGAAAATATGTTCCTCAAAATTAGCACAAAAAAATGGTGATTATTTCTTTTCATCCTAATCGGATATAAACATCGCAAGAAAATATTTGTTAATAATAACATTTAATTTTTATTATATTACTAGATCCTCCATAGACACATTGGATTCCTTTTCGAAGCATTTCCTGATCAAAAAATAATTAGGTAAAAATGCTATCAATTTTACATATATTTTCATTTGTATTTGCAATACAAATTATTGTAATAATTATTACTCACATTATACAAGATTAATATTACTTAAATCAAATGCAATAATAAATTAATCATTTATTATTATTTTTCATTATACATACTTGTTTCTTGTCCATATTTATTTAAAAATACGTAGCGGCGGCAAATCAGCGTGCATATATTTATTTATTTACCATCAAGTCATATGATACAATTTTCCAGCCATAGAGATTACGTTTTACATTGACTCCCCCAAATAAACCCTTAACGTATCAAGTATTTGTCAGACACGTGATATTTTTTACAAAAAAGTTCTAATGTAATGTAGTGAATTGTATAAATAAATGATGTGTTATGTATATTTAAATTTATTTAATAATTTTGTATTATGTATTATGAATGTTCATTATTTTTCACACACATAATAATTGGAAGATAATATGTATTTGTTTATATGATATGATTGATATGAGAATGTGTATTGGAAACAAATTCTGAATTTCCTATTAAAAATACTGTAAAAACAAGAAAACGTCCCTAGCTTAAGAACCCTTTGTCTAATTTTAATGACTCTGCACCTGAAAGGGTTTCAACGAAACCTACTCCTAAATTGGTTGGGGTATCGTTTAGGATTGTATCTTGAGAACATAGATGCATACATACATGCAAAATCAGCATTTCAGCATTATATAGATTATTAGTTTGTTATATTTTTGCTCCACTCGTAAAAAAAAACAAAACAAAAAAAAAACATTGAGTTTAAAACGGACTGCATCTATTGAAGGCTCCAGAAACTCATTAATATAAAAAAAATGGCCAAAGAAAATTTATTGTACAACAGAGCAGGTCGATTTTGGAATCGTGGTATTACACTCAATTTGAATGCTAGGATTTCACATAATAAATAATAATACAAAATATTTTTTCCAAATCATTACCATTTTTTGAGGAAACGAATTTAAAATATGAAGTTTAGGTTCAAAATCGTAACTTTGCAATTTAATTCTGGTGATCAGTGAAAAACTTATAGCACAGCTTTATAAAATTTATAATTTACTGAGTCTTTGCAAATTATATATGGACAAGATGCATGGCACAATGACATTATTATTAAATCATTGTGCTATCTAATAAAACCTTCATTTGCTTCAAAGGGAAATTATATTGAAAAATTTAGCTATATTATTATGTAATATTTTATAGAGTACAATAGTTTCAGTGTGGTTTTCAATAAACAATGCAAATTTAAAACATTTTCTCTTATAATTTGTACTCAAAAGTATCATGGTGTTAATACACTTTTATCTACTTTTTGTTTTTATTAATTTGAATCTAACCAATTATATAACAAATCTTATTCAATGAGTGGCCTATTTTTTTTTTGGCAATCGTTTACAATATTTTTTTACATAGTTTTTCTTATCGAATACAGTAAAAAAAATAACATATTTTGCTTGTGGTGATTCATAATTAGAATTCTGGGTTGAATATATTTTCCATTCAATGTATTTAATAAAAAAGATATCAATTTTACGTGGAGTTATTGTTGAAATAGTAAAATTTTGAAGTCAGTTTGTAAGCAAAAACCCGCGAATATTAAGTATTTCTGTCCATTTTTTTCAGACGATCTTTAAAAAACTAAATGCTCAAAAATTAGTAAAAGCCTTGAATTTCAATTTTGGTAGAAGTACTTATCACCTTAAACCTCAGCTTTTTCACTGAGTGCAATGTTGATTTTCTAAAAAAGATTAAATATCAACCTGCCCTATTGTGCATTACTTGCTTCGAAAGGTTTAATAAAATATGTGTGTGTGTGTGTGAATTGTATTCATGCATGAACGCTTGGATTACTGCCAACCAGACAAAGGAGAAATAAGAAAAGAAAACTGAATACTGATCTCTGGACTACCGTTAATCGATGTTGCGTGAAGATTGCATTAATCTAGTTTCGACAACCAGCTGAAAAGGTTGGGATGGCAGCCAATTTAAGTGGCTTGCTTCGAACTTTAGATCAAAGCTGGAAAAAATGTCAAGTCATCGCATGGTTTCATGAATGAAGACTTTTTCGACATTTTTGTAGTCTCGATTGATTGATTAGTTTTTTAAGGTGTATCGACCTTTTGCAGGTTATTTAAAGCCAGAATATATTTTTAGATTTTAAGAATGTTTTTGAGATAATAATGATTTACCGATACAAATCCTACTAATGAACCCATAGCTGGATTAAAGAAAAGGTGTATTCATACATCTCCGAAAGATATTTGTCTGTAAGTCAATCCGACTGCAATTGGAACTCAGCGCTCCGATTTCCAATTCATTATTATTTATTACACCAGTCTCATATCCAAGCTTATGGCACCTTGTATTCCCAAGTGGTCACATATCTAGGAAATAACCAGGTTCGACATTGCTTAACTTACGATCGTAGGAGAACCGGTGTTTTAACGTGATATGGCCGTCAGCTTGCAGGCTCTAAGATGATTTCTGAGGTCTATACGAGAGGCGTGTTTATCTTCAATGACCGTAGAGAAGGTGTGTTTGTTAAGTGGCCAAGTGGAACTTCATTCCTTTTACTGTCACTTCTAATCTTTTCCTGCTCTTTGATTCGCCGACGGAATATTATTAACCCAGCCGGTTATCATCCCAAGAAGAACAGACTACGGCTCTTAAAGAATTCCTGTGTTTTCTTTCAACAATCATTTTAAAAATCATCAAATTATACAAGATAAGATCCGATTTATTTCCACAGAAACTAAAACAGATACATGGACACCAATAGCATCTTTCGATAGGCCTTAATGTGGTATGTAACTAAGCTTATCTTCCGGGTTCTCATAAATAAAGCGTGTAGAAAAATAAGAGCGAAAATAAAGCAAGAAAAATGTACTTTCATTAAAAATACTGAAACAAAAATGCAATATTTATAATTTGAACCCTATGAGAGTAAACAATACAAATGCACAAAGACATATACTCCTGTTTAATAAACTAGGCAAAAACATTTGATAATGTAAGACCCAAAGATCTATTTGAACTGTTAGGGAAACTTGATTTATTTGGGAAAGATATTAAAATATTCCGTATTATTTACTAGGAAAAAAAATTCCTGCAGATGAATAGAAAACGAGTTGGGAAAATACAAAAAATAGAAAAAAAATATAAGCTGCCAAGTCGTCACTTTCCAAGCTTGAATTTAAGAGTCATTGTGGGAGACGAATTATTTTCCACCCTCCAACTTCTCTCTTACAGGCGAGATATGACGACCCTCTCACTGCTCTGTCACTACTTCCATGGAAAGTGCTCAAACTGTAACAGAGAGAGTCTGGAAAACACACACACACGTATATTTTTTTAGTGAAATTGGAGTGGATTTGAACAGCGAAATTAGATCAGAGTATTTTTGTTTACTGATGGTGATATCTGATCTAGGGCAGGAGCTGTACCCATTGAAACTGGGTCATTAGCAGACAATGGAAATGGTCGAAATAATTTTTATTGATTAAAACTTAGAATAGAGCTGAGTAAGCAAGGTGGACCTTTTGAATTCACGTGAATTTGGTTGAAACAGCCAAAACCCAGTGATAATCACGTGCGAAGTAGTAGGGCCAAGGTTCAGTTGTAACCAGCCGGATTTTTTCTATATAAACGCGTAGTTATGCTGAAGAAGAGGTAGACGGAAGAGGCAGACAGAAGAGAGAGAGAGAGGGGGGGAGGAGAATTAGCCTGACAAGAGTTGAGCTAGTGACAATGGAGAGTCGCGTTGGAGACTCAAGAAGGAGAGAAAGTGACGTCAGAGATTGGAACGAAGCGTCCACTAACATGTACTGTTGATATAAGTAGGGTTTCTTCTGCTACCACGAATATTACTACTACTGTTACTACTGCTAAGGAGGAACGTCACTATAAACTTTAAGCCGCACACAGAAATCTTATTCCTCCATCGTTCTGAGACGATTTAACAACAAGGTAATAATGACACACTCTCTCTGTGTCCAGAATCCGGTGTATGCATTTTTTTTTTACGTCAATTACTTTTCTTTTCTGTAACCCGTTTCTTTTCTCTACTATTCTTTTCTGCTATATAAAATACATTAACAATTCAATCATTGAATAGCTGTTTGTCCGGCTTTCTGCAGATATTAATTTTTTTTTTTTTTGCTGCTGCATTCTAAATTTCTTAGCACAGACTCTCCAGCCGTGTCTATATCTTCAGTCGACTGTGAATGGCTGAACATCACTTCTGCTTTCTGGATCAAACCAAACACAACGTGGACAGGAAGCAGGATTAAACCAGTGGACCGGTCGAATAATCTACAGATACTCAGGGGACCTATGGCCACTCCCTTAAGTTCGGTTATGACCGAGTAGACACCTCAACACAGAGAGTAAGACGTCGGAGGTTGAAGGGCTGGGGCGAAAATGTTAGAAAATGAACTACATTCAATGGTTCCGTCAGGCCTAACCTTCACGGCTTTGACCCACCATACAACTTATATAGTAGCAAACCACCCTCATTCCATTCGTATTGCATCCATATTCCATCGGTGAGAAGTAGGCTTCATTCAAACAGCTTCTTCTCACAAAATTCTGCTCTGTAGAACAGACCCCAAGCTAGAATTAACCGTTATCTTCCTCTCCTATCTATATAAACCACCCCTTAACGTAACCCTCTACCCCCTCGAGTGATTTCCAGCTGCTTTGTTTCTGTTCATCTTGACCATTGCCGATCTCACCCCATACTTTTAATATTTTTAGGACTTTCCATGTTTTGTGTATTGTAGGTTTTCCTCTTTCGCCGCGGAAGAATTCTCCGGTGTATTGATCTAATCTTTAAAGGTTTTTTTTTTCCTTTCTTCATTCTTCAGATTTTATGCATCCTGTTCAGGAGTATCTCTTTTGTCTTGATATTTCTTCATTTTTATTATTCGCCCACCGTAACTATAACAGTCACTGTTTCTACCCCTGAACACTTAAAGTATATTTAAAGAATACAACCTCATATTACATTAATACGTAGATTAGACAGGGTAAAATAATGAAAGAATATTGCCATTTCTAAATGAGGTTTTCTCTTTGGTACCTCGACTTCACAAATTTAAGCTCAGTACTAGATTGGAGGTTAGGTCTCGTAATTTCACTCCTGAAATTGCGAGTTGCAACCATAAGTTCTATGCTAATATTTTATTCTCTTGTAATTCTCACTTGTAGAACTCTCTACCGAGTTCTATCTTTTCTGTCAACTACGATCTTCAAAAATTTAAATGCAATATCAACTGTCATTTTCTCTCTCTTTGGACCATGTTCTTCTTTTGTCAGCCCTCACCCCAATAACGTTTTCTCAGTGTTTTTATTTCTCAATAACACCTTGTATTTTAGTGGCTTTATTACCTTGCTTGGGGTAAATAAAAATCTTACCATGGATACGACGAATTCATGACCTGGGTAGTAATGTAATTCGAGCCCATTTACCGTGTACTGGTGTGAGCTTCAATCCGTAAAGATTCTAAGTAGGCGTAATTTGTATATCGAAAGCGTACTACTGTAATAGTGATGGGATTATCTTTCTCGAAAGAAATTAGAGTGAAAAAAAAAATGAAAACGACGGAAACGAGGAGCAGACTGACGCCAGAAGAGAAATCGAGAACTCTGATACTCGTCCGAGATTTCGTCTTTCTGGTTAACATATTTTTTTTTATGCTATCAACAGAAAGACGTAAATGAGAATCAAAGTCCGATAAAGATTCGAACCAACGATAAGGTCATGCACGTAAAAAAAGATAGTTGGCAGGTCGACATTCTCATATCCGTTCTTCCTTTTTGTTCTCTTTCTCCAAGAAATGACAACTACTACGTCCCTACTAATGCGAGAAAATATCCGAAGACAATCATTGATTCGGTCTTTTGATGCAGCGTTGAAGTCCCAACTGAATAAGTGCAAACAGTCGTTCACCATCCAGAGACAAGACTTAACAGAACGCTCATTTCTAGAAGTTTGCTAGCAATAAAGAAGCAAAGTCAAAGCAAACGAGACATGACAACTGACAGATTTTCTAGAGCATCATTATCAACATCGTCGAATCAGCGAATACGGTGGAGTTATGGATAGCGGCTTGGATTGAGGAATGGGAGAACCGAGTTCGAATTCCAGTCGAATCCATTACATTCACTTACGTGCTAATACGCGCAAATAGCAGGACTGACCTACTTCTATAGTCTTGAATGGCAACTGGTCTACCACAGAAAGAAATGGCAACCTACTGCGGAAATAATCTCGCCAGTCATGTATCCAATGATACATGATCGCCTAAGCGCGTATCACGGATGAGTGATATCGAGGTAATTCCAAATTACCTTGTGCAGTTCTGTCGATATTTATAGGCAAGTCTGTTATAACTGAGAGGATTCTTTCATTTCTGTTTTCAAGATCAAGAGAGTTTTACGAGTGGGAAGTGCGAAAGAAGAAACTGTTAGCATAGAACTTACGGTTACGTCTCTGCAATTCAACAGTCAAATGATAAAACCTTGTGACCAATCTAGTACTGCGATTAAATTCATAAAGTCTATGTACCATACAGGAATGTTCATCAAATTAATTACCATGGAAATATTTCTAGAAAAGGCACAGGGAAGCTACATTACAGTGGTGAGAAAGTGACTGAAGCCGAAATGCCAGGTCAGGACTAATGATATTGCGGATTCTTCTTTTAATTTTATCAAGGATTTTTAAATGTATAGCAGGAGCACCAGACGAAATATGGCAGCAATATTTCATGTATGGATTAATGGCAGACTTATAAGTATATGATAGATTCTGGTGAGAAAAATTGTCTAGCATGATTTAGTGAACCAACTTTCCTAGCAGCACCCCTAGCAATTAACTCAATATAATCTTTCCACTTCATGTCAACAGAGAATGTTAGACCGAGGAGGCGAAACTATGGAGAACTATCGCCAAAAATAAACTCGTAAATGAATATTGGGTATAAGCAAACTATATATAAAATTTCGTCTGTTTAATTTTTCTCTTTTTATGGAAACATTAAGAGGAAATATAATGGTAAGTATTTGATTGAAAGATGAAATTTGTTTTCTAATTAGTAAATAATAATGAAAATATTTATTTATTATTTATTTGATGCAGCACGTAACGTGAAAATTTTTATGTTTGCAAATAACTTCAACCATGAACACGGAATACTCGACAAAAAAAATATGATTGAATCAGTGAAGATGCTGTTTCTTCCATCGATGTATAAACGAGTGACGTTTAGAGACGAAAAAGTATGAATGAATTTTTGACGATGCTGTCCTTAACAATGAGGGAATGTTTGGAGACGAAAAAATTGAATGCTTTCTAGAAATTAATGGGGTGGTTTTAAAAAAATAACACACATAAAAATTCTAGTTTGAACGTTTAAATGATGTCATTTTGAGTGACTTGAAGTCGGTTCCTGCAAACGTGAATACACCGGAATTGCGTACACAAAACTCAATTCTTAAAAAGGAATGTAGCAACATTCGAAAGTACTCCGGAAAAATAACATAAAATTAATATGACTTTTGATAAATTTACCGATAACATAGAAGAACTAATTCAGAAATTTAAAAAAATTTAATTGAAGATTTGAGAGACAGAACTTGTCAATATTATTCAACCAAATATATTATTATTATTATTATTATTATTATTATTATTATTATTATTATTATTATTATTATTATACTATTATTATGTTATTATTATATTATATTACATAATATTATTACTATATTATTATTATTATTATCATTATTATTATTATTATTATTATTATTATTATTATTATTATTGTTCAAGCACATACATATTATAAAAAGAAGTTGGAAATCCAACTGGAGTGATAGCCACGCGTCTGACCATCTCAGTTTAAACTGTGAAACCATTAAATTTGCTGTCGTGTTGTTACATATTGTTTATTCCGAGTACTTTCGATATTAGCACAATGCAATCATCAGGGTGTTGTTTTTTAAAGGCAAATATTGTATTGTTCATCATTTTCAAAAACAAAATTGCAGTGTTCATCTGAAAGTTAAAATATTTGTCTTAAAAAAAAAAAACAACAACAACAATCTGATGATGACATTGTGTTAATTTCGAAAGTACTCGTAATTAAATAACGTGTATAAAAACGGCGATTTTCTCTCTTCCTTTAATAATGACACCAAAAAAGTTTGTCCATAAATATGAAAAAATCCAATAGAAAATAAGTAGACAAAACTTGTCTAAATTATTCAATGAAACATGTTTTAAGGAAAACATGCTGCCAAAATATACGCAGCAATACACACACACACACACACACACACACACACACACACACACACACACACACACATATATATATATATATACAGCGACTAAAAATGCAGACTAAAAATGTTTAGGAAATAAGCAAATATCAATCATTAAAACTGTTGACATTTTGACCGTAGACTGAGGCAAATATTAACATAAACCTGAATCTACACTTTAGATATTTCGGTTTTATAATCCATTTCATCCATTGGTATACATATTATATGTACCCTGTGGGTATTATAAAAGCACATTTTGATTTTTCAATGTTAAGTATTATAAGCAACTTCCTATAATCTGGCGAAAGAAGTACTATTTATCACCATTAATTTTAAACTTGTCATACACCTAGTGTATGTGTTGGTATTATTCGCATCAAGAGTAAGGAATTAATCACTGGCGTCACAGTCCATCATTTCTTTCATTAGTCATTACGGCTCAACTCCAATTAAAGAATGCAAAAATACAAGGGATGTTAATTTCTCTCATATAACATTTTGGATTTAATATATAGAAACAGTTTTCCAATACTTTGGAATAGAATGTAGAGTTAACTATTTGAAAACGATGTTTAATCATCTGTCCAGCGATATGTTATCAAAAAAACAGTCAAGGAATTATCAAAAAAATAATGGGCAAAGTAAGAAAACGACTCAGTCTCTAAGATACAGGTTATCGATGCACATACTGCAACTGCTACTCCAAACGAGTCACAGCCAAATACGGCCTAGTGTTAAATTTATGAATAGAGGAAATCGAATCTATGCGTATGCGCAGTTGTTTACTAACATATGACTTCATTTGAGACAAGAAAGCAACACGTTTTAACGATTTTACGACGAGACGAACTCATAAGTACAGTTATCACTTGGGAGAATTTTCAGCTTATAGAACAATTGGTATATCAGTAGAGCTGTCCGCTTGGGAAAACTGAAAAATGCTTCGAATAATATTAAATATAGATTACTTATGCTATTTTTCTAACTTCGTTCAAACGAGACTGGTTGAATTATTGCTCATTGATTTGTTGAATGTAATAAACTAATTACTGTGTACACTTGATATACACTCGGTAGGCAACAACGTAGAAAATGCCGTCGATTGATTGAAATTGGCAAGGAATTGAAAATAGATCTAAATTATCACTTCAAATTTCTGAGGTTTTACTTAATTTCGTTTTTCGTTTGAGTTAACAATTCACGTTTTATAACACCCCAAAACATTTGCTCTTGGCTGTTAATTTTTTTAGCATTACTAAAAGGTTCAAGGTCACAACGTCTGGATTCTGCTAGACATGAAAGGAAAATGTTTTAAAGATTTTGTTAGTGAAATAAATAAATCTGCTTTAATGCATTGCATATATTTTGAAAATGAATTTTCTTCCTACTCCTGGAAGTTGGACGCTATTTTGCATTTGGCAACTCGTCAGTGAATGATATTTCTGCAAATTGACCTGCCTGCTGACTGCTGAGTTCCACTTCCGCTACGTCTCTCCCTGTGTTACCGCCTGGGAGGCTACAACACGACGGCATTTCTCTCAACGCTACATCATCATCATCATCATCATCACCGCTAATAATGATTGAATGACCGATTCGTTTTCTACAGCTTATCAACTCATAGTAGGTTATTTAAAGTCAGAAAATATTTTTAGATTTTAAGATTTTTATTTTTATTTTGGAGATAATGATTTAGTGATACATGTCTTAATTAACCCATAGCTTGGGGAGAAGAGCTGGATTCATCCTAAGGGTACTTGCGCATAAGTGAATATGACGAACCCAACTGGAACTGGAACTCGGCTCTCAGATTAACAATTCCGAGCGATTATCCATTACACCACCCGTACATTCAAGTTTGCAGCATGTGGTATTCTCAAGTGGTCACCTATCTAGGTACTGACCAGGACCAACGTTACTTAACTTCAGTGATCGTACGTGCCCAATAATAATAATAATAACAGTGTGGAATTTCAGCGTTCAAGCTGAGAGGGAAATTCAGGTAAACTGACCAGACATATTTTTGGGGTGGAAATTTTTTGCTGATAATTGTTGCAGTCCCAACCGATAAAAAAAACATTTTTGAAAATCTTTGCGAAACTAAATACAAAGATCTCAAGATTGAAATCAGTAGAAATCAAGACAAAAACATTACCTGTTGTTATTCTTGCGGCTTTGGGAATGATATCAAAATGAGTCAAATTCTTGTTAACCCTAAAAAATGCAAATTACAAAAAAAAAAAAAAAAAAAAAAAACTATGGCAGTACTCATATCCTTCAAACGTATCACGTCCGTGTGGAGATCTGTATATTTGCTCAATTTCTCAGTCACTTAACACGATTTTGATCTCAGCAACAACAACAATTATTATTATTATTATTATTTTAGCAACCATCGCTTCACTGATGGCAAGATGATCACATTTTAAATTTAAATTGTCTGTTACATTTATTAGAAAATATATTCAGGTAAAATTCAGATGTCATAAAAGTGACCGCCTATTTCGTTTTAAACACTTTGCCTGGAAAATTAACCCTCGCGAAACAGGAGTTCATTTCAGAGTTTCATTCAAATTGTGTGTGTAGTACTAAAAATATTTCGTTAATTTTCAAAAAATATCTTTAAGAACAATTTTATTTGAATAATTCCAGGAAAGTTCAATATAATCTTATATTTGGGGTGGGTAAAAATGATCACTTTTTTTTGTCTTCAATTTTATGATTCTGTTGCTCAGCCCAGTGTAAGGGATGTTTAGACTGAGTGAGAAAGAAATGCATTATTCAAATGCTTTTTTTTAAAACTTCGTCAAATCGCATGTGTGTGTGTGTATGTGTGTGTGTGTGCACGCGCGCGTGTGTGTACCTTAAGTGATGCAAGCCTATGTAAGTCACCCACGCACAACACAAAGGTAAGCATAGCCATTACATACGGGCATACAAAGGTACACACAGTCTGTGACGGACAGGGGATCAGCTCTTCTTTTATAATTTAGCTTATTATTATTATTATTGCATTGTATTTATCAATATTTTGAAAATTTTCTTCTTCATTTTCCTCTTCTATTTACTATTATTCTTTCTCTTTTTATATCTTGTTTTACTTTCCCATTCGTATAATCATCGCCCCTTCCACTCACTTCCTTTTACTTGCATATTTTTCCTCGTCTTCTTCATTCTCGTATTCCTCAGATTATTTTATCAGATAAATTTTCATAATCTTTGTTTTTTCTTCTTTTATTCTTCCTCCTGTACAATGTTTCTTGGCTTGTTTTAATGATATCACTGTATGCGCAGGCGTCACTCGCTGCTTTCTCGCGCAGGCGTCATTCGCCGCTTTCTGGCGCATGCGCTATTCAACTAAGGTAAGCATTATCCACCGACATTTTGTTACGTTTTATTTAGAGTGCCTCAGTTCAAACAGTTTTCAGAGCGAGCTTTCTTCACTCAGTTAGAAATCTATAATGCAGACTGATTTAATCTGTGCTCTTTTCATCCAGAGTTTTTTCTAAATTTTATATATATCCGTATAGAACTATGTATACTGAGTACATTAAATATATTGAACCGCAGACTGTATTATTGATTAATACCCACTACATATTTGAAGCAATTCAAAATGTATTTAATTCTCTTTCAGTAAGCTATGAATATGGCATTGTAAGTGACTTAATTCTATTCACCAGATTATTCGAGGTATTAATTTTATGACTTGAGTGACAGTTTGGCATTGAATACAAAAGTCATTTCATTTGAGCCAGATTACTAAATGCATTTTTCTGAAAATCAATTTTTGATAGAATAAAAAATTAGAAAGAAATTATCCGATGGACCCAATTAAAACGTTACCATCGTACATTACTAATGAGAATGTGGATTCTATATTCTCGCCAAGATGTAAGAGACGTTATCCTTTTCCTCTCGAGTGGATTTTTATATATCTACCATTCGTTTTTTTTTTCTCACGAGTGCACAATATTGTGTCGACCATGTACTTACATGTCATCAGCAGCCACTGATAACGAGTGAAACGCAGATCTGCACTTGGTGGATAGACTGGTCAACGCGCTGGCTTCTTTGATGGTCTAGCGCCACACTTAGTGCAGATCTATTCTAGTATAATCTGAGGCGGGTTACATACTGTTCAATTGTTTTAAAAATTGCATAATTATAAGCAAACAACAATTGTAAAATAATGGTTATAAAATCATCTGTCTAAAGCCATTATTAGTTGTTATGTGTGTGTGTGTGTGTGTGTAGTAAACCATTAGAGTTGTAGATGCACTGAATGGACTACAGTCATAGCAACAGTGATGTGTCTTAGATAAGATAGCCTGATGGAGCCCATTAGTCTTTCACTGGTTTTGAAATCAGTGTTTTCCTTCTCGTAGACTGGTTGCCATCTTAAGACATCCTTGCTATTTAAGAGATAGATTCCTCCCTTCTTGGAGAAGGGAGGAATCTATCTCTTATTTGTACGAAAGTGAACATAATGAATTCGGCCAGAATTTGAACTTTGCTCGCCGAAATCTTTTTTCCTGTCCCTAACCATTACAATGCCAAATAAATTGTAATAAATAAAAACCTATTCACACCCGCAATCATAAACAAAAAAAAAATTAAAAAAAATTATGTCAGTCCTTTACAAACTACATTTTAATATTTCTGGCCATTAGTCGTTAGCTACTTCCTACCTATATGCATTTCCTCTATGGTCACGTGGTCTACTTAATACAATAATGGAATCGCCTGTGTTTGCTCACTGGTGATCTATGTTCAAACTCAAGTGTCGGCAGCGACATTTTATTCCTATATAACACCTCCTCTTTGAGATGATTTCCTCTGGAGTCTATGTCTTTTCAGCTTCGATTCAATATTCAAATGTTCCGTTGCTGTTCTTTTTTCTTTTACTGTACCTCTTTGGTTTACTAATTTCTGGTGGCATGTGTACGTCAAACATGTCATACATAATTTCCATCGGTACCTCTTTTCGTGGACTTATTAAATCAGTGAATCTTCATTTTAACTGATTAAGGTGTCGCTTATGTCCCCACCTTTGTCCCTGTACCAATGTATGTCATTTTGCCGATACGTTTTTTCTAACGCCATCTTCCCAGAATTCCTTTCCACGTTGCTACATTTTAAAAAACACTTTATCACCAGGTTTAAAATATTTATTTATATTATTTTGATTCCTTGATATTCTCGTCTTCCGTTCTGGTAATAATTTGTTAAATATGGACTTAATCCTCCTGGCGAACATCAACTCTGCAGGCGACATTCCAGACGCAGCTTTTGGGTTTGGTGTTATTCTGTAAACACTCAAAAATTGTTGTAGAATTTTTTTCATCTAACTCCTCTCCCTTCGACTTTTTAATGCCCTTTTAAAAGTATTGACAAACCTTTCCGCTTGACCGTTTTATCTTATTTGATAAGGGGGAGTTGTAATACATTCTATTGCTAATGATTTGCAAAAAACTTAAAATAGCGGTCTGTATAGTAATATAGGATAGAATAGAAATGGTGATCCGTATAATAATAGAGGATAGACTAGAAATAGCGATCGTTAATCGTGAGCTGCTTCTTACATATATTCATTTCCTATATGGTGACGTGATCTACTTAATACAATAATGGGATCGCCTGTATTTGTTCACTGGCGATCTATGTTCAAACTCAAGTGTCGGCAGTGACACTTTCTTCCTATATAACAAAAAGGAACTTTGCATTCAGTGTTACGCTGAATCTTCGGAGAAGTTAGGTTCATTGACCTGAAAGATGACCTTGTAGCCACTAAATGCAAACTCACACTTCACAGGATGTCATTGGTCGACCTAACGCATGAAAAATAACTGTCTATATTATACTGTATGACAAGTAGATATATAAGCCCTCATCCAAGCGTGATACTATGAACACCCACGTAGAAAAAAAGTGGTTTTTATCATGTTCTCAAGTATTTCTGTTTCATAGAACAGCGGGTGGTTCGTTTTGAAGTTAGATTTTCTAAACGGCATCCACTTTAACCGAAGACGAATTGGAAGTAAAGGGAATTTCAAGTGGCAACAAAACCGGAAATTGGGTATATCCGGGTGCTAGTCTGTATTAGCAGTCATGCTTTTCCATCTTTTGGCGGGAGACGTACGTGTCTATCGAGCGATTCCGAAGCGTCCATTTTGTATTTTCCAGCCACCACATCGGGGTGAGTAGATGAGATAGGTAGTTGGCAGGGGGAAAAGCTGACATAGCAGAAGTTATCCCAAGTATCACCTATCTAGCCAAATCTGGGAAGAGCAGGCGACGCCCTGAATAAAACATTTACATATAATATGGAAAACAGGACTCGAGTTATTATTTTTCGACCTGTTACGTTTCCTCGTGGTACCTTGTGAGCGTTCATCATCCCCTTTCCCAGTTTTCGGTACTCACCGACGAGATGGAGAAATTGGAATCCAACGTGGGATAGATCATTGGCCAGATTGTGGAAAGCTTAGGTGTGGGGCGTGTTTATGCTTGCACAAGAAAGAAAAAAAATCTATCACATCATGGTGAACCCCATGCCTACTCGCCGACAGCGACTGGCAAAGTCCAGGGTTGAATAAAACATTACGTATGGGAGAGTGATCGTCGTGTTTTCATGATTAATGTACCCTGATAACGCTACATTAACAATCTAATTTGACAGAGAGGCGAGATAAATATTTGACATCTGTTGCTCCGAAATGACCCATTTATACATAATGTTCCATAAATACTGACAAGACAATCAATTAATCTATGCTTATCTTTTCCGGTTTTGTTTTAATGATTGACAAAGCACCGTGTCATTGCAGCCGATCAACACTCATATGTTCGCCATTCCACTTAGTTTTAAATCAACCATTGTTTCTACTTGAGAGATGTCGCTATATTTGGTCGAAGTATGACTTAGCTGCCTATAATTGAAAATCGAAATTTTTCTCAATATGCAATAACTGGAGAATCTTAACCCTTCGTCTGTCCTACACATTATATGGGAGATACAGGACACGTGATTTCCACGTCCGTGCAACATATTTGCTGCATACGAGCCATGATTTTAAAAGAATGGTAAAATTAAGGACGCTTAAGAAAAGAGTCAACTATTGTGCAGGACGTCTGAGGAAAGGCTTAAGCTAATATTTTGTACATCTTATATGACAACAGGACGTTTGCCTGTTTGCAGATTTATAGCTACCTCAAAGCAACTCAGCTTATTTGGTAAATAGAAACTGATGATATATAGTGTTTGAAATAATAAAAATCTCTGCATTAAATGTGATACTCAGAGCGTAACATCGTATAATATATCAACAAATTCGATTTGCCAAATAAGCTGAGTTGCCTTGCAATAGTTATAAATTTGAAAACGTTTGGATAGTACATACGAAATTAACCTGGACAAGCAAAAGGTTAATAAAAACATGGGTTGGGAAAATCATTCAAAGGGTCAAAAATATAGAATTTACGTAACTTGATTGCTTGATTCATTCATTTTTACGGTTTATCAATCTTTTTCAGGTTATTTAAAGCCAGAATATATTTTAGATTGTTAAGAATGATTTTGGAGATAATAATGATTTACTGATACACGTCCTACTAATTAACCCATAACTGGGGGATAAGTGGTGGATTCAGACCTTTCCCAAAAGTATTTGTTTTGTAAGTGAAAATAACAAACTCGACTGGAATTCGAACTCGGCTATCCGATTTCAACATCCAGTCGCGTTATCCATTGCACCAGCCACACACCTAAGCTTATAGCTTCTGCTATTGCCAAGCGGTCACCCGTCTCGGTAATGACCAGAGAATTTGGTAAAGAAACTTTTTAAAATCATTAAGGTTATCAATGGGACATAATACTTCTGGAGCGAATAAAAAACAACGGAACACTATTTTTTTAACAATGCAATCATAAAAGAAAGCAAATTAAAACGTGAAACAACAATAATAATTGCTGTTTCCTGTTTGAACTCGGGGTGGGCGTATGAAATTAATAAACGGAGTAGCTTTAATATGTTCAGAGTGGTCTGAATATTTCCTCATACATACATATATATATATATATATATATATATATATATATATATATATATATATATATATATATATATATACATCATTAAAGTTTTTTTTTTTATTTAATTCTTCTTGTGTTCTTATATTTTTTTTCTTTTCTGGACATAAATTATGTAGAAATTGTCCAAATGTTCTGTATGTCCAAGCGCTTTCGGCTATTCTTTTAAAATCTTCTTATCAAGAAGATTTTATTTTGACTTTTCAAGTCCGAAAGCACGAAAAGCGTCACACGAATTGTCCAAATGTTCTGTATGTCCAAGCGCTTTCGGTTATTATTTTAAAATCTTCTTATCAAGAAGATTTTATTTTGACTTTTCAAGTCCGAAAGCACGAAAAGCGTCACACGAAATCTTTTTTCCACATTGTCATACATCTTTCCCCCATATTATTCTTGGTACATAAAAATTTACGTATTGTTATCCTATATATATATATATATATATATATATATATATATAGATAGATAGATAGATAGATAGATAGATAGATAGATAGATTGATAGATATATGTGTGTGTATGTGTGTGTGTATAAGATAAAAAATAATTTTACGGTATGCTATATTTCTAGGTTAAAGTGCTCGATATTAAGTATCGACCATGTGTAAGTAATGTATAGAACGTCTCCGCCAGGTGTTCGCCTGAATGTCTACTTTTAATTTTCCTTTAAGAAGACTTCTCAAGCATTCAAACCAGTAGACGAAAATAAATGTACTGTTTAATAAATAAACGGAGCGCCTACTGAAATACTGGTATCCACTAACAATAACATTTAAAGTGATATATATATATATATATATATATATATATATATATATATATATATATATATAGTTGAGCTCTCTAGGGAGTAGGTTTGGGTTTGTAAACAGTGACTATTATAGCTTATATATAGCGAGACTCTTCGCAAAGCGAATCGAGTCACTGTCAGTCACTGGGCGTGTTTCTAAAAATAAATACGCTAAAAATTCACCTGCTTCCCTGCCGTGCGCCGACGGCTTAGTGGTACAATCTCCGGCTGATATCAATTCAGTCGGGTTTCGAGCCGAGCTAGAGGCAACCGGATGTCTAGCCACACTGATGAGCTGCGAAACAGTCTGTCTGTGGATGACGTTATATATATATATATGTATCCTTGTGCAGGTATGCAGAAAATAGAAAAAGAACACGTTGGGTGCATAATCCGGGGTTCCTTAGTGTTTTTATTTTTAAAAAACAGTGCTCCATGCAGAAGCATTATTATTATAAAATAAATAAATATATATATATATATATATATATATATATATATATATATATATATATATATATATATATATATATATATATATATATATATATATATATATATATATATATATATATATATATATATATATATATATATATATATATATATATATATATATATATATATAAACTTTGAGGGCGGATCAAAAGAAGGACAAAAGTCCGCATAAAGATATGTCCGCAAATCCTTCGTTATTAAGTTTAAAGTTTACGTTAGGCGGTGTTAAATCTAAAATCCAAAAATATTATTACTTTAGTTCGCGGTGTTACGGATCTTGTCTTAGCAACGTGATGATAAACAGGAGCAAACTTTGGATAGCTCAGCTCCCCTCGGCCTGGAAATGTAATCTGATACAGCCGTACAGCCTCGCGTCCATTACTATTCGCTCAGCCGTATGTAAAAATCATATTTGCCTGTTCCCGATATTAACATCCTGCCATTGTTAAATGGAACACTTCTCAGTTAATTCACTACTACACACGTTAAGCGTTGAAGACAGCCTAGCCAAAAATGTACACGAATGACAAATGTAATCTAGTACAAATGGCAACACAGCGTCATCTATCGTAAACTTTCTTTTAACTTAACTGAAAAATAAATTATTTGCGGACATATGTCTAAGTAGGCTTTTGTCTAAAAGTGTGAGGAATACTCCCCGAATGTTTGTAAAATTATTTTTGATGCACCATATATATATATATATGAACGTTCCCCATTTCTGTTAGGCACCTAAAAGTAGCTGTGTTATGAAAAATATACCACATACATGTTTTGATTGGTTAATTTTTTTTTGTCATGTGTTTTCTTTTAATTAATTTGTCATGTGTTTTCTTTTAATTAATTTTTCATTTTGTTTGACCTTTTTGTTCAATATGGTGTGTTTGGTTAGACAAGAAATAAAAACTGAAAAGACAACTCTATAGAAACTAGAAACGCTAATCTATTTTTTAAATTTGCTGCGAAAAATCCTTCAATAATTCCTTTTCCGTTTGAATGCTGCGGAAGATTTTTAATGAAGTTGACACTTGATAATTTTGGCAGCTATGATTGAGCATTAAAAGGTTCAAATCTGACATCCCTGTTTAATTCATCGTCGTTGGAAGAAATCTTCGTTTTATAATAACATCGTCTAAGGAAAATAAAGCTATATTCTTTGAATAAATATCCTATGAAAATTAATCCAAGATTGATTCTCATCCATTCAACTATTATAGAAGATTTCTGTGAATATTTAGTGTTACTTAAGTATGTGTTCTATGTGCACAATTCTACATAAATATGTGATCTGCCTTTGTAATTATTATCTTCTTCTATCCTTTCACGGAATCGGTGTTTCCGTTTCCTGGTTTCGTAAATATCTTGGAGAAGTTCGCTATTGTCATATAAAAGGCACTACATCCACACTGGAAGGTGGTTATTAGTTTTCTCCTTGGCACAGTCGATAAAAAGTTTACAGACAAAAATATACAGATATACTTGATGTATTTTATAAGAATATTAAAAAATAATTCATGATTTATCTTAAATGATAGTCCTCGGTATGACAATAAACTACATCCGGTAGCAAGACATCTGATCGGAATGTTTTGAGGAGTGTGGAACCATTTTTTTAACTGCTGTTGTTGCCAGTTTCACCCTAGCCTCGGGTGGTAGCACCTGCTAGGGTCCCAGATATGGGCAGATAGTGAACCACTAAACAAAACAAAACTTTATGAAAGTATAAAATACATTTTTATAGTAAAAACACCAATAAAACATTTTTATATAAAAAATTACCAACAATATATATCTATAGTAAAATTACCAAAAATACAATTTTATAGCAAAATGACCAATAATACATTTTATCTGTAGTTGAAGGCATAAAGTTGAATTACTAAAGGGAATTAACTGAGAGTGCGATGGCCAGAATAGGCATGTCATGTGGAACTAGAACAATCTACGCACGCGAACTAAATAAAGGGTTCGGTTCGAAATTCCAACACCTGAAGAAGGCCGGAGTGTACAACCTCTGAAACGTCGTGAATATGACGATAAAGATGAGAACACAATCCAAACAATGTAAATAGTGTAAATAATTGCAATACATCATCCCGTAAATATAAACAGATTGTTCGTTTAGTTTATTATGACTGTATATTAACCTTTATCACTGTGTATGTAACTTCATTTGCGGTACAAAAAGTTTATCCTGCCACTGAAGGTGACTCTGATTCCTGAAAAATAGCGTGTTTGAATTTCATAGTTGTGTTGTCATATCCTGCTATGGCAACAGAAAACAACTTTGAGTGAAATTAACAAGAAGGATACTGCAATTGAGAGGCCTTGAAAAAGAATGTAGTAGAAAAGGAAGTAATACTAATAATGCAGAGGGTTAAAGGTTAAATAAAGACCATTGCTTTTTCTTGTCTTATTCTTTATGTATCTATTTTAATGGATATTTTAATGCAGGTAATTTTCTCAACTCATACATCACATACTTTAGTGATATGTGGGCACTTCGACGTGGTGTAAGGGTTAGCAAGCTTGTCTCGCTAAATCAATTATGACTGAATAGTGAGTTCAATTCTCACTGGGCGCCCCATACTTTCGGCCTTGTGCCACATTTAGGTTACGCTTAGAAAATCACCATACCTTTAGTGATGCGTTGTTCTGATAGATCAGACTCGGAATGTAGATCACATATTTAAGCAGCAACAAATATTATTTGCATTGAATAAAGAAGCGAAGACATGTTGAAAAAGAAAAAGATGGTATACGTCCTCTTAATAGAATGATTCTAGAAAAAAAACCTGGTGTAAGTATTCTTAAGCGAACAGCTTTTCGATCAACTCTTATCAAAGACGATCTTTGATAAATTTAAAAGATTAAACAATAAAACCAAATTAGCAATAAAAAATATTTTAACATTAAAAAAAACAAAACGTGATAGTCTTTATATTGTTTTTTTTTGTTGTTTTTTTTTTTTTTTTTTTTAACGAGGTGACAAATATGGATCTCTTTTAGAACATTTGTTTTTTTTTTATTGCTATTTACGTTAATTGCCAGCAAGCTGTACCATCCGCAAGGACCCCAACGGTTAAACCAGCGGATGAAGAAGGCTACTCATGAGAGACATGCTACAAAAGGTGCCTATCGAAATAATAACAGAGTCAGCGGCAGAGTCCGTTGCAGTTTCATAAATGGGTTCTGCATGTCTCATTCCATGCGGGCTGTAGAGGAAAAGAGGTTATGAAATCAATGTTTGTCGGTCACTTCCTGGCAAGTTGAGGTCCACATCGACAAGACAAACGACTGAACCTGCACGAGGGTTAGGGCGAGGGAAAAACATTAGAGCTAAAAAGGAATTGTAGAGAGCCATGATTTATTTACCTAACAAGCTTGTATAAGTCGATGGCAGAATAAAGATTGAGTGGTGATACACGCTTAGGCGATCATGTATCTTTCGATACACTACTGACGAGGATCATTTTTCCCGCAGCAGGTTGCAATTTCTTTCTGCAGTAGACCAGTTGCAATCCAAGGCTATAGAACCCGGTCTGTCCTGCTATTTACCCATAGCTGGGGGAGAAGAAGAGGATTCGTACCCTTCCCAAGGGTATTAGCATGGAAGTGAATGTAATGGATTCGACTGGAATTCGAACACGGCTCTCCGATTCCTGAAGACGCCTCCTCTCTCTTTGGAGGCGGAATGGAAACACGAGGAGCTCAGGGTGGTGTGGACTGGGGCGATGGATGACAGAAGGTGTGGATATATGATAACAGGCGCATTCCTGTCAGATCGACGTCTGGAAGGGTACACCATGCAGAAGAAAGCAATTTCTTGAGTTTGTCAGTTTGTTCCCTCCAAATTTGCAGGATCGCGAATTTTGTGGTTCAATTTTCCCTTCTGTACCATTCTGCAAAAGACCAAAATAAAACTACGAATATAAAAATGCAAATATATTTCAACCAGTGTTATTGAAAAATTCGAAAAACTGAAATTTTTGATTTTGGAAAAGTCGTGCGCTGGATATGTAAAAATTCTGGATTTTGACCCCAATTAATGTTGCAAATGCCACAAAAATACGAAATCTTGAATACTAATTATCTGTATTATTCCGTACTTTTATGGCAGTTGCCAGTAATCCAGTATAGAAAACATCCATAATACTGTGGATGCGCCATTGTTGAAACCTATTTAATACATATTTTTCAATAACACTGATTTAAAAAAAAGTTTAAAAACTATTTAAGTTAAACAAAATTCCAAAACTTTTACACTTAAAACTTCTACTATCCAAACAAACAAAACTTTCCATCTTTCTTTCTATAGTTCTTTTATAGAGATCGCAGGTGAAATGAGGTGCCCAGGGTTTGTCTTGATCCCCGATAGACATGCCGAAATCTGCCTTTTAGCAGATGTTGCCACAGAATACTTTTTCACTCTTGTCTTGATAAATTCGTCACAGACATACACATGCGTCTGCTGCGTGCTTACAATCTCTTCATGCCATCTTTGATGGATGCATTTATTAACAACGAGTTGAACTGTTGAACTTACGTTCCCTGTATGTATACTGCTATCTGTGTTGCCAGAACATTCTAGAAATTCTTGAAACTTTTAGAAAGTTCTTGAAACTTATAGAAAGTCCTAGAAAATTATCCTTCAGCAACTCAGCATTGAAATTGTCTGGAATGTAATGGAAAATAGGTTAGTTTCAAAACTTTGATGTCCAGGTCACAAAGTTTGAAGGGAATAATAGTCATTTCTTTTGCTTTCTAGACAGAACCAATTAGAACAGCGTAATTAGTGAGATTAATAAATTATTTTAAAGCGCTCCCTTCTAATAATTAACTGAAATCAGTTATCATGTCTTGGTAATGGTAATATTAGCCTTTTCCATTCAGGTAACATTCGTCAATCACTGAGCGAACAATTAGCATTAAAATTCATGAAATCTTTTTTAAATCAATTTTTCAGGAAGTTAGACTTTTCATGTCTACTGTTATAGCACTTTCTAATATTAATGGGCGTTTCCATCCCAATCTTTTGTTTATAGTTGTGCGGAATGTCAACGTCTTGATTATATCAATTATTATTTTACTTCAAGTTACACGTGCTATCGATTTTTTTTGTTTCTCTTGGAAGTGTTCAAGTTATAGGGGTTTTGTTATTTGTTAAAACTCTTTGTGATTCTGTAGCGCCAGTTTATATGGTTTGATGAAAAAGATATTCTTTACGACATAAACGCTTCATTCGCTTAAAACCATTTTTACCATTGGTCTTTGAAACAGTCGTCATTGACGATATTTTAACCATTTGACTAGTAGGGGGGGTTGCTATAAAACTCATAAAAGAAAAGCTCTTATTTCAAAAGTAAGAATCTCTCATTTAGTGCTTATAAAATTATTGTGAGACCGGAACTACCTACACTATAGACTCTTCCAGGTCTATATTAAGTATGCGACAAAACACTCTACACACAGAGAGACAGAGAGACAGAGAGAGTCGCGTACGACAACCAGTATTGGACACTAACATATAGTAAGCTCCGCATACACTATCTCTGTAACCTGTTGTTAATATATATCTTTCTTACATCTAATCCGTGTTCCGTGTTTTCCTTCTGTGGTCCCGACTTTGGCTGTACATCAGTAGCGACGAGGATTCGAGAAACGCACTCACGCCGAAACTTCAATACCTTATCAGTTCCACATCTGTGTCGACGAAGAATTCGAGAAACGCATTCACGCCGAAAACCGCAATACTTTGCCAGTCCCACATCAGTGGTGACAGAAAGATTCGAGAATTTCGTTCTCACCATATCAATAGCGACAGAGTACTCGAAAAATACACAGAAAACTCCACGCCTTCCCACAGCAGTGTTGAACGAGAAATTAAGCTGGTATTACTACATTAGCGATTTAAACGCAACGCCCACATATAAAAAAATATATATTCCAATACCAAACATCAGTGACGAACTACGGAATATTAAAGTCTGTCCAAATAACATTACGAGAACGATTTCTTACACACACACCCACACACCCACACACACACAAAACACACAAAACAGTTTGTTCATAAAACAAACTGACAACACAAGAGCAGAAGTACTACTATTGTACTCAAGTTTTCGAAAAAAAACTATCTAAAAATTGTTTTATGTAACTGAGTTGAACTCGTGCATAAAGTTATTCTCCCCTCAAATTTACTGAGGCGAGTTTTCTCTTTTTGTACTTCTATAAAAAAAAATACATAATAAGTGTGGTGAAAATTGATACAATTACGTTAAAATTAACGGAACCACGGAATTGCAAAAAAGCTAAACACATAATTAGTTTAGTTTAACTAATTGTCTATCCATATTTTTTCCGTAAAAGAAAAAAAACCTATCAAGATTTTTTTGTGTACCTCCCCTTGGTACACGGGTTTCAAAGCAACAAAAAAAAAATCGCTGTCATTTTTGTCTGTTTAAATATGGAAGATTTTCAAAAAGTAATTGTCCAAATGCTAAAAGTAAATTTGGATCAGCAACAAAAATCAGAAGAAAGACAACAACAACTATTTTTGGAATTACATAAACAACAAATGGAATTCCAAAAAATTACGCTTCAGAATGCCGAACTACAACAGAAACAGCTTAAAGAATTACTCGTAAATGCATTAAAAGGCTCAAACTCTGAAAAAGATACAATATTCTCCCAGAGTACAATCTAAAATTCAGTGGAAACCTTTGAATACGTACCAGAGAACGACAAAACGTTCGAGGCTTTTTGCAGGCGCTACGAAGATATTTTCAACGTAGACTGTGAACAATGGCTCAGTAAAAAAGAGGTACGTCTACTTTTGAGAAAACTGGGAACTACAGAACATAGTAGGTTCGTAGACTTCATACTACCCAAGAAAACTACTGACTTGGATTTTTCAGAGACTATTAAGCTCCTATCGGAACTATTCAGGCCTGGCACAACCTTGTTCCACAAACGTTGGAAATGCCTGAATACAGTCAAAGATAACCAGCAAGATTTTCTAACGTTTGCAGCATCGGTAAGCAGGCTCTGTAATGATTTTAAACTAGCCGAACTGACTGCCGATGATTTTAAGTGCTTAATTTTCGCACAAGGTCTAGTATCAGCAGAAGACGCCGAAGTCAGACGACGGGTACTTACCAAGCTTGAGAACGAACAAAGATTGACTCTCCAAAAACTGGCAGAGGACTGTCAAAGAGCAATATCTGTAAAGCCTGACTCAAACACTATCGAGGAATCAGGTGTGGCTCAGATTAATAAAATCAGAAGCAAGTCTACCTCCTATTCCCCTCAAAAAGACAAAAGGCAAATCTCATGTCCTAAATTCCACAGTAACCAAAACCCAAATAGGTTAAAGAAACCGCCCGGACCATGTTACCATTGTGGTAAATGGCATTAGATGAAATTCTGTCCAGTTAAGAACAAAAAATATTGCAAAAATTACAATAAAAGTGGGCATACTTTAATTTCGTGCTGGTACGCCAACAGAACGAGAAAACCCAAAAATAAAATTAGGCAAGCTCAATCTGACAATATTCTCGATAGGAATTTAAGAAAATATGTAACTGTGGATATTTTCAATAAGTCCATTAAATTCCAGCTTGACTCGGGTTCTGATCTTTCAACCATTAACTGGCGTACTTGAACAAGCCGACCTTATTAAAAACGGATAAAACAGCAAAATCCGTAACTGGCGAAAAGATTAACATTTTAGGCGAGGTAATACTTACAGTAACACTAAATGGAGTTACCAAAAAGCTCAAAGCCTATGTATTGAAAACTTCAGATAACTTATTTGGAACTGATTGGATAGAAAAATTCAATCTTTGGGATTGACCAAAGATACAAAGTACAACGTCCAATTTGGTAAATCTAAAAAAGGAACTCAAACAACAATTTCCCCAGGTTTTTTCTGGCGGCCTTGGGAAATGTACTAAAATGAAAGCTAAGTTCAAGGTGAAGGACGGTGCACAACCGGTATTCAAAAAGAAACAGAATGTCCCTTTCGCTGCTCTAGAGCAAATCAACAAAGAGTTAGACTCGAACAAGCAGGTATTCTGTCAAAAACAGATTTCAGCGAGTGGGCAGCACCTACGATCTACGTAAAAAAGAAGTCCAATCAAATACGAGTATACGCAGATTTTTCCACAGGGTTAAACGATGCCTTGCAAGATAACCTCTCCCAAGCCCTGAAGAAATTTTCAATAAACTCAATGGTGGAAAATCTTTTTCTAAAATCGACTTCTCGGACGCATACCTTCAGATAGAGGTGGAAAAAGAAAGTTCCAAATTGCTCTGCATAAACATCCATAGAAGGTTGTACAAATATAATAGACTGGCTTTTGGAGTAAAGGTTGCGCCTGCAATTTTCCAGCAGGTCATGGACGCCATGCTGGGCGACCTTGACTATGCAACAGCCTATTTGGATGATATACTAGTTACTAGTAAAACTACGGCAGAGCACCGGAACTATATAATAAACGTATTCGAAAAGATACAAGAATACGGATTTAAGGTTAAGGAGGCAAAGTATGACTTTTTCTTACCAGAGATTAAATACTTAGGGCACATTATAAATAAAGACGTTCGTCGGCCGGATCCAGAAAGAGCCAACGCGATCAAAAACATGCCGGCCCCAGATAACGTTCAAGCGTTACAAAGCTTCCTTGGCCTAACTAACTTTTACCAAGGGTTCATTAAGAACATGCAAAATTGGAGAGGGCCTCTCAACCAACTTTAAAAAAAGGACAAACCATAGTCATGGTCCCCGGAATGCCAAGACGCATTCGAGAAGATCAAGAAAACTTTTACTTCAGACCTCTCCCTCACCCATTACGACCCTAGTCTCGACATCATAGTCGCAAGTGATGCAAGCTCGTACGGCATTGGTGCTTGCATTCTGCATAAACTGCCAGATGGTTCGCGAAAAGCTGTGGCTCACGCATCAAGATCTCTACTTCCAGCTGAGAAACAATATTCCCAAGTAGAGGAAGAGGCTCTAGGGATAATATTCGCTGTGACAAAGTTTCACAGATATCTACATGGTAGACGGTTCATACTGCAGACGGACCATAAACCTCTAATTACAATTTTTGGTTCTAAAAAAGCTCTGCCAGTCTATACTACAAAATAACTGTAAAGAGCCGATCGACGTAATTTTCGATCACTTCAATTTCGACATGCCCCAAGTCTCTCCTGAAGTGCGACGCTCAGGAAGGAAAAGGAAATTTACTCAACCGCTCGACGTAAATTCCAAGAGGAAAAAGTATTAACAGTTTTATTTTTTCTCTCCTTTTCAAAAAGAAAACTCTTGGAAGGGGGGTATTGTGACCCGGAACTACCTACACAATAGACTCTTCCAGGTTTATATTAAGTATGCGACACAACACTCTACACACAGAAAGACAGAGACAGTCGCGTACGACTACCAGTATTGGACACTAACATATAGTTAGCTCCGCTTACACTATCTCTGTAACCTGTTGTTAATATATATCTTTCTTACATCTAATCCGTGTTCCGTGTTTTCCTTCTGTGGTCCCTGGCTCCACATCAAAAATCTACCAAATATAAGAGCTACAAATATCTTTTAAAGACCTGTAGCATGCCATACACAATCATATATTCAAATATTTTATTGTTTAAAATTATTAAGCTTCTCAGATAATTGAATTGAATTGATCCTTAATGTATATTTTGTTCTACAGTTTTACAGTTGCTCAGTCCAACCCAACTATTTAACTTTGGCGTTAATTAATTTAATTGCAGGGATAATTAAATAACATCTTTGTTGTTTTCTCTTTCGCTTCAGTCGTTTTACGAATGTTTCAAGGTTACAAATGTTTCTTCAAAGTTCAGTTCATTGCTTGTATAGATCTTGTATAACTGACAGGTTCAAATGAGAGCAAACAAGAATATGCACACACAGAGGGTGCGATGGATAAATTGTCACCTAAATTATGCAAAAATGAAAATAATACTGACATCTCATTTTAACAGATATATTTACCAAAACTGCATAAAATATCTTGAAATACTATTGAGTAAATTTATTCAATAAAATCGCCATTGGCTTTAACCACGGCCTCCAGACGACTTCAGAATCTCCAGCATCTCTTCTGGGCGATCTCCTTGTTTAATTTGGTGAATGCTGACATAATCCTTGCCTTCAGTTCATCTTTGCTGTTGAAAGGAGTTTTTCTGGTCTCTTGCTCAACGGCACCGTACACATACTAATGAAGGGTTGCAGTCTCGGGAGTTAGGTGACCAGATCTAATGGGTGATGTGAAAGAAATCGTCTGAATGCCATGACTGGGTTCTCCTGCTTGTGTGGCAAGGTGCAGAGTTCTGTTGCCAGACATAGTCTCTTCCAGCAGATACCCTCTTGGTCCAGGGAAGCATTACCTCCTCAAGACACCTGATGTAGGCCTCCATGTTGAGTTTGAGGCTCTCACCAAAACATTCTTATTAGAAAAATCAGAGTGAGTTTTCCGAGCTGCCGTACCTCCGTAATCACCATTAGACTCATCCAACTCTTTCCGAATCCTCTGCATTGCCCACAGATTGATACTCAAATACTCTGAAATGTTCGTATTGGAGCTTCCGGCACGAATGCCAAGCAGTACAGCATACCATTTCCAAAATTTTGGCGGAACGATTTGCGCCATGATACACTTTTTCTGACAGACGGTTCCCAACTGACCCTACAATACTGTGCAGTCGACAAAATCAAAAAAAAAAATAAAAAAACAACGCGACAATTTACCTATCGCACTCTGTATAATGGCTTTTCATGGTGACCTACATTATTTTAAGTTATCGTTTTGTTTTTGTTTTGCTTCTGCCGCAAGAATGCAGGAGGTTAATGGGAGTGAAAGAGAATTGTTTGTTTGTTTGTTTGTTTGTTTGTCATCATATTATAAAAAAAATTCAAACAGCTAACCTCATCATGAACAATAACAATTCACCTGCAAGACCCAAATTACAGAGAACCAATATTATTTATGAATTTACATGTTTTCCTTAAGAAACTTTGTTCCTGATCAAAGCAAATACATGAATAATTGGACATACTACTACATACCTATTAAAAAGACTTTCAATTAGGACTCATTTAGATACAAACAGAAAACTACCGAAATTTGTCCACAACATACTCATAGAAAATACGAATATAATAAACTCATTAAAATAAGGCTAAAAATAATGCAGTCATTAATAATAAAAAAGCCGATACTCAGTAATATCAATTATGAACACGGCCACAATGTGCTGACCGTGTTTTGAAAATAAAGACATTTCCATCACTATAGATACACATCTGTAATAATTTGAACTTCGATAACTATTATGAACTTTTAAGATTTTTGTTACAATAATTATTAATCTAGATAAATTCAATTTTCTTTGATATATGTTAAATTATATAATTTTCTACTCACTATATATATATATATATATATATATATATATATATATATATATATATATATATATATATATATATATATGATTTGTTTGTTTAACGTATATCAACTCTTTAAGGGACATTTAGTGCCGAAATTTAATTTTCTTGCATTAGTAATTTATTTTACAAAAATGTATTTCTAATGATATTTTTTACAGGAATGTATTGCTGGTAATTTTTGCCATGAAAAAGTGTGGCTTGTATTTTTTACTATCAAAATTTGATCCCAGTTTTTGTACCTCTGGTTCAGGGTGGATCTGAGAACAACGGCAATTAAGATGTGTTTCCACGCACCTCCAAACCTCCAGATTAAAGGCTTTGCTGCCGGATATAGTTTATCGTCATGCCCAAGATACGAAAGAGAATGAGGAAACTTTTGTGAGGTGAAGTGAGTAAAAAGGATAATAAAAACAACATTTTAATATTTTTTACTGAATGGTTGCCTTTATTCACAATTCATTTACTGGTCTTGTACAGCGTTGATTTTAAATTCAGTCTTACTAAAAACCAGCCAAGCGCAAACTCGTGATTTTGTCTCGAGAGGGTAACGATTGAGACACCAACTGGAGAAGTGGTGAATTCTTTTAGCCATGTTTGAAGTTTGAACTGTTAAGTGAATATCAACACATCCAAGGATCTTATTTTTGAAGTATTGCACTTATTAATTTGACTATAATTGTAGATAGCTAATCCAGATTGGTTTATTATGAATATATTTACACTATCTCCCCGCCATACACGTTACTTTGGTTGGTTTTCCCATTACCCTCGTGTCTACGAGATTTTTGAATGAATGAATACTACGCTTATAAGTAGAAACACAATACATCGCCATAACGATATAAACAGATATATACAGCGAGCGATAGGTAAATGGTCGCCATTTTATATTTTTAATTTCGTAAATGCGCGTTGTTTGTTTTTGATTTTGTTGACTGCACAGTATGGTAGGATCAGTTGGGCACCATCTGTGAAAAAAGAGCACCATGATGCAATTCACTCTGTCAGAAATTTGGAAACGGCATTCTGTACTGCTTGGCATTCGCGCCGGAAGCTCCAACACGAACATTTCAGAGTGTTTGGGTGTCAATCTGAGGACAGTGCAGAGGATTCAGAAAGAGTTGGATGAGTCTAATGGTGATTACGAAGGTCTTTGGAGTGGTCACCACTGATGGAGACGCTATACCTCCATTCATCTTCCCACCGGGCCTCAAACTCAGCACGGAAGCCTACGTCAAGTGACTTGAGGAGGTAGTACTGCCCTGGGTCCACAGGCTGACTGCTGGAAGACCCTATGTCTAGTAACAGGACTCTGCACCATGTCACACAAGCTGCAGAACCCAGTTTACCTGTTGACATTTATGTTTTAATTTCAAAATATATAAAGATCGTTATAGGTTGTAAGTGAAACTAATTTTGTAAAGTTAGTAATTGATGGGAATACAACTTTGGAAATTGCAAAAAAAAATCACATAGATTTTTAAGATTTCGATAAAAAAAAAAGGATTAAAAATATAGGTAAGGGATGAAGAAAAAACTGTCTTGAAGAATCTACATATAAAATTCGGTGACTTCCGTTAGTGCGTCCGTGTGTACACCCTCTAAAATAGCCATACATTGACTAATCGAAACCAAATTTTTGGGAGAATCGCAAACAGGTAATGCGGTACAAAGTAGATTTGGTTTTACTAGGTTGCGTAGCTTAGTACAATAAATTTTCATCATTTTCTCAGAAAAATTAAAAGTTTTATTATTTAACATAAAAATACCCCCACTATTTTAAAACAATTTAATGATTAAAATAACAAATACTTATTTAATAAAGATGCAACATTATTTTTTGAATATCTTTTCTTTAGTTTCCAGTTCGATTCAAAAAGTTGGAATTTGGATCCAGAAGGAAATATTTATGCATGGCCAGTGGTGTGTTGCATGCTCAAGAGTAAGAAATCCTAAGAATTCATTCTTCGCTGTTAAAAAGGAAAAAAAAGAAATTTCCTTAAAAATATTGTTTACCATGAAGTCCTATAAAAATAAATTAAAGAAATCATTAAACCACAAAGTAGGTTTTTTGTCAAAGTAGTTTTTCAAACAAATCAGCTTATTCAAATTTCATCGAAATTGAACGAAAAGTAGAGTTTGTAAATCTCGACAAAAAATGTTAGCGATGACTTTGACAATACTAAATACTGTGAACATCGCAACAGGTGTTAGTGTATTGCAAAAAATTCTACTGTCTTAAAAAGGATTTAAGAAAAGAATTAAAAGAGTAATTAATAAGCAAGGAAAGTGATTAACGAACAAGCAAATATGTGAAGAAACTTGTGTCGCTAATGTCAACAGAGAAAACACAAAGCAGAATATAAAGAACTTTGGCTAAAGATACGAAGGCAACGAAACTAGCATCAGTGAACCTCACAAGGATTAACGTGTAAATTGAATGAAGAAGTACATGAAAACTTTTTTTTTACTGCAATTTTAGTAAAAACTGTAAAACAATATTGAGTAGAGCTGATGACTAGACTAGAGGTTAGGTTTTTCATTAAAATAGTCACCAAATTGCCACCAGCATGAGATAGAAGAAAACAATGGGGAGGTGGAATAATTATAATCAATTAGGCTAGTAAAATTATAGGTCCCTATTAAGTTAATGGTGATGTCAAGCTACACGCAGAGAACCATTATAAATTTTAAGACAAGTCGTTTTAGTAATTCATAAGAAAGAGGCTTTTAGCCAAAGAGTAGATTCGAGCAAAACGATTCTCCTTAACATTCTGCAATGTTAACATCTTGGCAAAAATGGTTTCAAAGACACCCAAACAAATAGAACACTCTTCAAATATAACATACAATATATATATATATATATATATATATATATATATATATATATATATATATATATTAGGTTGGTGCAAAAATAATTTCGTTTTCTCACATAGTAACATATGTTAGAAAACGAAATTATTTTTGCACCAACCTAATATATATATATATATATATATATATATATATATATATATATATATATATATATATATATATATATATATAAGAATTAATGGTTTTATTTTTAATCTGACCGTTTCTTTCTTCAAATGTTATTATGTTGGTTACTAATATTTGAAATAGTCGCTCCATTTTTTTTAAACTGTTTGTATTGTGTATATCGGCCTGCGTATTCGAGAAATCATAAACAAAATATTATAAATATTCTCGAAGACGCAGGCCGATATACACAATACAAACAGTTTCAAAAAAATGGAGCGACTATTTCAAATATTAGTAACCAACATAATAACATTTGAAGAAAGAAAAATGTCAGATTAAAAATAAAACCATTAATTCTTTATATATATATATTGTATTTATTTATATATATATTATATGTTATAATTATGGGGGAAAATTCGTAGCCTCATGATTGCATTTAGCATGAAACTGTCGCCTCTGGGTGTTGACTTCAATGTCTGCTTATATATTTGTGTATTTAGGCAGAAAATTCTCTTTTAGGCATGTCTGATTGAATAAATTACTAATTTTTTTAACAAAATCCGTTCATACTCAAGAATACCCTTCCGTGTAATTGATATTAAAGGATGAGAGAAATGTGCTATAGCTGTTTAAATTCTTTTATTTTGATTTCCCAAGTACTTTCGGTCTTCTTCCAAGATCATCTTCAGCGGTGCAAGTAGTACAAAACTATATGTTGTTCAGGGCTACAAGTATTTATACAAAGCTGCCCGTTGTTATCCATTACTGTAATTTTTCATTATGCTTTTGAATGCAAACGGTTGACAATGCGCTGAGCGTTCATTAGAACATGAAAAAATTATCCATTATGGAATTGTTCCTCTGTTATAATGTCACGGTCATGCGCGCAATAAAGCGTGAAAAACCGTTCCTTTACAAGCATTTCAGAACATTACTGCAGTACTCATGGTTAATTCTGTTCAGTGCCGGCTTTTATTTTTTTAATATGAATTGGTTCTAAGATTTGTAGCTTGAATTTATTATTTTCTTGTAGAATAGTTGTGTTGTCGATCAGTAATTTTTTATATTGTGAATGTGGACAGGAATGTTGTTGTAGATGTAAGACACCTTGTTAGTGTATTTGTCATATATATATATATATATATATATATATATATATATATTGCAAGATTTCATCCTCCCCTGCCCATATTTTTGCTTCAAATGTATCTATGTTCTCATGAAGTTCAGAGCAGCATTTGATCTTAACGTTTATTCCAACTTAATTTCAATAAAAACAAAATAAATAGAAAAACATATGTATTTTTTCCTCAGTTTCTTTAAATAATTTTAAACTTAATATAGATTAAATTTCAAATTGGTAATTTTAAATTTTAAATTTTATAGTATAATTTAATATTTATTAGTTAGAATGAATTCTATTTTAGTCTAATCCCAACATTAAATTATTAAATAATTATTATAACCTAATAAGTCTGTTGTCAAGTTTTTTGAATTCTCGTATACTTGTATTCGGATTAGTCATTCCAGCTTATGTAACAGCGTTTTTCCTAGTGAGGGATGTTTGATTGATTTGAACCTTTCAAAACCCTTTATTCTACATTCAACACCACCACTTGATAAGACACCAGAAATGTTGAAACAAAATGGCTATTTTTGTAGTGATTTTATAACATGTTTATGCTATAATTTTCGAATAAATAATTATATATATATATATATATATATATATATATATATATATATATATATATATATATATATATATATGATAAAAATATAGTTTTACGGTATGCTATATTTATAGGGAAAATTCTCAATATCACAGATACAGCGTACGTAAATATAAAGGTGTACACTGAGGTCAACACCGAAAGGCGACAGTCCGTTTCATGTATGAATTTAATTTTCAGGCCACTTTGTTAATGTGTCCATATTAACGTGAAACAATAAAATAATGATTTATTCAAATATATAGAAGATTGTGATAATCGAATATCTCTTTTGATGCCTGATGTCTTTAAGATTTATCCATAAACCAACATTTTGTGTTGCGTAATAAATTAAAAACCACTTCCTCCCTTATTATCAATATTTTTCACTAAGGACTGAAAATGGCGTGATATATGATTCAGAAGTTTATCCTGAAATGTTTACGTTATCGGTTGGTCAATACCAATTTCATTGTTAAAACAGACTTGCATAATAAAAAATGATATTGTGTATTAATTCTAGGCTGGATCAATTTATTTGTATTTTATAACCAGTAGAAACTTACATCAATATTTAATGTAAATATATCTCGAAAATTTTATCATCCATAGTTTGTTAATACAAATGTTATTATAAAATCATTGCCTTGTATAATAACATCTGGCAGGACTATAGACTATGGAAGCATGCATGGGCTGATGGAAATAACTGTACACAAACACTCACACAGATGATAACGAATATCTACATAAACACATCGATTTTTCAGAAAAAAAACTTTATATACTGTATACCAAAAATACGTTTACAAAATTGGGCCGTGTTCCTCACACCAAAACAAAGACAAACGTTCATATAAATATATGTCCACAAATCCTTCGTTTTTGAGTTATTAAGTTTAAAGACAGATTACGGTAGATGGCGCTATATTGCCATGTAGACTAGGTTACATTTGTCATTCGTGTACATTTGTGGCTAGTCTGTCTTCAAAGTTTAACGTATGTAGAAGTGAGTTAACTGGGAAGTGTTTTGTTTAACAATGACAGAATATTCATATTGGGAGCAGGAAAATATTATTTTTACATACGCCGGGAAGGTCGTTAATGAAAATTAAAAAAAAGAATTAGTTTTAAGTGGAAATTTAGGCAGGGATACTCCAGAAGTCAAGAGTAGAGTTTGGGGGAGAATTTACTGGCAAAGCATTCAGCTTTATCAGCAGAGGATGATAACACCTCAAATTGATTGAAGAGTGGAGAATAGAGACCTTGCACTTATTCAATACCCCATTACAGAACCGCCAGTAATTAACGAGAGCCAAAGTTGAGGTGCCCATTCTCTCGGTAAACAAGGACTTAGCTCCTTTGAAGACTCCCTTACATTTATTACAAGTAGTGACGAATAGGCTCCTGTTGTGACAAGAGTTGTCACATTGGTATAACCGAAAATAGTGGTTCCTGTGTGCAATTGCGGCTAAGCATGCTGGTGTGAACCATGGAGAGGATTAAGGTTTCACCTGGTATTTCCAAGAAGGAATGAAAGCGTCCATGACGGTTTTGATCCAATTTTCAAGTCCAAGTGGGCGTCGATAAAATGGCAAAAGGTTCTGTAACTTACTTATTTACTTACAAGGGACTCGATAAGTATTTCATTCCAATCTTTAAATTTGAATTTTTCCTTTTATGGACAGGATAAACGGACTAATTTTCAATGGTGGTTTGGTGAGAATTAAGGCGACTCTGAAATGGATCTCGGGTTTCCACGACCAAAGTCTCGCGTTTAAATGGGTGCTGGAGGAGGTAATGGATGGAGGTGAGGGTGCAGAGCATCTCACTTGCTATAAGTAGTTATAGTACCAGAGTTAAGTATCTTTTATACGGCGGGGGTAGCGAGTGAAGCTTATTTTGACTGGTGGTTTACCTTTCCATTTTTTTTCGTCTATCAAGGAATTTATTAGTCATGCACCAGTCAAAAAATAAGAAATCATTAAAAAACGAACGCCAAATTTCAAATAATATATATATATGCATACATGCACATAATTTAATGAAGGAAATTAAAATCCACCGACAAAAGGGAGGATAGGTAAAAACATTAGAAACAAACAAGCAAACAAAAAATTAAAAAAATATAAAATTAAAAAAATAAAGACAAAAACATTTCAACATTTGCAACAAAATAGCAGTCTAACCTACCCACGTTGTGACTTTGATCTTAGGTAGACGAGATCAATCAGGCGTCGGGCCGTAGTGTATGCTGAGTCCAGACTAAAGGTGATATCGCACAAGCGTAAGGAAAAAGAAGCAAATAAAAGAAAAACCCAAGAGGTTCAAGTATGCTAAGAAATAACAAATCAACTTTATCCTTCTGTTATATACAGGAGAGTACTTTTCTCCCAGCCCGTTTCCTACGAAATGTGACACTTCTATGTTTCAAGCAAGTTGGTATCGTAAGTCAACTAATTTAGTTCTTAAGTGTTGGCTTGGCTTCGTTCGTCAGTATAACTTGCTATTGGTAGGATAGGCGAAGTCGGAGGTCGTGGAATTTCTCGGTCAGCTTCTGCGAGGCAGCACTCTGGTTAAGCTCTGACTCTAAATCCAAAACCAGCTCAACCGTGTCTCCAACTCGAACTGCAACTGCCGAACGACCATAGGACGTTCGTTTATATGGGTACCGACCAAAACCCGGTGTGGGCCAGACGCAGCCTAGTATTCTCGGTAAATCTCGATTTCTAACAAGAAATCTCTTTGTTGTCAGGCCAGGAAAATTGATTACTTCCTATTTTAGGAAAATTAATCACTTGCCATTTCGGGGGTTCTCCGTCGTCCGTGAGGGAAGGTCGGAGGAGAGTTATCCTCCAAGACTCTTTCTCTCTCACATTGATATCTCATACCAATCACTTCAGTGGGCGTTAACAACAACTCTACCTTTCTCACCCATTTACCCCCCGACCAATGATATCTTGGCGTGCGGGTGTAGCTAAGCTGGCCTACTTAAAATTCTAATCCAGAATTTTTGTTTACAAAATTCTCCTTTTTCCCATCGGCCAAAAATGTTACAAATTCCATATTGTAAATTAAATTTCTATCATATCTTTTTGCCAACCAGAATTCACTTAGCCAGCACTCTCTACCGACCCATCAAACACTGTCAAAGTTTGCCATCTGATCCTTTCGTTAAGTTAGCTTTATAATGGAATCCTTGGCTTGTTAAGAAATTAAATTCCTTTATCTCGGCAAATCTAAATTCTCCACTCTATTTTCTCTCTCATGTCAAAAATTTACATACACCATATCGCTATTAAACATATCGGCTTCTTAATTCGACACTCTGATAATTTAAATAATAACAAACCCCTCATCTATGTCGAGACAATGCAAAATTTTACAATTGCCACTTGCTTCTTTTCGCTTGTATCCAAGAAAATAATAAACGTTATCTTGGAAAGATAATTAACATTGATTCTTCCTGTCCTGTATCTGCGATCGTCTCACGCCGAAATTTTTATGACCGGCTTGTAGTTTGGCCGAAATCTTCATATTTGCTTTTCTTTCTATCTCGGAGACATAAATCAACCTGACAAGACCTCACACATGGCCTTTTCCACGGGTTTATTGTCTTTTGTGAAAAGTATATTTTTCGTAAATAGAATAAAATCTTTCTTTTAACGTCGATTAGTCTATCTTTCGTGATAGCTCTTTTTGGCCTTAAGTCTTTCCTGTTTTTTTTTTAAATTTCTATGGTTAATTAGTTAGCCAATTGCCATAGCTAAATAGTGTCACAGTCGTCTAAAATGCGAATTTGGTTTGAAATCATTCAAACCGGCTCTTAAATTGCAACTATGAAATCCAATCCTCTGATATACGCTAAGTAACATGAAACCTACACAACTGAAGATAGGAGAAAAGCTATGCTTACAGATGAATCTAATCTGAAACCGTTCGTCACGCGTAAAAGAAATATTTTAAGGCCCCCTGGTAAGAGATTTGATGAAAATATACAATTCAGGTTATGAAGCACCCACGAAGCCAGATGATTTGAGGCACCATGTCCAAATTCTGGAACATCTTCACTATTTCTTGCCTTCAGTAGCAACGAAGAATGATGCAATGTATGTGGAGCTACTGCAGGAGGAACTGTAAATGCATATGCACATATATTATTGCACGATGGTGCTTCATGCCACGTGTCAAAGATCGTTGAGAATCTTCTGCATAAAATCAATGTGACAATACTGGAGTGGCAGGGGGAACAGCCCAGATCTGAACCCAATCGAAAATTTATGAAAAATTAGCAAAAAAAAGTTGCAGAAAAACAACCGGTTTCTAATGCTCTGGATAGAGTGGCTTGTGGATAGTAGTCGTGGCTCGTCGGGGCACAGTCCTATGTGTAAGGGAAACTCGGATGAGTTCCACCACGGAAAATGTGATCGAGCGGCGCTATATCGAGTCTAATTCGTTACCTCTTCGTCACCGAGACCCGTTGGTACAGTTGGTATGAGGTTTGCCTGATAACGTAACTGTCCGAGTTTCAATTCGCTCACTGCTGATAAGTCTCAAATATAGGACGAATCGACCGTCCAGTGCTTTCTGCATTCTGTTGAGGATCCTTCTAGATTCGATGAATTAATTACGATTATTCAAATCACCCTTAATTTCTCTCTCTCTCTAAATATATATATATATATATATAAGCGGACAATGAAGTTAACATCCAGCGACAACAGTTTGTTTCATACTTATACGCAATCGTCAGGCCATATGCGTTGTTTTTTTGCTTGATTATTTATATATACGGTTCAGTGATGCATTCTGGGTAGTCATGACTTGGCCTTTGGATTGCATTTAAGCATGAAACAGGCTGTTGCCTCTGGTTGTTGACTTCAATGTCCACTTTTATATTTACATACGCTCTATCCCTTTAATACATAAATATACCAAACGTTAAAAACTATATCCCATCATTGGATTTGTGTTGTGGTGTAATGGATATTGGTTCAGCATGAGAAATCGGTAGAGACGAGTTCGAATTCCAGACGGATTCGTTAGATTCAGTTACGCGCAATTCGATCATATGATCTTTTTTTTTTCTTTTCAGTAGATAAATTATATAAAAACTGTTCAAATGTTTTTCCGAGAGCTTTCGGCTATACTTTTAGCCATTTTCAAGGTTGAAATATATTATCTGTTGTTGTATGTATGTATTTATATAATGTTTCATTTTAAAAACACGGTCAACATATTCTGTCCGTGTTCATAGTTGATATTATTGAGTGTTGTTTTTATTACAAAGGTTTCAATTAATTTTAGCCTTTTTTTTTACATGTAGACGATGTTATATTTATATTATCAATAAGTATGTTACGAACAGATTTATGAGATCACATGAGAAATTGTATAAAAACTTAAAGCACCATGTCTATTATATTAATGTAAGACGGATTGCTGTCTAAATACACAATATATATATATATATATATATATATATATATATATGAAGAACAATTTTAGCCGAAAGTATTATGACAAAGTAGAAAAAAGTTATTGTGTGAGGTGTTTCGTCCTTTTGGACTAAATTTATGTTTATGTTGATGCAACTGCACATGCTGCGCCTGCAATAAATGGGGACGTAACTTTTACATACGCCAATAAAAAAAAATCCATTCTGTTGATAATAATCAGGAGAACTTTATTGCTTCATCATATATGAACATTATCAGTATTAACTCCTTAACCTTCAAAGCGAATGTCTTTATTCTTTTTATATATTTAACGTTCTCAACGTCGATCTGTCTATTCATTCTCTTTTCTCTCTCTCTCTCTCTCTCGCTTCAAGTGATGAAAGAGAAAATAACTGTGTATATAATGTTTAATCATTGACACAGCCAACTGCACACTCAACATGTCAGTCTACTACTAATCTCATCTTCCGCATCACAATTATTGGTCAGGTAAGCAAACTAGTTTTTCACGGCTCTATATGAACATTGGCACATATCGTCTTGTAATATAACGATCGCTCTCTATTTTTATATAAGCACTGTATTCTGACCACCACAACCCACTTTTCTCTGTTCCTGTGTCTCTCTTTCTCTCTCTCTCTCTCTCTCTCTCTCTCCATATATATATATATATATATATATATATATATATATATAGAGAGAGAGAGAGAGAGAGAGAGAAAGAGAAACCTTTTATCAACGGATTATAGAGTGGGGGGGGGTGTTCCGTTAAAGCAGATTGTCCAGAGAAGGAAAAGTATCATTTTTTAAACCACTATAGTAACGACCAGTATTTATGATCGTAATGTAATATAAACATGTATATATGCCATAAATAAATGTATACTTAATATAGATATATTAATCAAAATAACAATAATAGATTTCTAGAAAAAATAGATTTCTCACAGCTACTTTCTCACGCACGCGCTAATGTATCGTACTTTATATACTGTACACCGTCTTTGTTTACAATTGAAAGGCCCGCCACAGCCGCCAAGCGGTCACTTTGAGAACAAATACGTTTCGTTTGCTAAGTCCGCAAATTTTGAAATAAATCGTTGACGATTTTGAATTTTTTTTCCTACAAGTTTTTTTTATTTTATTTCGCCTGCTGGTCTTGTCCGTTGCATCCGAAAAGCGTTGATGGGAGGTCCGTAGATGATAGGTTTCTCTCTCTCTCTCTCTCTATATATATATATATATATATATATATATATATATATATATATATATATATTACGAAATGGACAAAGTCCGACAATTTATTTATTAAAGACATTTTTTATGTTTAACGTTCTTTTTATAGATACAAGTATTTAAGTAAATGCTCTGTTTATAATAAACAGTATTAAATAACATTTACCGTCCTGAATGTCCGAGAAATTTTCATAGAAAAACAGAGCATTATAAACATTATTATAAACAGAGCATTTACTTAAATACTTGTATCAGGATGCAGGTTCGAATCCTGTCAAAGGACGAATATTTTCTATGAAAAGGTCGACCCAAAATAGTCACTTCTGACTCGCTGCTGTACTATATGTTGTATTATATGATGTGTATATATTGTATATTACAAATAGCGTCTTGGATCCGTCCTGGGTATGATGATAAACTACATCCGGCGGCAAAACCTCTGATTGGAAGGTTTAGAGGAGCGTGAAACCACTTCTGTTGTTCCCAGGTCTACACTGACGCGAGTTCGTAGCACCTGTTAGGGTCCCACCCAAGGGCAAATAGTTAACCCCCAAACTGGAGCAAAAAAAACAATAAAGTGTAAAAATAGGTTTTAATACTAGAAATACTTTATAAAAATTAACTACCAGCGATACATTTTTGAAAGAAAAATGTTACCAGCAATAAAAATTGTCGGCATTAAATAACCCATTGAGGTTGATATGCCGTAAAACAAAACAAACCAAACCAAATAGTCCTGGGTACGACGATAAACTACATCTGGTAGCAAGTCCTGTGATTGGCAGGTTTTGAGGATCGTGGAACCACCTGTTAATTGCTGTTCTTTCCAGGTCCACCTTGATTCAGGGTAGTAGCACCTGTTAGGGGGTCCCAGCTATGGGTAAATAGTGAACCCCTAAACTGGGGTCAAAACATTATGAAAGTTTAAAAATACATTTTTATAGTAAAAAACGAAATTACCAGCAATATATTATTGGAAAAGGAAGAGAAAATTAACAAAGCTCCCAAGAAAATTAAATTTCGGCATTAAGTGACCCATAAAGTGTTGATGTGCCGTTAAAAAAACTAAGGCATACCAAACCAAGCCAAACCATCCAAACTATTATACAAATAACAGTAGTATTCAGTCAGTGTATTTCTTTATGACAATGATTTTCTTAGCATTTTCTTAAGAAAATAAAGAAATAAACAATCCCAGTTGACCCGAACAAAAAAGTTAAATTATCTATTAGGTTGGTGCAAAAATAATGACGTAATAATGTCGTTTTTTGATGTGTTTTTTAACGTCAAAAAACGAAATTATTACGTCATTATTTTTGCACGAACCTAATACTAAAAAAATTAAATTATCTACTGTGTTTTGTTAAATTTTAATCCCCACCTTCACCTTTAGACCTTCCTGTTCTTCTCTCGTCTGTTACCCCTCACTATAGCTTTCATTTACGCTCGCTTTCCTCCCACACTCCCATACACACACTCTCACTAAATTTTATTTGTTATTCCCGGAGTTATTTTTTCTTTTTGAATTTGTAGGTCTGATGGATTTGAATGGAATAAATTATGACTATGGAATATTAGTGTTTAAGCCTTTTTATTATATTCTTACTCTGTCCTGGATATTGAGTTCTACCTGGATTCTATCCTCTTAGAATTTTTTTACACACACACATATATATATATATATATATATATATATATATATATATATATATATATATATATGTTTGTGTATGTATGTATGTATGTATATATATTTGTGTGTTTTAGATATATATACATATATGTATGTGTAATATACACATACATATATGTATATATATCTAAAACACAAATATATATACATACATACATACACTAATATTATCAATATATATATATATATATATATATATTTTTAATTGGATTGATGTGAGTTTGTGACCCTGCGATCGTCAAACAAAGTAAGTATGTTAGCTCTATCATTGATATTGAGGACTTTCCAATAAGTACCGCGCATATATAACATATAAATAATATATATCAAAATTGCATATATATATATATATATATATATATATATATATATATATATATATATATATATACATGCATACACATTTTACATATATATATATGTGTGTGTGTATATATATATATATATATATATAGTATGCGATGGGTAAATTGTCGCCATTATATATTCTTTATAATTTCGCGCATGCGCGTTGTATGATTTTGATTTCGTCGACTGTACATTATAGTAAGGTCAACTGGTCACAGTTTGCGAGAAAAAGCGCACCATGGCACAATTCACTCTACCAGAAATTTGTGAAACGCTATGGTGGATTGATTGTCATTCGCGTCGGAAGCTCCAATACGAACATTTCAGAGTGTTTGAATGTCAATCAGAGGACAGTGTAGAGGATTCGGAAAGAGTTGGATGAGTCTAATGGTGATTACGTAGGTATTTGGAGTGACCACTAGTGATGGCGACGTTATGCCTCTATTCATCTTGCCACAGGGACCTAGACTCAACACGGACGCCTATATGAAGTGCCTTGAGGAGCTAATGCTGCCCTGGTTCAATGGGGTGGCTGCTGGGAGACCCTATATTTGGCAACAGGAATATGCACCATACGACACAAGCAGGAGCACCTAGTCATGGCCGTCAGATAATTTCTACGGCCACATCACTCCTTCATTAGATCTGGCAACCTAACTCCCTAGACCGAAACCTCCTATGTGTGGGGCGCAGTTGAGCGAGAGTCAAGAAAACTCCTTTTAACACCAAAGATGAACTCAAGACAAAGATTATAATTTTATAATTTTATAAGTTGAAGTTTATAAGCAGTAAATTCGACCTTGTCTACCGAACGATCCTTGGTGGCCGAGCGGTTAGGCACGTCAGCGTAAATGATGGTTCCGTATAGGATGCAGGACGAATATTTTCTATGAAAATTTCTCGGACATTCAGGCCGGTAAATGTTATTTAATACTGTTTATTATAAACAGAGCATTTACTTAAATACTTGTATCTATAAAAAGAACGTTAAACATAAAAAATGTCTTTAATAAATAATATATATATATATATATATATCAAAACAGAAGCGGTTAAATTCATAAAAAAGAGACAAACCGCATGCGTTTTTGGTTGTATTGTGGATTTCTTTTAGTGTATATATTATATTTTATTCTTCATATTTTTGCTACACGTGTTTCCGGTATCATGACATTTTTCAGCCAAATTAAAAGAATTAATTTTTAAAAGAATAAATTTTCTTTTTGTTCATGTTTTGTATTTGGAGTGAGCCTTGATCTCATTTTTTCGACTGTTCGCAAAAGTAACTTTCTGCCTAAGTGGTAATAAAATCATTAGGTTTGGTGTTACTGGTGGCGATGACAAAATGTTTTGATGATAGATGCCCCCCCTATAACCCCTGAGTCTGTAAAACCTATTTCTTTTTCTGTGTATCGTGTGTGCACGTAATATATACACTAATACAAATCCACATTATAACCAAAAACGTTTGCGGTTTCTCTCTTTTTTTTTAAAATATACTTTTCTCTCGTTGGAACTATTATAACCTTATATATATATATATATATATATATATATATATATATATATACCGGTTGAGGTCTCTTGAGAGAAATGGTAATTTTAAAAACAGTGGCTCATACCGCTATTAACCGAATTGAATTGAGCTCTCCGGACCACTGACGTATTTCGCGTAGAAAACGTTAAAATTTCCAGCCCTCTCTGCAGTGTGACGACAGCCTCGGGGTAGAATCTCTCACTGATCCCGGCTTGAAGCAATCGGACATTTAGCCACACTGAAGAGCTGTGATACAGCAAAACAGTCTGTCTGTGGATGACAATATATATGTATATATATATATATATTAAACAGTGTCTATTCCGTATTTGGGCCTCCGCATTCGTGAAATCTTAGTAAAGAAAAATGGGTTTGATTCCGTATGATTTACTACTCACCCACATAGAATGACACACCAATTGTGTGTGCGCGCGTTTGCGTGTGTTCCCACCCATTTCACTCACTTTTAAATTTTATAGTTGGTATTTATAAATATGCAAAATATTTTTTATGAAGTGATCCAATAATCTTTGGATAGTTTTGAAAACAAAAACAAACTTTCTAAACGTACACATCGAAACCTACAGAAATCTATAAACTCATACATAAACAAGAACAGACGTATAGCCACAGCCACATTTGCATTCGTATATTGAAGATTTATTTTAATTACAAAACGATTCTATTTTTACAAATGGTTTATCATTTTGGCTACTTCCCATTCGTGTTGTTTTCCATCGACGCTTTCATTGCCAATTTTGTTCCTTGCTGAATTGAAAGAAGCAAAAAAAAAAAAAAAAAATGGCGGGGATAAGAGAAGAGAAAAACTCGGAGAAGTTCACAAATGTTCTGGCAAAAGCAAGTGAAACAGGCACAAAGCAGAAGGTTAATTTACTCGAATAAATGATAATTGCTTACAATTCGACAATAATTCGTACAAAATAAATAATCATCAACGATAGAGATTTATAAAATTACAGTTGGACTTTATTTAACAAGAAATGTTTCGCTTGTTAAATATCCAATTACCTGCTTCAGAAGATGAAATTACCATAATTCCTCATGTATAATACACATTTTTTCTAAAAAATAATAAACAAAATCCCCTGCGCGTATATGTTAAAAAATTGCTGTAAAGTAAAATAAGAATTATTATGAAACTAAATTAGAATAATATTATTCTATGTTCAAAACCATTTCTAAATAACAGTAGAAAACGCTGGTCGTAATGAAATTGGAGAGGAACGATTTATAGGGTTTACCAAACCAGGGGTGCGCATTATGCAAGAGTAGCAATTTCCCACACTTTCGGTTGTGCGTATTATGGATGAAGGCGTATTGTAATTACGGTTGTTTAATTCTATTTAAAAACAATTAGCTGTAATTATGCATGGTGTTTTTTCTAAGTGTAATTTAGATGTGGCACAAGGTCGAAGATGTAGAACAGTCAGTAGAGATCGATCTCATAGCTCAGTCGTAACTAATCGAGCGAGACAAGCTTGCTAACCATTACACCACATTAAATAACGTAACTGCAGACAGTTATAACCTGTAAACCTCGCTGTGGGGTAAATCTCGCGCACGCGCAAATAAAGGTCATTGGATTACAATCTAGGAGGGATTAATTCCGCTAGCACACACACGCGCACACACATAGACACGCTCACAGACCTACCCACCACGCGCACACACACACACACACGAACACACACACATATATGTGTGTCTGACTTGCTCACGAGCTTTCCGTTATTACTGCGTGTATATAAATATATATATATAGTAAATATATATATATAGTAAACAAATAAAACTAAAAGTTAAAAAATTTCTCTTACTGGCTTTAATTTTCGCAGATTTAGTTCGCTTAATAGGAGGTTAGATAATACAATTGAATTTATTAACAGACAAAGACTGCTTAAAAGTGTTGTCCTCAAGTAATTTACTGATCGACAGTTTTTATTTTTTTGATGGGGGATGGGCACACTGTTTGAAATTAGTACTACACACCCACACACCAATACATACATACATACATATATATATATATATATATATATATATATATATATATATATATATAATAAAAAGGCTTAAAACTAATATTCCATGGTCATAATTTATTCCATTAGAATCATAAATACGATCCAATTCATCAGACCTACAAATTCAAAAAGTATGTGTATATTTACCACTAATATTATCTATCTATCTATGTATATATGTATATATATATATATATATATATATATTGCGTATTTGGGCAGCAATCACACTTTTATACAAGTTCTAGAACATTCGGACAATTTCTACCTAATCTATGTCCAGAAAAGAAAAACATTATAACAAGAAAAATTAGATAAAAAAATAGCCGCAGTAGCTTGTCACTCGTTTTTTAATACACACACACACAAGTCCTGATATATATATATATATATATATATATATATATATATATATATATCAGGACTTATGTTTTTACGTCAGAATCCTTAGAATATGCAGGACAGAACACCTAGGGAAATGCAGAAAAAAGCGTTTAAACTTTTTCATCAGACACATCACTTCATCTTCAACGCTAGGGAAACGCGCACATAAAATCCACAAGTCTGAAATAGTAGCCTCCTCCTCCTCCTCCTCCTCCGCCCACGACAGAAAAAAACACACACACAGAATTTTTAAACGTACCCTCCACCGCTCTATAAACAAAATTTTAGAACCAACTAGCCATCCGGACACTAGGATCAAAACCATAGTTTTAATGTGTGTTATATTTATGGGATAAAGGGCTCAATATCAGAGATAGAGCGTATGTAAATATAAAAGTGAATATTGAATCGTCAGGTCTGATAGCTTCACAAAGAAAGCTGTTTTTTCGCAATCGCCTGACGATTGTGTCTAGCATGAAACAGCCTGTCGCCTCTGAGTGTTGACATCAATGTTCACTTTTATATATATATATATATATATATATATATATATATATATATTGTTACACCGGCCTCCTAACACAAGGGAATTACACCGGTTCTCACTATATATAGTGCCAGTAATACCTACCCGGTGCAAGCAGCGACAGTACTGCTCGGCCCGGTCGCCAGGATCAAAGTGTAGTACGCTGCCTTTGTGAGCTTCCGGGTCGGAGTCTGTCGAACTCTCTGTATTACGGAGAGGAACTCAGAAGCTTTGCCGAAGGGCAATGTTTCCTTCCGGGAGGTAGACAGGGCCTGAACCCATCTAGGCGGGTTCAAAGGCTATATTTTTGGCCGAACCTACGGACTCGGAAAGACCCACATTAAACCTTCCTTGTGCCACATTCGGTCCTCGTGGGTGGATTGATAAATACCAAGCAGCGACAGTACTGCTCGGTCCGGTCGCGAGGATCAAAGTGTAGTACGCTGCCTTTGTGAGCATCCGGGTCGGAGTCTGTCGAACTCTCTGCATTACGGAGAGGAACTCGGAGGAAGCTTTGCCGAAGGGCAAGGTTTCCTTCGGGGAGGTAGACAGGACCTGAACCCGTCTAGGCGGGTTGAAAGGCTATATTTTTGGCCGAGCCTACGGGCTCGGAGAGACCCACATTAAACCGGCCTTGTGCCACATTCGGTCCTCGTGGGTGGATTGATAAATACCAAGCAGCAACAGTACTACAACTGCCTAGCTGAGTAGTACCCGTTTCCTACCTTTATATCTGTGATGTTAAATACACTTGTTCCTTAAACCAACCTCGACTTGATTTTCTTATTTTTACTATTGTGCCACGACACAACAGATTGGCGACGTCGGAATCGAAACGATATCACTGCAGACAATCACCTAAAGTGATTGAAATACAAGGATTCGCAAGATTTTTACGGCAAAACACCTTCGTCATTTCAAACAGATATTTGGATACGCAAGGATTAATAGCAAATTAATTACTACAATAGTAATTTGGCGACGTAAAAAAAAAAATAAAATAAAAATAAAAACAACCAAAAATTTGCTACCAAAAGTCTACAGCGTGAGAATGCGAATAATATTGTCAATTATTAAAATAATTGAAAATACTGACACCAAGTGTTTCGGAAAAAAAAAGGGTTCACTGTAGAAACCAGAGTTTTTTTCACGGTAGGATTTTTTTTTTCTCCTCTTCAAAGTTAAATGATTTGTCGAGTGAAAAATATATATTCGCGTAAGTCATTTGTGCTTAACAAAGACTGTTAAATATTCGAGTCATATTTGCGCAAAACCACAAAGAGGTTGAAAAAAAATTTTTGTGACTTTCCCATTAGTCGACACTCCTTAAAGCGACGGATTTTTTTTTTTTTTTTTTTTTTTTTTTTTTTACGAGAAATACATATTTCTTGTTTGTGTATTAGTTGAGCAAACTAATTTTATTAAGCAAGCCTTGGGAAAACTGATTTGTTTAATACAAGTGTAAACTGTAGGGTGCGTAAATTGAATTCGTACCATGGACGCAGAATTAAGAGTCTCTTCTTCAATTGTTCAAATTTCAAACGGAACAAAGTCTCTGGTTGCAAAAGCAACAACTTCAACGACAACTTGAAAGTGAGGAGAAATTTAAAAAAGAGTTGTTGGAACAACAGAAACGCGTCGAAGAAATCTTTATGAAAACACAGGAGGAACAAAGGAAACTTCTGGAGGCAACACAGTTAACGAAGGCAAGCGAGAATCATAACGCATTCTCCCAGACGGCTTTGTGGAACACTATTGAAAGTTTCAATTATAATCCAGAAGATGATGTCACGTTTGCTCATTTCTATAGAAGATATGAGGATATTTTTGTATCGGATTGCGGTACATGGACAGACGCTAAAAAAGTTAGGTTTCTGCTAAGAAAATTGGGAACAGCCGAGCATACAAAGTTCGTGAATTTTATCCTTCCAAAAAAGACCAGTGAGTTGAACTTCCAAGACAGTTACTCTACTAACAGAACTGTTTTCTATAAAAACTTCTCTTTTTCACAGGAGATATAAGTGTATGAATGTCACTAGAAGAGAGGAAGATAATTACACTACTTATGCAAGTATTGTAAACAAGCATTGCGACGACTTTAAACTGGAGGAATTATCATCAGATAATTTTAAATGTTTAATATTTGTGCAAGGGCTGGTTTTAGGTAAAGACGCTGATATCAGGTGTCGTGTTTTAAATAAACTCGAAAACGAGCCGAATTTAAAACTACAAAGCTTAGCGGAAGACTGTGAACGGTTTGTTGCGTTGAAACAGGACAGTCGTGACATAGAGGAAAGCGGAGTGTCGCACATTAAAAAGGTCCATCAGAAGAAAAATTTAACTTAAAAAAAATAACCAGAGGAAAAAACAGGGAAAAGATCCACCTGGGCCGTGTTGGAGGTGTGGAGATAAACATTGGTACAATGAGTGTCCCTACAAATTCAAACAATGGGATAACTGCTACCAGAAGGGGCATAAGGCATCACATTGTAGGAAAAAATCTGGTAGAAAGAAGACATCCATTAAATTAACGAAAATTGAACCTGAGAAACGAAATATCCGGAAATTTGTACAGGTCAAAATGTTTAAAAAGAAAGTAAGACTACAGCTTGATAGTGGGTCTGATATTTCCATCATTAATGTACAGACATGGAAGAAGCTTGGGAGACCCACTATGATTAAAACGGCGAGAAGCGTCAGTGGTGAAAAAATCACCTTCGAAGGAGAATTATTGACGAATATTTCTTTTCAGAATAAGACCGAAAAAGCGAAAATTTTTGTCATGCGAAAATCAAATAACCTCTTTGGAACTGACCTGTTCGAAAAATTTAGACTATGGGATCTGCCTGTAAGCTCTTTTTGTCAAAAAGTTGAGGATTTGAATGTGGAGGCAGAAAAACTTAAGAGGGAGTTAAAAGATAATTTTCCCGACGTATTTACAGGCGGTTTTGGAAGGTGTACAAAAGCGGTATCAAAATTTGAAGTCAAAGAAAATGAACAGCCAGTGTTCCAAAAGAAAAGAAAGGTTCCATAAGCCGCTATAGAACAAATATACGGTGAATTAGAAAGACTCGAAAACATGGGTGTCCTCGAAAAAATTGATCACAGTGAGTGGGCTACGCCAACAGTTTACATCAAAAAGAAGAGCAAGGAGATTAGGGTTTGTGCCGATTTCTCAACAGGTTTAAACAATGCATTAAAGGATCACCATTATCCTCTTCCGAGCCCTGAAGAAATATTCGCGAAACTGAGTGGAGGGAAATATTTTTCTAAAATCGACCTCAGTGACGCGTATTTACAAATCCCAGTCGATCGGGAGTGTTCAAAGCTACTATGCATCAATACCCATAAGGGATTGTACAAGTTTAACAGACTTCCTTTTGGAGTCAAAGTCGCCCCTGCGATTTTTCAGCAAACAATGGACATGATGTTAAGTGGGTTGGACTTCGCAGTAGGGTACCTGGACGATGTGTTAGTGAACTGCGCTAGCAAAGAACAGCACAAAGCTCATGTAAACCAAGTATTCAAAAGGATCCAGGATTATGGATTTAAACTGAAACAGGAAAAATGTACCTTTTTCATGGAAAAAATAAAATACTTGGGGCAAATCATCGATGAACATGGAAGAAGGCCGGATCCAGATAGATCGAGTGCAATAAGGGACATGCCTGCTCCAGAAAATATTGCGTCTCTACAAAGTTTCTTAGGTTTGGCGAATTATTACAATGTATTCGTGCCAAATATGCATGAACTAAGATCACCTTTAAATGAATTGTTAAGGAAGGACCAAAAATGGGCCTGGACGCAAGAGTGCGAAGAAGCATTTCAGGAAATTAAAGATATATTAACGTCTGACTTGTTTCTGGCACATTATAATCCCAAGCGTGATATTATAGTTGCAAGCGATGCCAGTGCCTATGGCATAGGAGCATGCATACTACACAAAATGGATGATGGAAAAATAAAACCCATAGCCCATGCATCCCGTTCACTTTTACCAGCCGAAAAGAACTACTCGCAAATCGAGAAAGAGGCGCTAAGCATTATATTCGCAGTAAAGAAATTTTATCGTTTCTTGCACGGTAGACAATTTCTGTTACAAACAGATCACAAACCATTACTAACGATTTTTGGATCGAAAAAGGGACTACCACAACATACGGCGAATAGACTCCAAAGAGGGGGTACCATTCTTCTGAATTATAATTTTCAAATGGAGTATGTACCATCTAAAAAACTTGGTTATGCAGACGGCTTATCAAGGTTAATACCTAAGCACACAGAACCATTGGAAGATATAGTAATAGCAGCCATTCAAGCGGAAGTTGAAGTAAAAAATACTTTGTGTGACACGATAAGAGAACTTTCAGTAACGCTTGATGAGATTAAGAGTAAGGCAGAGGTGGACGAATTTATTATAAGCATGAAAGAAAAAATCAACAGTAACCAACTGGATGAGGAAATTTATTCAATTTGTGATAACGTCCTGTTATATAGCGATAGGGTCGTAATTCCTACGACATTACAGAAAAGAATGCTCAAGGAATTCCATGTAGGACATCCAGGGATATCAAAAATGAAAAGCCTTATGCGCTCTTTCGTTTTCTGGCCAAACATGGATAAGGATATAGAAGAAAAAGTCAGGGAGTGTAGAGGATGCGCATTAGCTATGAAAGCTCCTCCGACTCAATTCGGATCGTGGCTAAGTGGCCGGAAGTACTGAAATGCAAGAACCCCACATCCGAGGCAACTATTAACTTCCTGTATGAACTATTCGCTAGGTTTGGAGTTGTAGACTGTGTTGTCACAGACAATGGAACGCAATTCACGTCTACCGAATTTAAACATCTCTGCGAAGATTATCTAATCGAGCATATATAACCATTCCACCATACCACCCAAGAAGTAATGGGCAAGCGGAGAGATTCGTAGATACGTTCAAGAGAGCCCTGAGAAAAGCTAGTGGATCACCGACGGATAAGTCAATCCAACAATTCTTACAAGTGTACAGGGTCACTCCGAATGCAAACATCGAAACGTCGAAGACACCTGCTGAGGTCATGTTCGGACGCAAGGTTAGATCAATTTTCCACAGGTTGTTACCAAACCAGAATAGGCCAAACCTCAAAAAACCTATAACAAAAAAACGGTATAAAGTTGGCGAAAGAGTTTTCTACAAGATTCATAGAAGTAATAGGACCTTTTGGGAGTCCGGCATTATTGAGAAACAAATAGGCAACATGGTCTATATGATTAAGGGACCAGATTTCGTGCACAAACGTCACACTAACCAAATCCGGAAAAGATACTCAAACAGTGAGGTGACCAGATCGCCCGAGGAGGACATCATGGACACAGTGTTTGATACTTTTCAGGTGCCCACACCAGAGACAGCTCCTGAGAATAGGAGGTCAAAAAGAAAACGGAAATCAACGGAGTTGATTAGGGTGAACCCAAAACAAAAACGTTATTAATCCCCAGACGGGATATTTTCAAAGCGGGGTGTTACACCGGCCTCCTAACACAAGGGAATTACACCGGTTCTCACTATATATAGTGCCAGTAATACCTACCCGGTGCAAGCGGCGACAGTACTACAACTGCCTAGCTGAGTAGTACCCGTTTCCTACCTTTGTATATGTGATGTTAAATACACTTGTTCCTTAAACCAACCTCGACTTGATTTTCTTATTTTTACTGTTGTGCCACGACACAACATATATATATATATATATATATATATATATATATAGTGCATATTTGGGCAGCAACCTTTCTTTTAAATATTAAATACGGTGGATAAGGAAGATTTAATTAATTTTTCATTAAGTTTTTCTAGCGTCCTTACGTTTTTCCCTTGTATATGATATTTGTTGGAAATTAAATTGAAAAAATTAAACATTTTATGTTTTCGTATGTACATGTTTATGTTATGTACGTACACTGTATTTTATTTTAAAATTTAAAAAGTAATGTATACAATGCCTAAAATTTTAGCAGACATGTTTGCTAGTTTAATTATTTATTTTACAGGCGTTTGAATTATCGTCTGCTTTAATGTTGATTTCTTGTATGTTAGTGGGAAAAGGAAAGTAAAAGTAACTGATCTGTACATTTTGCACATATAGTGTCTTCTCGTGCGTATGCAAATTGACTCGTTTTAGTTTAGCCACGTTTTGGAGATGCTCATAAGCAAGGAACGCCTTCTGGAAGTATTTTTTTTTTTCATCGGCCAACAGGCCTTTAGGCAGAAGTGACATCATCATCCCTTCCTCCTTCAACTCACTGATAGGTCGCAATAGGGAGAGGTCGATGTCTTCATGATAACTGATTACCAGAGGAAACGGAGCAGTCTGATCGCTTCACAAAAAAGTTGTTTTTTGTAAGCTTGAAACATGAATTTTTATATACTCGGCAGAGTATACCGAAATTTTAAAGGCTTAAATTACATTTAAAACCCGTTATTAAAACCTTTAGTGGTTGTTTGAAAATTTTGTAAAAACTTCAACAGCTTTGATGAAAATAGCTGAGTTAACTTTTTCGTTCCGCTTGTAAATACAAAATCATTTTATTTTATATTCGATGCTAAATAGCTGGAAAAAATCTCATTGCACTTAACCCATTATTAGTGAAATTCATGTATTATACTTTTTTTCTACATATAATTGTTGTTTTTATTGTAAATAAAGTTTCTCTTTCTTATTTCTATAAACATTAAGGGTTCGTCGTTTGTTTCCTTCGCTGTTTTTGTGTAAATTGTTAACCTTCATATCGGACTCGCTGTCGCTTGTTTCCGAACGGGAAAAATTTCACGATAATACACTACCAAGTTACTCACCACTTTATTTTGTTGCTTCTAGTATTATCGTCCCATAAACGTTCGAGATCTCAGGCGTCAACTTCCAATTTATTTTCTGATATATTTAAGGCGCATACTGTAGGTGGTGATATGCAAAACAAGCTTGCATACTAACTCAATCTGCACTGATCTCATATCAGACTAAAGAACCTCATTTCCTGTGGGTACAACTACTGTCAGTGGAACCCAGAAAGGGTTACAGTGTGATATGGAGGCACAAGTTCAATCAGGCAGATCCATGCACCGTATCAATTCGTGGAAAAATCAGTATAAAAGAGTTATCTTCACGCTGTTCCTGTAAGATGTGTCAATGTGGAAAACCATCTCTCGTATAAGCCTGATAAACTATTACAGAGACACAAAAGAACTACCTAAAATTATGGTACGCAACTAATCTAAAATTAGTAAATAATTATATCTGATTTTTTTTTGCTCCTTATGTAGATCGAATACCAAACTTATATACAGCCATTTCTCACTTTACGACCATGTCCAATTCCAAATGATTTGGTCGTTAAATGAGCTCATCCCTAAGTGAGGGGTTTTATCTGACAGAATAGAATTTAAGTTCTAGAGGGAGATTCCTGAATTTAAGACGAATATGCTAATGTAATTGAAAAATGGCTTTGGAATGAACCAAACAAAAGTATAAGACGCTAACCATTGAAAAAACGAGAGTTCTGCCTCACAGCAGGAGAAAATAATTTATAAAGACAAACAACAAAAGGACTTCGACATCCGCAGAATCGTCACCACAAGAACTTACGCGGATTTCCAATTACGATTTCATTTATCCACGGTTGTCCGAAGCAGCAAAATTTAATTTTTATTTAGCTTAAAAGAATTCACATACATATTTAATCCACACGGCTAAGCAGATGTTTAGGAGATAAAACATTCGTTCGTAAATTTGGGGACTTAGTGATGTTAGTACGGACACAAACCCAGTGAAAACATGACTAGTAATAATTAAGCAATATTAAAAGAACAAAACAAGATATGTCTAGGCATGGACAGCGGAAGGAGAACATTCCAAACTGTAGATTAAATAAAGAGTTCAGTTCGAAAGCAATTAAATCTTACTCGGCTCGACACTTACCTTACGAACGTTGGAGTATACAACGGTCGAAACGTTATTATAATCCAAATTTAATTATAATTCTTCATCCAAAAAATTCCGACGGTAAGTCGTTTTTTTTTTTCTTTTTTTTTTACATTCATTATTCTGGGATTTTGTGTAAACATTCTGGGATGTCTGTCTGTGTGTGTGTGTGTGTGTGTGTGTGTGTGTGTAAAATGTTCAGCGTTTATTCCTGATGTCGTATCTTCATTTAGCTAAAGAGTGGCATAAATTACGCGGTGAAATCTGCCACGTGACCTTGGATTTGATTGATTGGTAATGGCCGACAAAGAGAAAGTCATTGCAATTGGCATCAATCATTTTGAAATTCAATCGGAAACAATGAAAAAACGGCCAAAAGTTTTCACCAAGAAGAAAGAAGAAGAAAAACTGTTAAGAAAATGACAAAAATATCTTCGTTTGTCGCATTTTGGTGCCGTTGCAAAATTAATTGTTTACTTTATATTAATAGAACGACATTAATGAGGCCATGAAAACATTTCATTTTTAAATATATTTCGCCGTTTGTACAAATAACAAATAGAAAACATTTTAAATGATTTACTGAGAACCGAACATAATTTCCCTTTATTTCTCTATATTTGTTATTTACAGTTTGTCATATATATATATATATATATGTGTGTGTGTGTGTATATATGTGTGTGTGTATATATATATATATGTGTGTGTGTGTGTATATATATATATATATGTGTGTGTGTGATAAAATATTGTTTTAATGTATGCTATATTTATGGGTTAAAGTTAAATATCCGGGGTACAGCGTATGTAAATATAAAAGTGGACATTGACGTAAACGCCCCTTAGTTCAATAAAAATAAACACAAACGAAATAAAAATCACTCCTGAAAATCAGTACTATTTGTCAATGAAGACGCATAAATAAAGAAAGAAGGGACATTTGAGACTACAATGGGAAGTTTTGACTGTGCTTCTCATAGGTAATATATTTGCTACATGAACAAAGTAAAATAATAGATAGAAATGATAGAGGACTCTACAGGGACGAAAGTCTCATAATCTTAAGAAACTGTGACAAACAAAAAACTGAAAAAACTAGAAAAACAATCATAAAGATTTAAAAAAATATGGGATTCGGCAAAGACATAAAAACTAACCTAAACGAAGTAGATTTTTTTATATGTCACCTACAACCTCAGAAAATGTACATATAAACCATATAGAAAACCCAATGATAAACCACTGTCTATACACACATCTGACAACCACCCGCCATAATCAAGCAGATACCACAATAAATAAATCGCAGGCTTTCCGACGATTCTTCCAGTGAAACTATATTCAACGAAGCTAAGAAAGACATTGAAACAACCCTAAAAGATAATGGATTACTGGCACTGGCAACACTCACATACAAACCACGCAGCACAAAAAAGCCAACAGGAAGTGAAACGTAATATGGTTCAACCCAACGAACGATAAAAACGTAAAAACAAACGTAGGTAAAATATTCATCAAATTTTTACACAAACATTTCTCCGCATGAAGCACTTTCCGCAAGTTATCTGACAAAAACGCAATAAAAAACAGCTACGGGTGCACCGAGAACATGACACAAATAATAAAAAAGCGCATCAGAAAAACAATCAACAAACTACCTGAAAAAAATTAAATCAATGTGTAACTGCAGAATAAAGTACGAATGTCCCTTAAATGGCAATTGTTTGCAAAACAATGTAATATACCGGGTCACAGTAAAATCAGCAGCTAACGAAGAAAACAGATACATAGAAGTAATTGAAGGACCCTGGAAACAAAGAAACTGCACACACAGAACATCCTTTACTAATAGTAAATATGCGAACAGCACAATGCTTTCTAAACATACCTGGGAGATTAAAAGGAAAAATCAAATCACACCAAAAATATCATGGAAAATAAGGAAAAGAACACTAGCCTACAACAGTCAATCCAAAACCTGTAAACTTTGCGTGGAGGAAAAAATAACCATAATTACCTTCCCAGACTAACACAAACTACTAAATCAACGAACGGATCTCATCTTAAAATGCAGACACGGAAACAAATTTTTATGAAGCTACTTAAAAGAACAAGAATAAATGAAAATAAATAAATAAAATAAAATTAATTGAAACAAGTAAAATATTAGGTTGGTGCAAAAATAATGTCGTTTTCTGACATATGTTACTATTTGAGAACTATTACTATTTTTGCACCAACCTAATAAATTAATCCCAAAAAATAAATAAGTAAATAAACTAAATAAATAATAAACAATTTAACAAACCACGCACACCAAAATAACCGTTACAATAATACTATAGACTACCCCCAATGCAATAGACTACCCCCAATGCATCACGGACCTGTATATATAAAAAGTCGATTAAAAACAAAACATAATGTGTGTATTAATAAAGACAAAAGTAAAACTTATGTTAGCATCTTTTTGTATTTATTTTTTCCTTTTACAGATATATACTCTGTCTGTTATTTTATACACACACACACACACACGCGTGTTTGTGTG